>WOXC01004287.1:0-443976 GCA_011680675.1 Gymnobelideus leadbeateri
AATGATGCACTTAATATTTCTGCCCTTCTGCACTGGATTGTGAGGTTTTTATGCCCTAGTACATGGTCTATTTTTGAGTATGTACCATGCACTGCTGAAAAGAAAGTAAATTCCTTTTTATCCCCATTCAGTTTTCTCCAGAGATCCATCATATCTAGTCTCTCTAAGATTCTATTCACCTCCTTAACTTCTTTCTTGTTTATTTTGACGTTAGATTTATTGAGTTCAGAGAGGGGGAGATTAAGGTCCCCCACTAGTATAGTTTTGCTATCTATTTCTTCCTCTAATCCCTTTAACTTCTCCTCTAGGAATTTGGATGCTATACCACTTGGTGCCTATATATTAAGTAGTGGTATTGCTTCATTCTCAATGGTGCCTTTTAGTAGGATATAGTTTCCTTCCTTATCTCTTTTAATTAGATCTATTTTTGCTTTTGCTTTACCTGAGATAAGTATTGCTACCCCTGCTTTTTTTACTTTAGCTGAGGCATAATAAATTTTACTCCAACCTTTTACCTTTACCCTGTGGGTATCCCTTTGTTTCAAATGTGTTTCTTGAAGACGGCATAATGTAGGATTATGGTTTTTAATCCATTCTGCTATCCACCTCTGTTTTATGGGAGAGTTCATCCCATTCACATTCACAGTAATGATGACTATCTGTCTCTTCCCTTCCATCCTATTCTCTCCCCTGTTTATGTTTTTGTTTATTCCTTCTCCCTTCCCCTCCTTGAAGTTTTCCCTTTTGACTGCCCCCTCCCTCAGTGTTCCCACCCAGTGACCCCCCTTCTTAACCTACCCTCTCCCCTTACTACTATTTCCCTCCCTTATAATCCCTCCCTTTAGTCTCCTCCTTTTCACCCCCCCCTTACCCTCCCACTCTCTATAGGACACAACAAATTTTTATACTTATCAGAGTAAATTACTCCCCGTTTGATTCCAAACCAATGAGAGTAAATTTCAAACAGTGCTCCTCTCCCTCCCTCCAATTCCTCTATTTAATGAATTTATGTGTCTATTCACGTTAGATTCTTAAACTTCACTGATTAATTTGATCCTTCTTTGAACCAGAACCAGTGAGAATAGTGTTTAAATGATGTTCCTCTCCCTCTTACTTTCCCTTCTTCTGTAGTGTGTTTTGATGCCTCTTCAGATGGCATATTTTACCTTTTCCTAGCTCATCCTTTCCTTTTTCCCATTACAGTACCATTGATCCCCTTAATAGTCTTTTTTTTTTTTAGACTCCATGTTAGTGCATTCATACCCACACCCTCTAAGTATAACCCTTTTGCAGGTCATGATAATCATAGAGATTTCAAATATTGACAGTTATCAGCTCCACATATAGGGATGTGAACATTTTGCTCTTGTTGCATCCCAGGTAATGAGCTTGTGTTTGTGGGTGTGGGTGTGTGCACTTATGCATGTGTGAGTCTATGTTACCCTTGTTTACCTTTCTTTGTCCTTCTGGAGTCTTGTAATTGGAGATCAAATTTTCCATTGAGCCCTGGCTTTTTCATTAGGAAAGTCTGGAAGTCCCTTACTTCATTAAACGTCCATCTCCTTGCCTGAAAGATTATGCTCAGTTTTGCTGGGTAGTTAATCCTTGGTTGTAGTCCTAGCTCTCTTGCCCTACGAAATATCAAATTCCAGTCCCTCCGCTCTTTTAATGTAGAAGCTGCTAGGTCCTGTGTGATCCTAACTGTAGTTCCTCGATATTTGAATTGTTTCTTTTTGGCTGCTTGTAGAATTTTTTTCTTTAATCTTATAATTCTGGAATTTGGCTACTATATTTCTTGGAGTTTTCAGTTTGGGATCTCTTTCAGGAGGAGTCCGGTGAATTCTATCAATAGCTATTTTATCTTCTGATTCCAGGACCTCAGGACAGTTTTCTTTGACAATCTCTTGGAGGATGTTGTCTAGACTGCTTTTCTCATCATGGCTTTCTGGTAGACCAATAATTCT
This sequence comes from Gymnobelideus leadbeateri, assembly GCA_011680675.1. Taxonomy (NCBI): domain Eukaryota; kingdom Metazoa; phylum Chordata; class Mammalia; order Diprotodontia; family Petauridae; genus Gymnobelideus; species Gymnobelideus leadbeateri. The sequence goes on from WOXC01004287.1 coordinate 1,965, forward strand.
TAGGTTGTCTCTCCTGGATCTGTTCTCTAGGTCAGTTATTTTTCCAGTGAGATATTTTACATTTTCTTGCAATTTTTCGATCATCTTGTTTTTTTCGATTGACTCCTGCTGCATCATAGAGTTCTGAGTTTCAGTTTGATTGTATCTAATTTTTAGTGAATTATGGTCTTCAGTTAGTTTTTGAAGTTCCTTTTTTAGGGAGGTATTTTCTTTTTCCAAGTTGGTCATTGCCTCCCTGATTTGGTCTTTAAAATTTTTCTTAAGCTCCTCCAGGAATGCTATTTGGGCTTGAGACCAGATCATGTTTCCTTCTGTGGTCTCTGGTGTGGGCAGAGAGTCTATATTGTCCTGTGTGTTTTGTTGTTCTTGCCCTGCATAGTATGCTCGAATAGATTTTCTTGCCTTCCCCTTCTCCTTTTCAGCTTCCTTCCTTCCCATTGTGACTTCCTGTTTCTTAGTGTCTCAGGCTATGAGTTTGGGGCCTGATCCTTGACTTTGAATAACTCTGGGTGGCTAGTTTATGGCTAAGTCAGGGAAGTCAGTGAGGAATGTAGATGTGTAGGTGGGGATGAGTCTGACCACTTCAGATTTCTGCCTCTATACCCCTGGGCTATAAGTAGGCTTTTGTTGGTGAGGTGAGGTGGGGCTTGTTGGGTCCCCTCCCTCTCTTCTCTTCAGATTCCTGGCTGTCTCAGTTACACCCTTTCTTGGAGATTCTCAAGCCTGAGGCTATTTCCATTAACTTGGGATTTCAATCTGGGTGGGAGACTTATCTTTGGGTTTTCTGCTTCATGAAGGAGGGATGGGAGGATCAGAGCAGCTAGAATTTACTTTGCCATTCCAGCCCCTGTATTATACAGGCAGGCAGTTTCTAAACTTCCAGGCTGGGGGCTGAATGCAGCCTGAGAAGCCACTCTCTCCCCTGGGGGCCCGACTCTCCTACCTGGCTCCAATGATCCGTTCCCTCTGCGAGATGACTGCGATTCGTCCTTGGTAAGTCTGCAGGCTGGGGCTTTTTCTCTCTCTGGTGTAGTCTGCTTGCCTGCCCCTAGGTCTGAGCTGTGCAGACCCCATGTGCTCTGTGCTCGACCTGTGCGGACACTCTGGGCAACCTCCTGGGCTGGATTCTGCCACACTCTGTCTTCCACTGGGCTCCGTCACTCCGGAATCCGCTCAGATTTACCCTTTTGGACTTAGTGACAGAGGAGCTCAGCGAGGTTACTGCTTCCTTTCTGCCATCTTCTGGGTGCTCATTTTCTGAGGCCGGTTTCGATCCCGGGTCATCCCAACTCCCTATTTCTGCCTTTCTATACCAAATTGTGAGGTTTTTATGCTCTAGTACATGGTCTATTTTTGAGTATGTACCATGCACTGCTGAGAAGAAAGTACATTCCTTTTTACCCCATTCAGTTTTCTCCAGAGATCTATTATATCTAGTCTCTCTAAAATTCTATTTGCCTCCTTAACTTCTTTCTTATTTACTTTGAGGTTAGATTTATCAAGTTCAGAGAGGGGGAGATTAAAGTCCCCCACTAGTGTAGTTTTGCTATCTATTTCTTTCTCTAATTCTTTTAACTTCTCCTCTAGGAATTTGGATACTATTCTACTTGGTGAATATATGTTAAGTAATGATATTGCTTCATTCTCAGTGGTGCTTTTTAGCAGGATATAGTTTCCTTCCTTATCTCTTTTAATTAGATCTGTTTTTGCTTTTGCTTTATCTGAGATAAGGATTGCTACCTCTGCCTTTTTTATTTTTACTTTAGCTGAGGCATAATAAATTCTACTCCAGCCTTTACCTTTACCCTGTAGGTATCCCTTTGTTTGAAATGTGTTTCTTGTAGACAGCATATTGTAGGATTATGGTTTTTAATCCATTCTATTATCTGCCTCTGTTTTATGGGAGAGTTCATACCATTCACATTCACAGTAATGATGATTATTTGTCTCTTCCCCTTTATCCTATTCCCTCCCCTGCTTATGTTTTTGATTCTTCCTTCTCCCTTCCCCTCCTTGAGGGTTTCCTTTTTGACCACCCACTCCCTCAGTGTTCCCAACCAGGGACCCCACTTCTTTACCTACCCTCTCCCCTTACTACTATTTCCTCCCCTCTAATCCCCCCTTTTACTCCCCTCCTTTTTATCCCCCCTTACCCTTCTACTGTCTATAAGACACAATAAATTTTTTTACTGATCAGAGTATGTTACTCCCCATTTGACACCAATGAGAGTAAATTTCAAACAGTGATCCTCTCCCTCCCTCCTTTTCCTCTATTTAAAGAATTTTCATGCCTATTCATGTTAGAATCTTAAACTTAACTGATTATGTTGATCCTTCTTTGAACCAGAACCAGTGAGAATAATATTTAAATGATGTGCCCCTCCCTCTTTCTTTCCCCTTTACTATAATGTGTTTTTATGCCTCTTTAATTGGCATACTTTACCTTTTCCTATCGCATCCTTTCCTTTTATCCCATTACAGTCCCTATGATCCCCTTAATAAGTTTTTTTGTTTGTTTGTTTGTTTATCTTCAAGTTAGCTCATTCATACCCACACCCTCTATCTATGTATAACCCTTTTAAAGGTCATGGTAATCATATAAATTTCAATATTGACAGGTATTAGCTTCTCATATAGGGATGTGAACATTTTGCTCTTGTTGCATCCCAAGTTCTGTGCATGTGGCATGAGTGTGCATGTGCGCATATATGTATGTGTGTCTGTGTTTTCCTTGTTTACCTTGTTATGTCTTTCCTGAGTCTTGTAACTGGAAATCAAATTTTCCATTGAGCTCTGGCTTTTTCATCAGGAAAGTCTGGAAGTCCCTTATTTCATTAAATGATCATCTCCTTGCCTGAAAGATTATGCTCAGTTTTTTGAGGTAGTTAATCCTTGGTTGGAGTCCTAGCTCCCTTGCCCTATGAAATATCAAATTCCAATCCCTCTGATCTTTTAATGTAGAAGCTGCTAGGTCCTGTGTGATCCTGACTGTAGTTCCACAATATTGAATTGTTTCTTTTTGCCTACTTGCAGCATTTTTTCCATAATCTTGTAATTCTGGGATTTGGCTACTATATTTCTTGGAGTTTTCAATGTGGGATCTCTTTCAGGAGGAATCCAGTCAATTCTTTCGATAATTATTTTATCTTCTGATTTCAGGACTTCAGGACAGTTTTTTTTTTTTTAACAAATGCTTTATTAACTTCTGTTTTACATCATTCATTTCCGCCAGATTTTGAGTTACAATCATTTTCCCCCTGTTATTCCCCTACCCAACCTCCCAGAAGAGCAGTCCCACAAGATATCGCTTCCTCCAATCTGCTCTCTCCCATACCTCCTCCCATACCCCCTTCGACTTTTCCATTAGAGGAAGGTGAATCTCTGTGTCCCAATGCCTGCACATCTTATCTCCAAATTATAAGCAAAAGAGTATTAATAATAGTATTTATATATATTTGAAACATTTAATGTTGAGACCTCGAATTTCAGATCCATTTCCTTCCTCCCTTGTCACCCATTCCCTCTTGGGAGATAAGTAATTCAGTATATGTTGTACATGTCTAGCTATGCAAAACATTATCATAGTAGATATATTGTACAAGGCTGCTTATAATTCCCTCCCACTCATCCCACCCCCCACCTGGTCCATTCCCTACATGATCCTGTCCCTCTTCTATAGTGGGTACTTCCAACCTCCCCTCCCCCAAGGATGCCCTCCCATCAATCATCCCTCCTCTCATCCCCCTTCCCCCTATTCTGCTGCAGGTTGAGATATCCCATTTAGTATGTATGTCATTCTCTCCCTGAACCAAATTCAATGAGAATGTGGTTTTGCCTTTTTTTTCCTTCCTATTCTCCCCCTCCCTTGCAACCACTTCCCCTTGCTTCTTCTACATGAGATAGTTTACCCTACCCTGTCTTTCCCTATCTCCTCTTGCCACTTTCCTCTCTCACCTCATAATTTCATCCCTTGAGTATTCTCTCTTCCCAACAAATTCCACCTATGCCCTCTATCCATATACACACACATTCACATATGTATTCATATGACCACACACCCTTCTTCCATTATTTTCATAGTGAGAAAGATATCATCACCCACAGTTATTGTTTTTCCATATAGGAATGTAAATAGTTCAACTTTGATAAGTTCCTTTTGATTTCTTTTCACTGATTACCTTCTCAGGCATCTCTTGCTTCTTGTGTCTGGATGTCAAATTTTCTATTCAGTTCTGGTTTTATCCTCAAGAATGCTTGAAAGTCCTCTATTCCACTGAATGACCATATTTTCCCCTGAAACAAAATACTCAGTTTTGCTGGGTAGGTGACTCTTGGGTTCATTCTCAGTTCTTTTGCCCTCTGGAATATCATATTCCATGCCCTTCAGTCCCTCAGTGTGGAAGCTGCCAAGTACTGGGCTATTCTGATCGTGTTTCCACAATATTGAAATTGTTTCTTCCTGGCTGCTTGTAGTATATTCTCCTTGATCTGGGGATTCTGGAATCTGGCTATAATATTCCTGGGAGTTTTCTTTTTGGGATCTTTTTTAGGAGGTGATCTGTGGATTCTTTCAACCTCTTTATTGCCCTCTGGATCTAAAACATCAGGGCAGTTTTCCTTCAGAATTTCTTGAAGGGTGATTTCTAGGTACTTTCTTTGATCATGGCTTTCAGGTAGTCCAATAATTTTTAAATTGTCTCTCCTGGATCTATTTTCCAGGTCAGTGGTTTTTCCCATGAGATATTTCACATTGCCTTCTAATCTTTCATTTGTTTGGATCTGCTTAACAACATCTTGATTTCTCATAAAGTCATTAGCTTCCATTTGCTCCAGTCTAACTCTGAAGGAATGAATCTCCTCAGTGAACTTTTTGAGATTCTTTTTCCATCTGGCAAATTCGACTTTTTAAGGCATTCTTCTCCTCATTGCCCTTTTGGGCCTCCTTTGCCATTTGAGTTAGTCTATTTTTTAGGTGTTGTTTTCCTCAGTCAGGCTGTTGACCCTCATTTCATACTTTTCCTGCATCCTTCTCATTTCTCTTTCCAATTTTTCCTCCACTTCTCTTATTTGATTTTTAAAGTCCTTCTTAAGGTCCTATATGGCCTGCAACCCGCTCATGTTTTCCCCTGGGCCTTTTGGAGCAGGACTTCTGACCTCACAGTCCTTTTCCCTCTCTATGCTCCCAAAATAGGAGTCTAGGGTTGCATTTTCTGTTTCCTTTGCCTTGGCATGTTGCCACTTAATTACTTGACTTTTGGGCTTGTTGCCACACTATGGCTTTAAGGCCAGATAGAGGAATTTTTGTCCCGAACGTGTGGGAGGCAACTTCTGTTTCTGGCAAGCTGTAAACCCACCCACGACTTCCACCCTAGAACACAATCCAGATCCAGGGAGGTTAAAGCAAGAGCGATTATCCCCCCCCCCCAAGACTGATCGCTGAATCTCCCTACAATTAATTGCAGGCTGGGAGCTGAGCTGCCTCTGAAAACTACAAAATGACGTATCTCCTCAGCGGCTTCTAGCCCCCAGGGGAGGGCGCCGACGCATTCCCCCAAATACTGGTCCCAAAGTCCATAGGACACTAACCTCTTACTTTGTCCTAGGCATGTCTATGTTGATAATTCTGGAGTTGCCACCACTGCTGGTGTTCTGGGGTTCCTCTAGCCAGCTGCTGGCCCTGCCACCCTGGGGCTAAAACCTCGGCTTACGAGGACCTGGGCTCCGCTAGGCTCTGCTTCCTGCGCTCTGTGTGTTGCGCGCTGCCATGTCTCAGACTGCTGCACTGGTCCTTCCTGCAGGGCTGCTGGGCTGTCCTCAGCAGGAGGTTAGCTTCTCTGTGTCGTTCTGTGGGTGCTGGGGCTCCAGAAGTTGTTCAGAGTCCCCTTTTACATAGTGTGGGGGGAATCTGGGGGCAGAGTGGCTTGGATGAGCTGTTTCTACTCTGCCATCTTGGCTCCCCACTAGGACAGTTTTCTTTGACAATCTCTTGAAGGATGTTGTCCAGGCTGCTTTTTTCATCAAGGCTTTCCAGTAGACCAATAATTCTTAAGTTATCTCTCCTGTTCTCTAGGTCATTTGTTTTTCCAGTGAGATATTTTAGACTTTCTTCCAATTTTTCAATCTTCATGTTTTATTTGATTGACTCTTGGTGCATCATAGAGTTCTGAGATTCAATTTGACTGATTCTAATTTTTAGCAAATTATAGTCTTCGCTTAGTTTTTGAAGGTCCTTTTTTAGGGAGATATTTTCTCCGATTACTTCACTAATTTTACTATTTAAGGATTTGTTTTCTTCGGTGAAACTTTTTTCCAATGTGGTCACTGCCTCCCTGATTTGGTCTTTAAAATCTTTCTTAAGCTCCTCCAAGAATGCTTTTTGGTTTTAAGACCAGTTCATATTTCCTTCTGTGGTATCAGGTGCAAGTAAATAGTCCAAGTTGTCCTCTGTATTTGGTTGTTCTTGACCTACATAATAAGCTCTGATCGATTTTCTTTCCTTCCCCTTCTTCTCAGCTTCCTTCCTTCCCATTATAATTTCCTATTTCCTAATTTCTCAGGCTGGGAGCTAAGGGCCTCTTCATTGACTTTGAATGCTGTAGCCTCTGGGTGTCTAGTTTGAGGCCAAGGCAAGAGTCTCAGTGAGTTATGCTGATGCACACAGAATAATCTGTGGAGAAGGGGTGATCTGGCCACTTCAGATTTCTGCCTCTATACCCCTTGGCTACAGCTCAGGCAAGCTTTTGCTGATCAAGTGAGGTGGGGCTTGTTGGGACCCCTTCTCCTCTTCTCTTCAGATTCCTGGCTGCCTAAGTTACACCCCTTCTCAATGACTCCCAAGCCTAAGGCTATTTCCACTATCTTAGGATTTCACTCTGGGTGGGACACTTATCTATGGGTTTTCTAGATCAAAGAGGAATTGGAGCAGCCAGACTTTACTTGACCATTCTGTTTCCTGGAGAAACAGGCAGGTGATTTTTAAACTTCCAGGCTGGAGGCGGATAGCCCCAGGAGAAGCTGCTCTCTCCTGTGGGCCCCCGAGCCCTCTCTTACCTGGCTCCAATGATTCCTCCTGGTGAAATGCTGGAGAGATGGCTGAAATTTGTCCTTGGGATGGGTGAGTCAGCCAGCTGGGGCTCCTTCTCTCTCTGGTGTAGTCTGCTTGTCTTCTCTCAAGTCCATGCTGTACAGACCCCACATGCTCTGCTCTCCCCTGTCGGGACCCACTGGGCACTTTCCTGGGCTGGATGCTGCCACACTCCATCTCCCAGTGGATTCTGTCACTCCAGAATCCATTCAGATTCACTTTTTAAGGTTTAGTGACAGGATTCGTGGAGGAGCTTAGAGAAGTTACTGCTTCCTTTTTGCCATCTTGGCTCCACCTGCCCATAAGTATTTTGTCATTGTTGTCCTCTTCTGAGCACATATCTTGCTCTTCCTTTTCACCATGATAACTTTGTATGGTCAGATTTTTTTGTTATTGTTGTTGTTGTTGTTGCCCATTTTTTAACCTTTTTTTTTCCAAATTTGATTGGCTTAAGTGACTCTGAGAACCTTCTTTAATTTGAAAATATACTCTGCCCCCTAATAAGCTGAATGTGGTCACATGCAGCCTGTGGTAGGAGGCTTGCTTTTCAGGAATGACTACACCTTGATGCTGTGTGATTGGAAAGTGGGACAAGAAGGTTGTTACATTCTCTGAGCCAGGAGAAGGGTATATAATACCTGATGGGAGGCTTTGCTTTGGGGCTCACTTTGAGAAGTGTTGTGTGATTTGACCAGATGAGACTCTGGGCAGCCATTGACAGGCCCCTGGCTTTGAAAACCCAGATGTTGATGCTTCCCTCACTGGTAACTGTGATTTTGGTATTGATAATGTTTGGACAGTTTGGAAGCCTGTCTGTTTGATCTGTCTGTATACTCTGAAGTTTAGGGTGCTGACCATTTCCCCCTGAACTAGGTAATATATGTTTTTTTGATTAAAGTGAGCTTGTTAACCAATTTTGAGTTGCTTTCTTTTTGAAAAGCAGATCTAAGAACCTGTGTTTGCAGCCATTCTGGGGATGCTGGAGTGCTTGCTGCTACAAAATACTCTGTTCTCAGGGTAGAAGGGGCACTGACTCAAGCTTCTTTTGCCAAAGGGTACACACCCTGGCTGTTTATCTGCTGCTTCACTGATGTTTCCCTGAGCCCCATGGGAGACCCTTAAGTCTGGTACTATGCTGAGGTGGTGGTTGATTGGCACTGCTGGAGGCAGTTGGAGGGGTCTGGCAGTTTATTTGGTGTTGAGTTGGGATCCTAATGGTTGTATCTGGCATGTAGTGAGGCCAGTGAGATATTTCTGCATTTCTCTAGGGCTACACTGAAGCACAGGGTAGTCTGATTTCTGGAGGCTACTTGTTTGCAGAGGGATACAGCTCAGTACTAGAGGCTGCTTATTTGCCTAGGCACATATAGAGTTGGTGTCAATCTGTTTGTCCAGGATTATGCTGAAATGTATGGAGGTTTGGTTTCTGGAGGATACCTGTTTGACCAGGGCTACACTGAAGCATGTGGTGGTTCTTGGAGCTGGAGTCTCCCAGTTCCCTTAGCTATGCTGAGACATGTGGGGGGTCTTGGTGTTGGCATTTTCCTGCTCCACTACACTGGGGTTCAGGATCTCCCACTGGTCCTGGACTGTAATCCTCTTTTGCCCAAGTGAGACACACCTCTCTTGTTGACCACCCAAGTTTCTTGAGCTAAAAAATTGTTTTCACCCAAACTTTTTGCTGGTTCTGCTGTTCCAGGATTTACTTGGGGGCACTATTTTCATTTTTTGTTTCAATATTCACTTTTATAAGATTTTGTGTTCCAAATGTTTTTCTCCCTTTTTCCCTTCCCCCCTCCCCAGGATGGCAAGCAATCTGATATAGGCTCTACATATACAATCATATTAAACATTTATCCACATTTGTCATGTTGGAAAGAAGAATCAGAACAAAAGGGAATAACCACAAGAAAGAAAAAAGGAGAGAAAAACTATATCCCTCAATCTGCATTGAGACTCCATAGTTCTTTCGCTGGATGTGGATAGTATTTTCCATCATGATTTTTTTTGGAATTGTCTTTCATCATTGTTTGGTGAAAAGAGCAAAATCTATGAAAATTGATCCTCATACAATGTTGCTGTTAGTGTGTACAATATTCTACTGGTTCTTCTCACTTCACTCAGCATCAGTTCATGTTAATTCTTTCATGGTTTTTCTGAAATTCATCTGTTCATCATTTCTTTTTTCATAATTTCTTTTATTATTTTTTTGCTTATTATTTTGTACTTGTGGGTCCTTTTGCCTTGTTTTATTATCTCTTTGGAATATAGATCTAGTAGTAGTATTACTGGATCAAAAAGGTATTCACAGTTTTAAATTTTGGTACTATTTTATGGTTATTTTGAGGTGAATATGGGAGAGTATAGCAGCAAGCACCCCAACATCCCCAGGGTGGCTGCCAACGCAGGTTCTTAAATCTGCTTTTGTAAAGGAAAGCAACTCAAAATCAGTTAACAAGCTCACTTTAATCAAACAAACATATATTACCTGGTTCAGGGGGAAATGGTCAGCACCCTGAACTTCAGAGTATACAGACAGATCAAACAGGCTTCCAAACTGTCCAAACATTATCAATACCAAAATCACAGTTACCAGAGAGGGAAGCATCAACCTCTGGGTTTTCAAAGCTGGGGGCTGTCAATGGTTGCCCAGAGTCTCATCTGGTCAAATCACACAACACTTCTCAAAATGAGCCCCAAAGCAAAGCCTTCCATCAGGAATTATATAGCCTTCTCCTGGCTCAGAGAATGTAACCACCCTCTTGACCCACTGCCCAATCACACAGCATCAAGGTGTGGTCATTCCTGAAAACCAAGCCTCCTACCACAGGCTCCATGTGACCACATTCAGCCTATTAGGGGGCAGAGTATATTTTCAAGTTAAAGAAGGTTCTCAGAGTCACTTAAGCCAATCAAAGGGCCTAGGGGCAGGGAAGATCTTTAAATTTGCATTTCCATTACAGAGAGATATGGCAATTTAGTGCTTACTCTGTTATATTGGCTTCTGGAAATTTGAAACAAGTATTTATTAAACTTTTACTGTCTAGTCATTGTGCTAAGCACTTTACAAATATTATCTCATATGATTCTCACAACACTCCCTGGGAGGTAGGTGCTATAATTATCCCTGTTAACAGATGAAAAAATTAAAGCAAACAAAGTTTATATTACTTGCTCAGGGTCACACAACTGGGAAGAGTCTCAGGATTTGAACTCAGCTTTTCCTGACTCTAGGCCCAGTACTCTATTCACTGAACCATCTCGATATCCCGTATTTAATAATGCTTTACAAAACTGAGCAGTGTGTAGTTGTGAGCAACAATACCACCTCATATTTATGAAAATAAGAACAGGGATTAAGGGATTTGTCTGTGATTTTTAAGTCCAAGGAACAAAGCCAGGAATTTCTTGGTTTTTCCCATAACTTTATTTCATAATTATATAATATGTTCTCTTTTTTTTTTCAAAGAACATTGAGTGGATTTCTCTGTGCCTCAATTTCCTCATTTATAACATGAGAATAAATCCTACTTTTAGGATTGTTAAATGAAGAGGAAATGATTTGCCACATGTAGAGTGCTTTACAAACCATAAGTATTTTGCAAACATTTGCTATTATTATTGTTTAAGAGTTATAGTTTCATCATGCAAAGGGTTAAAGACTTGTCTGTTTTGAATATGGTCTTCTCAGGGTGAGCATGGTACTATAGATTACCTGATATATCCAAGTCATCAAAAGCAAATCTCCAGTGGGACAAAGGGAAACCTATCCTTTAAGACTCTGCCCTAGTTTTCCAGTGAATCCTCCATCTGTCATGTTGAAAAGGCAACTTCCAGGGCAACTAGATGGTTCAGTGGAAAGAGCAACTACTCTAGAATTGACAGGATCTAAGGTCAAATCTGATCTCAGACACTTCACCATTTATGAGCTGGGCACTTAAACTTCATTGCCGCCAAAAAGAAAAAAGAAAAGGGGACCCCCTCTTTATCTTTGGTTATTAGGTGGGTACCAGTAAAGCAACTAGGCTATCCATATGGTATCCTTCCATCTTGTTAAAATATGACTGATGCATGACTTGTATTCTTGCATAGTATTAGAATCCTTATTTACTTAAACCCCATAGTATAAACATCAGAAAGTCTACCTTCATAGTACAAAATCTTTCAAAAACATATGTCAACTTCTCTGGCCTTCAGCTTGCTCTCCTATAAAATGATGAGGTTGCATTCAATGATGTCTGCCCCTGAAGGAGTCAAATTCTTCTACACAAACAAGCTAATGGTTCTTACAACAGTTTATCATGACCTTTATAATGCACCTTGAATCTTAACTTGGCATCAAAAAGCCTCTGGACAATTTTCCTCTCAATCTTTCATTCCTTCTTACTTCTCCCTCACTCATCCATAAAAAGCTCCTGTCTTCTATCCACCTCCAGAACTAGATGAAAGGAATAGCTTTTGTTTACTTGTGTGAATTTCCTTCTCTGGGAAAAAGGAAAGGTTTCCACACACACACACACACACACACACGCACACACACACACACACACACACACACACACACACGGTTCCCTACTAAAGCTATTTTTCTCAGTACAGGGTATTATATTTCCTCAGTTAACTCTTTGTACCTCTTTCATTCTAAACAAAAAAAAAATAAATAAAATAAAACTAAAAAAATAATAGAAATGAAGACAGAGTGCTACTACTCTCTCAGCTTAGTAGGTACATCAATAATGCCTATATTTTCCCAGAGAAGGATTCTCTGCCTTTTAATTGTCCTTTTTTCCCTCCTTACACTGAACAAAATAAAATGCTTCTTTCTCCTTTTCCCATCCTTCCCTGGAGCCATGTCATGCTGAGTGGCACAGGAGGTGGGGAAGGTACCTCAATACATTCTGGGGTATTTTCCCTTTTTACACCATCTAACATAATCTTTATTCTACATTCTTTTTCCAGTGATCAGGTTTATTACAGTAAAAACAGACTCTTATCTTAATTTCCTTTACTGATGGTCCAGAAGGGACTCAGGGACTAGTTTCATCCTCTTTTGTTGGATATGGTCTCAAGGGGTAAACCAATGTCAGAATGTTGCCAATCAGAAATAGTCAGAGGGTGAAGATTATTAACAGAATTCAATAAAAACTGAAGTCAAAGAAGGTTTAACCAGAGGTTCCTATAAGACACAAACCATTTACCTATGTTTCCCTTCGCTCTCTTCCTTCTAGATTACTACCAAACTAGCTTCCTTCATTGCCCTAGAATAATGAAACTATTAATCTTCTCAATTACTTAAAAAACTTTTTTATAAGATTTAATCCTTATTTTTCCTTAAGCCAGTTCTACAGAGTAGTATCTCAAAACTTACTAAGATGTTTCAGAAGGGAGTGAGTTCCTATAATTACTCCAAAGTCTCAGGAATTCTCACTTGCAATCTTAAAATGACTAATTACTAGACTCCTTGATTAACCTCCAAACCTCCAGAAGCTGTTAAGGTGTTTTCAGTGTTTTTGCAACTTTGATTGTCTAAGTTTTTTTTCAGTAATTCCAACTTGGCCAAAGTTGAAACAGCAGACAAAAAGTGCCTTACACATTTTTACTCTTTTCTTATAACCTAATCTCTCACAGAAAGTATAAAGTAGAAGCTAGTCCTGCTTATGGGGACAACCACTTCAGCTATGAAAGTTCATTAATCTTTCCCAGTGTTCTAAAATTCTCTGGCTACAATCCTTAGACGTTTTTCTGACTGTTTAAATTTTAAATCTTTCAAGGTAACAGAATCTAACTCATAACACAATCATTCTGCATCTTACAAAGATGCAGAAACAGACAAAATGAAAAGATTAATAAAAACAGCAAAGCATGCAAATCTAATTTTATGTGGTTGACTCAGAGCACACAGAGCCTGAGACAGGCAGAAAGAAAAAAAAAATATATATATATATATATATTAGAGCCATGCAAAGACCAGACATGCATAGAAAGGGCAAATTACAGAGGTATGCCATCCATGGAGCTAACCAAACATTGTCTTAGCCTGTGGGGGACCAATGCTAGAACAGAAGCAGGTAAAGCTTCCTATCCTTGGAGGCCAAAGCCAAACAAAGACAAGGGAAGGCACATGACACTGAAGCATGCAGGGGGGGGCGGAGGGGAGAGGAAACACACACACACATACACAAGCACACACATACACAGGCACACAATAGCAAATTTACAAAGGTTAGCAGAGAACAGGGGAGTGCATAAGATATCCTTACCAAAACTGGGTCAAGGAGGAACCCTAGAGTTTTCCTCACAAAGAAAGGCAAGTTCAATCAAGGGTGAGTCCTGGAGATTGAACCAGGAACAAAGGTCAAGGGGATGAAGGGAGGTCAACTCCAGAGAAATCTCCAGTGGCACCTAGTCCACTCCTACTCCAATGATCTGATGGCTTGTCCAATCCCACATCTGAAACCAATTAATATCAAATGGAGTGGAACTGGCTTCTAAGCTTTGCATAGCCAGCACTGCACAAAGCAAAGCAGAGAGTGGAGAAACAATACACAAACAGAAGTTTAATTTCAAAATGAATAAATGCTTGCAACAGGGTGTCTTCCCAAGGATGAGGAGGGTTTAACATGCTGGGGCAAAAGCAATGATTTATATACCTAAATAAAACCACAAGTGGACTGAATATAATCATTCTTAGGTCCTGCAGTTTCTACAGCAGGCTCATGCATGGAAAATGCAGGTTTTTCCTCTGGTCCTGTGGGAATAGTCTCCAAGTTGATTATCTCACAGTGGAGTTAGCATGGCCAGAAAAGGAGTGAGGACAGGTCTAATCTTCATTTTTGTATTTATATTCCCACCATTTAATTAGTACAGTGTTCAGCACAAAGTAAATCCTTAATTAATGAATTTATTTTTGCATCTCAGACTCACCAAACCTAACTCATCATTCCCCTCCACCATCACTTGCCCCTTCCCTTAACATTTCAGTTTTTGCTAATAACTTTACTATCCTAATCACCCAGATTATACCCCTAGAGTCATCTTTAACTGTTCTTTCCCTTTCACACCACATATTCATACAATTCATTGCCAAGTCATGCCAGCCTTACATCCATAATAAATCTTATATCTCTCTACCACTTAGCAGTCACCCTAGTTAAGGTTCTCTTGCCTGACTTAAAACTTTGCCTTATCTTTATTCTATTCACAGTAGCCTCCCATTTTTTTTTCCTTCTCCAGTTCATGTCTTAGTCACCTTCCTAATATAGTATTCTAACCATGGCCACCACCACTCAAAAATCTATGCTCACTTCTTCACTAACTGTCAAATAAAATGTGTGTGCCTGATCCTTGACTCTACAGCTTTCTTCAGTCTGATCCCAACCTTGCTTTATTTCAAAATACTTTCCTTCAAGTAGGCTTTGCTCCACTGAGATTAAGTGATTCTCATTCTACTTTTCTCTTGACCTTTCTAATCCTGTGTCTTTGAACTTGACATCTAGTCAGGCCTGAAATGTATCCCCACCTTCTATCTCTATCTATAGAAGTCCCTACCTTCTTTGAAGGGCCAGCTCACATATTGCCTACTCCCTAAAGATTTCTAATTCCCTTCACTTCACCACCTCTCCTTTTCTTCCCCAACCTCCCCCAAGTGAAAGTGATCTCTTCTTCCTTGAATTTCTCCTTTTCTTGACTTTCTCTTTCCCTTTCCATGGTATCCCCCCCCCCATCCCACTGGATTTCTAAACTCAAGAACTGTCATCACTTAGCTTTTCACTTTTCATACAGCAGACAATTAACACATTTTAGTGAATTAAGTTGAATTGAATTTAGAAATTCTTTGGCAATAGTAATTGTGGTCTCAGTCCACTTTTCCCAGTTACCTAGTATAAACTCAAGCAAGTCATTTAACTTCCCTGGGCCTTGAATATAAAAATAGATATTTGGACTACATTGGCTTTGGTACCCCTCTTAATTCTATACCTGTGATTCTATGATCCTATAAACATATTTTGCATCTATAACCTCTATGGCCCCCTCTCCCAAACAAGACTCACACTGATCAACTGGGTCCCTAGAACAAGGTTGTCTGTTTCTCCCCACAGGATTCTAGGGTTAATTCTGAGGGGCTTGGGGGTAGAGAGATTCTAGGACAATTGTTTCTGAACTGCATTTTGTGTGTTTTCACCGAAAATAGATAACCAATTAGCATCAATTAACTTTTACAAAAGGATATTTCTTGAGAAGATACAGCAAGAACTTAAATAAAACAACTTCCCTTACAAGAATATTCTTCTCTATCAACTGAGTCCCTGAGATTTATTGTTGTTCAATCATTTCAGTTCAGACTCTTCATGACCCCATTTTTAGGGTTTTCTTGGCAAAGAGTCATTTGCCATTTCCTTCTCCAGCTCATTTTATAGATGAGAAAACTGAGGGAAATAAGGTTAAGTGACTTGCTCAAGGTCAAACAAATAGTAAGTATCAGAGATCAGATGGGAATTCAGGTCTTTGTGATTCCAGGCCTGGTGCTTTATCTGCTAAACTACCTAGACACTCTGAAAAAAGAAGTGGCTGTTTGAAACATTCTCTCCTTTAAATTCTAGCTTTTGTATAACCAATGGGTGAATTGTTCTCTTGTTGGGGGAAATGCTGTCTCAAAGGCCAAGTTAATTCACTGCTAGGCTGGGTCCAACAGATTGTTTCTAAGGACTGGCTTCTCACCTAGTTCCATTGCTTTGATTTCTAGAAAAAAATAGTTACTAACTCCAGTTGCTGGATTTTTGATAACTCTTCCAACCTGTTACTCATTCATCTAAATACAGGGTAAAAAAGTGTAAATAAGTGGAAACTTATTCATGGTCATATGGAATCAGGATGAAAAGAGAGGCTCCAGGCCCCTCTCCCACTTGGAGGCCTACAATGATTTTCACCTTGCACACCACCAGGAAAGAGTTGGGTTTTGGGTTTTTTATTGTTTTTGTTTTTGTTTTCTTCTGTTTTTCCTGTTCAAGACATTTGTAGGAACCCATGGTTCTAGCTCAGCAACCAATTTAAAGGCAATTCATTATCATGCAATAATCCAACAGGAAACAGTGAATACCTGTGCATTCTCTGAAGTGAAGACTCTCCATTCATTTCCAGAAGCAGGTTCATCATGCCTCCCTGTGGTTATTGCTTGTCCCTTAAGCTTCCAGAGGAGAAAGTGAGGCTTGTGACTTTGCACAGCCTTCCCTCACTTAAATCCAATTAATTTGTATGTCATGGTATCACCTCCCAGGACAAACAACAACAGCAACAACAACTTGTCCCTTAAGAACAGGTATTCTTACCCTGAAATCTATACACATTTTTTAATGCTTTTATAACATAATCTAAATATATTTTTCCATTTATTACCCAAAGTATCTTATCTAATACATTTAGAAAAAAACATTATTTTAAGAAGAGTTCCATAGACTTCACCATACTGCCAAATGTCCATGACACAAAAACTATTAAGAACCTCTACTGTAAAGACTGGATACTCATTGAACAGTGTCCCCACTACATGTTTATATATTGTTACTAAGTAAATATCGTCTTCGTTTCTTCAAAGAATAGTTTCATCTATATGAGTCTTCTCTTCATCCACTCAAATTACTTTTCTCTCCATGAAATAATAGATGGTTTCTTGAATTGCTGTGATCAAAGAACTGAATTATCACATCTTGGATGATACTTTGGTAATGAGACTTTTTAAAATTTAGTCTGATGACAGACACATAGGCTGTCCCTGGACTTGGTATAGCCTGCCAGAGCTTGGGATCGACTAGATGACCTTCATATAACAGTAAGATATCAAAGGTAGCATTTTAATGACAGTACATAAACAAATGAAAGATGAATCTGGTTTTTAGTTTGCTTGTTTTTAAATACCTACCACTTAATAGCCTGCCTACAAAGCTAGATTGTATGTCCCAATTATTTAACTACCCACACAAGATGACTTCTAAGTATCAAACTACTGTGCTCTCTTTTCTGCAAAATGAATAATTTGTTGTTCAACCATGCTCACCTGTGAAATTATGAAATTAAGGCTATGTAAATAATCCTCATGAGAATATCCTTATCATCTTTCCTGATTAAGTGGAAGATGTGTATTCATTGGTTTGTGTTGCTATAGCAGCAATGTTTTATCTCTCATTGTTTTAAATGACAAACAGATGGAACTTTGAATAACTTTTCAAACCACCCATTGCCACAAAGTACAGCATTGTTGCTATTGTTGCATAAGATAAATGATAGTGTTTGTCCCCTTTCTCCCTTGCTTGTTCTCCATAGTCTTGCCACACATCAGTATCCTTTTTATCTTGATTAACAATGTCTTAGTAATTGGAGATTACAGCACAGAACAGTAACCTTGTCCCATAATTGTAGATGATAAATGGTAATTGTACTCTGTAATTGGCAATAATCAAAGTATGCTCTGGCTTTCCTGAAGTACTCAGTTGGAGGCATGTGGCCTTCCATTTCTCATTCTTCCAATGAATCTATTCCTTACTAACTTGGTGTTAATTATTTTTTTTTCCCTTTGGTTAGGGAAGATGATAAATGTGGGGCTCAGAACTGTCATTGTTGAGTTGAATACAAATTTCCTAAGAAGCTAAAGACATTACTAGTTAGTAGGTGGCCAAAGTTCCTATTTGCCTCAGAAAGAGTTTTCTTGGTGTTGGGTTTATAGCTGGCTGTGAATCTTAATGATTTTATCAATCTTAAAAGGTTGGATTTTTTATTGTTGTTTTTGTTTGCATTTCACTTGTTTTTAAATCTGGGGGATTCTTATTGAGAATAGCAGTAAACAAATTGGTTTGAGTTTTCACTTCGTGAGTAGACAAAGCTTGGAAGTACTTGAGTTTCTCTTTCAAGCTGAAAACATTGAGTCTGCATTTAAGATTCTTTTTTTTTTTTTTTTTGCTTTTTTTTTGGAGAGGGAAAGGTAGGGCAGTTGGGGGGTAAGTGACTTGCCCAAGATCACATGGCTAGTTTTGTGTTAAGTATCTGAAGCCTTATTTGAACTCAGGTCCTCCTGACTCTAGGGCCAGTGCTCTATTCATTGCACCACCTAGCCACCCCAAAGATCATTAGATTCATTATTTTTATTCAGAGAATTCTCTCTCTCTCTCTCTCTCTCTCTCTCTCTCTCTCTCTCTCTCTCTCTCTCTCTCTCCCTCTCTCTCTCTCTCTCTCTCTCTCTCTCTGTCTCTCTTTCTGTCTGTCTCTGTCTCTCTCTGTCTCTGTCTCTGTCTGTCTCTGTCTCTCTCTCTGTCTCTCTTTCTGTCTCTCTCTGTCTCTCTGTCTCTCTCTGTCTCTGTCTCTCTCTCTTTCTCTGTCTCTATCTCTGTCTCTCTCTGTCTCTGTCTCTGTCTGTCTCTGTCTCTGTCTGTCTCTCTGTCTCTGTCTGTCTCTGTCTCTGTCTCTGTCTGTCTCTGTCTCTCTGTCCCTCTCTGTCTCTGTCTGTCTCTCTGTCCCTCTCTGTCTCTCTCTGTCTCTCTCTCTCTCTGTCTCTCTCTCTCTCTCTCTCTCTCTCTCTCTCTCTCTCTGTCTCTCTCTCTCTGTCTCTCTCTCTCTGTCTCTCTCTCTCTCTGTCTCTCTCTCTCTCTCTCTCTCTCTGTCTCTCTCTCTCTCTCTCTCTCTCTCTGTCTCTCTCTCTCTCCCTCTTGGCTCTACAAAGAACCAATTATTTTCTTGCCTTCTCAAGGTAACAGAGCTCAGCTTTTGATAATTTCCTAAAAGACACCTTTGAAGGTGGGATAATTATTTTCCCATTTAATAAAATGGAATGAATGCTGCCTTTAGAAAAAGACATGACAGCCTTTTAAAAGATTCAAACTAAGGACAAAAAGTTTTTTTTTCCCCCAAGTTGCCTAACAGTAGGGTGGCTGTTAGTTCATTTTCTATTTGACAACATGGAAATTCCTTTAATCATATGAAGTAACTGATGTTTACAGATTAAGAAAAATAAAATATTTGAAATAATTTGTTTAATAAAATTGATCCTCCTTTTGCGAAGCCATGTCTATGTAGACTTCAAAGTAGATGGTGTTAAAAAGCAATTTAATTCTGGGCCTGCTTAGTCACAGAGGCACTCTACCTTCTTCACTTATTAAAAGGAGTAAAAAAAAATATTTCTTCCTGATCCCATTTCATTGCCTAAAAGCTATCAAAAATACTGTATAAGCTTTTATTTACATTTTGAAGCCCCAGGTGAGAGGAGTGCTATTTGTTGGTCTCCATTTTAGATTGTCAAGATTTTGTTTTGTTTACCTCAAAACATCAGCCAAAGGATATTTAGCTAAAAGTCATACAAAAAAAAAAAAAAAAGAATGAAGAGTACTGGAACTGAAAGCCTAAATAGAAAGAAAAAATTATAGATGCTTGTCTAGATTATTTTAAATTTAAATTAAGTAACTCTATGATTTATTTTTACTGCCTGCATTGTTAAAACCTCTAAAAATGTCCAAATTAGTCCCTTCTGAGTTATTTTGCAAAGACATATAATTATATCATAAACATTATATATAATAAATTAATATTAACAAAGTTATTATAAATGTAACTAACATGATTGCTTCTTTTACCTCATGCCTATTGCAAGAGCCTTCAGATTGGTCTCCCTGCCTCAAATTTCTCCCCTCTCCAGTTCATCCTCTACTCAGCTCTCAATTTGTTCTTCCTAAAGCACAGGTCTCATCTCCTATTTGATAAAGTCTAGTAGCTACCTTTCACCTCCTATATCAAGCCTTAAATCCTCTGGAGTTCATAGCCCTTCATAACCTCACCTGTCTTACCTTTCCAGTCTTTTTATACTTTTTTCACCTTCATATATTTTGTGATACAGTGATATCGGCCTTCATGATAACCTCATACAAGACACTCCATCTCCCAACTCTCTGACTCTCACTAACTGTTCCCATGCCTGAAATTCTCTCCCTCCTTAGCTCTACCTCCTGACTTCCTTCTCCATCTCTGGCTTCCTTCAAGTCCCAGATAAAATTCCAGGTTCTACAATCCTCTCTTGATTCCCCCTTAATGCTAGTATCTTTCCTCTGAGATTATTTTGTTTTATGTATAAACATATATACACACATGTGCATATATATGTATGTATACACATATATGTAAAATTTATACATTGTTTTGTTATTGTTGTAGTGCCAGTGCAAATTTATAGTTCCCACAATCATGACAAAGACCGTGACTATAAGTATTGCATGATGCTCGATTGCAAAATTTATCAAACTTTCCATATAGAGAACAGAAACAAAGCATTTATTTAGACACCAGAAAACCAAATCCCAACACCAGGAAACCGAATCCATCAAGGCAACATAAAAGTTGCTACACAATGTAGCACAGAGACATGCCATCCTTTAGCCTTCCCACAAACCAATACAAGATCAATATTTACTCACAAACCTCTCTCCTTGCCTGAGCTCCTCTCTCTCCCATTGTCTCTCTAGCTCTGGCTCCCAGTTTCCTGTGGCTCTTTTCCACCCTTCAGCAAACTCCTCCCACCACAGGTTCCATATGATTATATTCAGCATTTTAGGGGGCAGAATTTACTTTCAAAGCAGGGACAATCTTCAAATTCCTATTCTCATTATAACTGTCTCCCTCATTAAACTATGAGGTCTTTGAGAGCAAGGACTATCATTTGCCTTTCTTTAAATCCCCAGAATTTAGCACAGTGACTAGAAAATAGTAGATTTGTTATAATTGTGTAATAATTAATCCTTGTTGACAACTTTTGGAAGGGAAAAGTGGCATATATTTTATATCTGTTGGAATATGTCAGATATGTGTGTATTGGTGGATATGTGGATGATATATACATGTGGAAAATATCTTTGTACTTAAGTAAAGTGGTCACTTGCATGACTTTAGAAATGACTTGTGTTCCAAAAAGTACATTTGTAGGATGGCTATTTGGAATTTGGAGTGCATTTTCTCATGTATTGTCAGATACTAAAATGAATATGTGACTTCACTAATTTAGAAGTTCTTCCAGTGATGAAGTTTACCACCCCCTCTGTGCCAGCCTATCCTCTGTGATTCTTGTCTATGTCCTCCTGTTAATTCACCACAGATGCTCCATTAAAGATTCTGGAATCCTTTCTTGTTTTTTCCTCATATGGTGAGTGTATTGTGGAACACCCTGGCTGTGTATCTGGTGGTTAGCCTCTTTCTCTTCCTGTCATACATTTCATTGATATTATCTTTTACTCTTGTTCTTTAAAATTCATCACAGGTTATATGCCTTAGCCTGCTCAAATTTTCAGTTCTTCTGATACTTATATTCCATGTCTCAAAGGCATGTAGCAATATCAGTAGAATGTTACATTAAAAAGATGGGTCTTTGTGTCCAGAGGAAACATGGAGTCATGAATGGAACTCTACATTTTCCTGAAAACAACCAAGGGCACTCTTGTCCTATTATTATGTTCTAGGTGTAGCTCATTGCCCATCTGTACTGGCTATCCCAAATATATATACTGAAGGATAAACCCTACAGGTTACCTTTCCAAATGCACAATCTTGGGAATAGACATTTTTCATCCACTTGATCTTTATTGTGTGGATTGTCATGCCAAATTTTGAATAGTTATAAATCTCTTCTAAGAAGCTCTGCAGTGTTTTAAGGGCTTATTTCAACCAAATCAATGTCATCTGTAACAGAATCTGTAAGATGTCACCATCCACAAGTAATACTTCTCCAACTTAGATTCTGGTCTGTATCTCCTCCATCTCAAAAGCAAACACCTTTATAATTCTTACTGATTTATGCCATAGTTGATGTTTCTATCAGAAGATTATTTCAGGGGGCGGCTAGGTGGCACAGTGAATAGAGAGCCGGCCCTGGAGTCAGAAGGGCCTGAGTTCGGAGCCGGCCTCCAACACTTAATCCACACAAACAAAAACCTAGCCGTGTAACCTTGGGCAAGTTACTTAACCCCAATTGCCCAAAAGGGGTGGCTAGGTGGTGCAGTGAGTAAGAGCGCAGGCCTCGGAGTTGGGATGACCCGAGATCAGATCTGGCCTCAGAAAATGAGCACCCACGCATAAATAATGACTAGCCGTGTAACCTTGAGCAAGTTACTTAACCCCAATTGCTTTAAAAAAAAAAAAAGAAAAGAAAAGAAAGATTATTTCAATTGCTATGTCTTCCCAGGAATTCTGAATGATTTTCATATAGAGATATAAGACATTGCATTAAAAAAATCAACCTTTTAGGCAGTGTTTTGCTCTATTGAACTAAATTTTTTTTCATAATATTCAAATAATAAGCTTAATGAGATTTTATATTCCTTCATAACTTGAATCAATTGTAAAATGGTAAAGATGTGATCCATTATTGAATGTTACTAACAAAATCCTTTACTACTAATAACCTAGTTGGGATATCTTTGGTTTGTATAAATATGATTCATATTTTGTATAGAAGGGTGAGTAGGTGTATGTTTTCTTGATGAAATTTATTTTTTTGGTTTTAGAAAGATTCCAGAAATTCCCAAATCTTTAGTGTTTCCCTTCCTTTCATATACATTATATATCAATCGTTAAATGGTCACAGTTATGTATCCTTCAGCCTGTATTTGGCTCAATCTACTGCTTTTTCTCACATGTTTTCTCTTTTTTGACATTTCTACCTCCTTATAAATATATCCAGGACTGCAATTTAATCCAAGTATTGGTTCTATTGTCCTTGATAGTGAAAATAGTGTTATTGTATTCTTTACAAATCTTTTCCATTTTTCTTATGGGTTGGTAAGAGGGAGAGATGGGTTTGACTGTTGCTGTTGTTGCTCCTGCTGCTATTGTTGTTTTCATTTGGCTTGGGATTTTTGCTTCTTGTTTTTGTTCTTAAATATTCTTAAATTTGTTTAATAAGTACTCCTGCCAGGCTTTCCTTTAACTCATTTTATCCTCCATCTTCTCTTTTATGAGACATCGCTCAATTGTCCATTACCTTTCTTTATAAGATTTTACAGATTGTATCATAACCTCTAACAATGTTGACTCTCACCACAATTTCTTTTTGCTTGTGAAGTAAATCAAATATTTGCTGACCACAGTGATTTCTGTACTCTTTTAGTCTTCTTGTTATATCACAAGATTTATATCAAATTTCTGCATAAAATTACAATTTGAGTCACTGTCATTTCTGTTGTCCATTTCCCATTTTTCATTACTAATTTTTTGTTTAGATAGTTTGGGATTTAGTTGTTTCAACCGTATACCATACCATTTTCTCTTCTTGTTTCTTCCTGCTTTATAATAATTCTTAACTTTGCCCTGAATTATCTGACTATACATAGACATTTGATTCAGGGATAGCTACCATATACATAACAAGTTTTCCTGTCTGTTAAAATGTAACTATTTAGGTTTTTTGTGATGTGATCAGTGCACATAAATTATTTTCTCAGACTGCTTGTGCTCTAAAAGCATGAGCTTTCTATGTAATATAAGTCTCTCCCTTCCTGGCTCTGCTTCTGACTTCCCAAACTTTGCCATCATACTTGTGTTCCCATCTTATCCTGCAACTTCCCTCAGTTCCCAGGACCCTCTCATTCTGGAACATTCATCCATCCTGTGCACTTGGCTCCCTAGAACATCCTCCATTATTCTGGTCCTTTCATAAGGCCTCCATTTTGGGCAAAAGACCAAGTGATGGAATTTTCCATCCTCCCCTGGCTTTGCTGCTGATTTTCTCATACTCAACACCATACATTTGATTAGGTACCTTCCGCAAACAAACACTGTTAAGAACTGTTAAAGGGGTCCCCTGAACTTGTTTTTTTGAGTTGCCATATTTTGGTTCCACATACTTGTTTATTTCTCTTGTAATAAATCTAGTTTCCACATAAATTCCATAAAGTTGTGATTGCCTGTTGACAACACACACAAACACACAGTCACATGAAAATATGCACACTTTCCAGCTCTCTTTTGTGCGTTGCCTTCCCCCATTACAGAGTAAGTTCCTTTAAGGCAGGGATTATCTTCTTTTGTGTTTGTATGTCTATTTCTATCTCTTAGTACTATGATTGGCGCAAAGTAAGTGCTTAATAAATTCTTCTTTCCTTTCATTTCTTATTCCTTATTCCTTCTCTGTGCTTTCTCATATATTTTTCACCATGCTTACCTTTCCCCTCATTTGACTTTAAGTCACACTGTTTAATTTGGAGAGCCTTGTCAACATCTTTGTACAATTTCTCTATTTCATCCTTAGCAGTCAATGTTGGTGCTTCAGTTGCAATTAATTTCATGCTGGTCTTTCGGCAAACACTTCATCAGTATGGCAATAGAAGATAACCAAATATTCCATGAAATGATGTTTTTTGATGCCTTTGAATATATAATAAAATCAACTCCTTTCTATTCCTCTACAAAGAATACATAAATACAGAGCATACATACTTCTGTTTAGCTGAAACTTTCTTCTTTTCATTTCATACATGGAAAACACATCAAGATTTATGTTCTTCTTCTCCAGGAGTATGTCCACTCATTAGATACTAGATAAAAATCTCACTTTTAGAGAAACAATAATCAAATTAAAGTTTATGAACCACCTGAAAATTGTAATTTTTGGTTTTCTCTTTCCTCTTTCTTCTCTTTCTTTTGCTGCCACTGCAGAAGCAGAAAGGGCACCATGGCATTAAAAGCCATGTTGTTTAATTTTGTTTTGTTTTATGAATTTCCATGATGCACTCACCCCCCCAAAAAAAAAAAAACAATCAACAAATGAGTAGTCCACTGGTGATGAGCCTTTTCCAAAATCATACTTGGTTTCTTACCAAGAGCATATTTTCCTATAGAAAAAATAGTAAATTGAATTTATGTGCAAAGATTTTTAACTCTTTATATTATTGACCTGTAGTGCTAATTCTGTGATCAGGAGGGCATCAAGTATCCAAAGAGGAAGAAGATAGCAAGAATTTCATCTCACTTTTCAGGGAATAGACTGACTCTAACATCTATGGAGTCCATGAATGGGTGTCATATACATATGTGTGTATTCATGTATGTGCGTATATACATTTATACATATACACACATGTATAATATATATTTTGATAACCATGTTGTTGTTGTTTTTTAAGCAATTGGGGTTAAGTAACTTGCTCAGGGTTACACGGCCAGTCATTATTTGTGTGTGGGTGCTCATTTTCTGAGGCCGGATCTGATCTCGGGTCATCCCAACTCTTACTCACTGTGCCACCTAGCCGCCCCAGATAACCATGTTTCAATATAGTTGTTTTCCTTTGTAATCCAATGTATTTTCTTTCATGTATTTAAAGATAATATTCAGAGAAGGGGTTCATAGGCTTCACCAGACTGCCAAAAAGCTCAATGAACAAAATAGGTTGAGAATCCCTTTTCTAGATAAATGTTTTAAATATTAACCTTGCCATATACTACAACTCCCAGATCTTTCTCATAAGATTGATAATGCCATAAATGTCTTAATTAATCAGAGGGGACTTTTAAAATCTGAACAATACTTAGAATTTGGAAAGGAAAGCTATGTTCTCTTCTTTTCAATAAAGTCATCCAAACTCTCACTTTTCTAATTTGTTAAATAGAGAAACTGAGTGAATTAATGAATTCATGACTTCTCTTCTCTGTGCCCCTTCCCTACCCACTTCATAGCCCCATAACTAGTAATGGGATTTTATATTCTATAAGGCTTTTCTATAAAACTTTGACAAAGAGCATGTGGTCAAGCAAAAAGAGTTCCAGATTTGGAATTAATCATCTCTTTTTTTGAGGCAAGTGGGGCAATCGACTTGCCTAGGGTCACATGACTAGTAATTGTCTGAGGCTGGATTTGAACTCAGGCCTTCCTGACTCCAGGGCCAGTGCTCTATCTGCTGTGCCACCTAGCAGTCTTCATTTTAAGTCCTTCTTCTGTCATCTGTCACACATGTGACCTTTGGTTTCCTTATTTGTAGAATGAGAGAATTGACCCAGATGACTTCTAAGGTTCCTTCCAACTGTAAATCTACATATGATCCCCTAAAACTTTCCAGTGGTGATCAATTGCTGCCTTGTTATTAAAGATGAGAGTGGAGTTCAGAGAGGTCAGTTTTTCCTAGGTCAGATATCCAAAATTAGAGCTAAGGACATCTGAGTCCTATATCAGGTCAGTCAGAATAGCCTGTACTTCCTTGGTTTGCTTTCTTCCTGAGAAAATAAAAGTTTTGACTTTAGATTCCACAAAAATTTTAAAAGGACAGGACCCTATAGGCAGAGCTTATTAACTTTATGAATCAGGCAAGCTCAGGAAGGGATGACAATTTCTAATGTGAAAAGATTCCTACTGGTGGATCCTTTATTTTCCAGTGCTTGATTAAAGATACTTGGCATGCCCTTGTATTTGCTAAGATATGCTGTGTATTACAGTGTCTGTGTGTTCAGGCAATGTATTTAAACTATGCCAGCCACCACTGACATGCTGGAGGCACACAGCCTGTGTTTGTGTAGCAAGAACCATGTTGGTCCCTGATGACACTGCACTCACCCTCCAGCATGAAATGTGGCCAAATCAGGCAAATGAAAAAGAGCATTGACAGGGCTGCAGAATGAATACTAATAGTGACTGCAAAGAATTGAATGTCAGCAAGACCTAGTGCTTTCCAGGGGAGCAGCAGATAACCAAGAGCCTGAGATTACCATCCAGGAAGCTGATTATTTCATACTCTGGTTGCCACAGCTTACCTATCTAAGAACCACTGTAATTCAGGCTCAAGCTTCCCTAATGCATCTTGAAATCATCTCTACCAAGCATCTTAGAAAACTGAAAGGACCCCAGGCTTTCTGGATTCAATGTTGCCATCCATTGCCGCCTGTATATATAGGGATACGATACTCACAGACTCTGAGTCTACAGACCCAGACATGCTTGTCGATAAAAAGGGCAGTCTTTTCCTGATCCCTAGACAAATTTCTGGAAGGTCAGAGATTTGGCACAAGGTAGAAAGTCCAAATAATCTCTCTTGTCAAGAACTGTAGTAGAACCATGACACAAGAAAGAACCACTGTAGACACTATGCTTCCTATTGAAATGGGGGAAAAGAGGTGGGGATTATAGAGAACAATTTCCTCTGGCAAAAGACTACTGGCATCACTGAGCAGAAACCTAGAGTAAGCATGATGTAGAAGCAATGCTGTTGCCACCTGGACAATAAGAATGGGAAAAGCAACCTGCTGGGATAGTAGGGGTCGATAAGGGGAGAATGGCTCTAATAAGGATGTTTTATCTGATTGGACCTTAAATATTAGTTATATTTTGTTTCCTTTCCACTTGCCTAAAGCTTTCTATTGAGTTTTTAAATGTATTTGTGGGACAACTAGGTGGCGCAGTGACTAGAGCACTGGCCTTGGAACTAGGAGGACTAATCTGGCCTAAGACACTTAACACTATTTGTGTGACCTTGGGCAAGTCACTGAACCCCAAATGTCCTGCCTCCCCCATTAAAAAAAAAACTGTATTTGCAAAGGGAGTTGATGATAAAACACTCTGTGGTGCCATATTATAGTAAGTTTCCCAGATCTTTTAGGTTGTTGTTGGTGGTGGTCAGTTTATCTGATTTTTCATGACCCCATTTGGGATTTTCTCAGCAAAGATATTAGAGTGATTTACCATTTCCTTCTCCAGTTGATTTTCCAGATGGGGAAACTGAGGCAAACAGGGTTAAGTGACTTACGCAGGGTCACACAGCTAGTATTTGAGGAAGATGAGTCTTTCTGATTCCAAGCCCAGTGCTCTATCTACTGGAACACCTAAGGGTTGTGAACTCAGGAAGTGTGAAATCTAAAGTGCTTCTCTGTTTACATGCCTGACAGTCTCCTTTGTTGGTTCACCATCAATATCACCACCGTCCCCTCCAAGTATGGAAAAACCATAGCCTCTGTCCTTGGCACTTCTTGTCACTTTTCTCTAAATTCCCTCATTTGGTGTCCCTCCTCTCTAACTCCTGGCTTCCTCAAAGTCCCACCTAAAATTGTACCTTCTGCAATAAGCTTTAGCTGCTTTCTCTTAATGATAGTGCACAGATTGGTGGCTAGGGTAGATAGAGCATTGGATTTGGAATCAGGAGACCCAACTTTAAATCCAGCCTCAGACACTTTCTAGTTGTGTGACCCTGAGCAAGTCACTTAACATCTGTCAGTCTCAGTTTCCTCAATTGTAAAATGGATATAATAGTACCTCCCTTACAGGGTTGTGGTAAGGATAAAATGAGGTAATAATTTAAAAGTGCTTAGCACCGTGCCTTGTGTAAAGTAAGCAGTATGCAAATGTTAGCTGTTATCATTTTGCCTTTGGTTGGTTGCTTTGTTGTTAAGTCATTCCAGTCATGTCCAACTATCTGTGACCCCCATGTGAGGTTTCCTTGAAAAAAATGCTGGAGCAGTTTGCCATTTCCTCTCTAGCTCATCTGACAGATGAGGAAGTGAAACAAATAGGATTGACTTGACCAGGGTCACACAGCTGGGAAGTGTCTGAAGCTGAATTTGAACTCAGGGCCTCCTGACTCTGGGTACAGTGACTCTACCCACGGTACTACCTAACTGTCCTGGTTATCTCATGTGTGTATGTGTGTGCCTACATATATGTATACATATATGTGTCTTGTATATATGTGTGTATTATTTGTACAGTGTTGTTTGTATATTGTCTTCCTGCATTAGACTGTGACAGGAGGGACTGGATTTGGGGGTAGGGGTGGGGTGCTTTTCTTGGTATCCTCAGTGCCTATTTAGTGCAATTCCTAGCACATAGTGGGTACTTGTTGCCTGAAAATATCATGGGTTTTTTTGAAGAAATTGAATCTTGTGAAATAATAAAGCCTTGATTGATTCTAAAAGGAGAGAAATGATAAGGCACCTATCTATCTGACATATTTGTAGAGGTGTGTGCTTAATTTCTCATATTTTCTTCCAAGAGGCCATTGATCATTCCTAAAATGATATTCTAAAGATACAGAAATAGGCATATCAATTAGGGATATCGACATGTTGGTGGCAATATTGTCCCTGCTTCCCCTCCCCCTCATTCTTTTGGTGTTTTTCATTTCTTGAGAGAAATACACATTGTGCTTCCTTTGGAATCAATAATCTAAATTTGCATAGCAGTTCTGTCACTTAGCTATGTAGCCTTGAGCATGTCAAATCTCCACAGCTCAATTTCCTCATCTGTCAAATGATGATGCAACATTAGGATGACTAAAAATGATGGAGGTGGATTAGATTTCCAAGGCTTCTGGATAACTGTGATTGTGTGATTCCATATTATCTGATTTCTTGAAAGGTCACAGGCCTGAAGTGTTGTTTGCCTTTCTTTTCCCTCTTGCCTCCTGGTTTTTCCGTGAGTGCCTCCAGGGGTATCACCGAGTCACAGCATGGTGGATGAAACGACAGGTTCCATGTATTGCATGCCTGTGCAGACTCTGAATTTAGTGATGAGAGAAGTCTGCATTTAGCTTATTTCATCTTTTGCATTAGAGTCTGGTCTTGCCATTTTCTTTACCATGTGCAAGAACTGATGGCCATGGCTTAGTGGGCTCATAAGATGTGGGGATGATACAATCACAAGGCCTTGAACAGGCAGGATTCTCTCCGAAGGCTTCATGAGAGCTGCTGGGGATGCTGACTCCCAAATGCTCTGGCAAACACTGTCTTGTATGTTGCTCTTAAAAAAAAAAAAAGAACACTAAACTCCAGGGAGCTAGGCGGTGTCCTGGAGTCAGGAGGACCTACGTTCGAATTTGACACAACTAGTTGTGTGACCTTGGGAAAGTCACTTAGCCCAAATTGCCTTGCCTTACCCCCTCCAAAAAAAAAAACAAAAAAACAACAAACTCATAGCCTTTTCAAATAGAGACAATTTCAAAAAAATAATTAATCTTTTATTAATTTGAAGTTTTCAACATTCATTTCCACAAGATTTTGAGTTACAATTTTTCTCCCTGTCTTTACCCTACATCCCACCCCCAAGATAGTGAGTCTACTGAATACCCCTTCCCCCAATCTTCTCTCTTCCCCATCCCCCTGTTACTTTCTTCTAGGGCAAGATGTATTTCTCTACCCCAGTGCCTGTATATCTTATTTCCCAGTTGCATGTAGGGAAAAAAAACATTTTTTAATATTTGTTTTTAAAACTTTGATTTCCAAATTCTTTCCCGTCTTCCCTCCCCACCTATCCCCCCTGGGAAGACAAGCAATTCAATATAGATTGTGCATGTGTAGTTACACAAAACATTTCCATAGTAGTTATATTGTGAAAGACTAACTGCATTTCCCTCCATCCTATCCTGCCCCCCCCCCACTTATTCTATTTTCTACTTAGACCCTGTCCCTTTTCAAAAGTGTTTGCTCCTAACTGTCCTCTCCCCCAATCTGTCCTCCCTTCTCTCATCCCCCCTCTTAATCCCCTTCTCACCCCCCCCCCACTTTCCAGTAGGGTAAAATATCCAATTGAGTGTGTATGTTATTCCCTCCTTAAGCCAAATTCAATGAGAGTAAGGTTGACCCACTCTCTTTCACCTTCCTTCTCTTCCCCTCCATTGTAACAGTTTTCTCTTGCCTCTTTTATGAAATAATTTACCATATTCTATCTCTCCCTTTCTCCTTCTACCATTATATTCCTCTCTCAACTCTTAATTTTATTTTTTAGTCATCATCCCTTCCTATTCAACTGATCCTATGCCCTCTGTCTTTGTATACATGTACACATATATAAACACACTCACATATGCATTTATACACACATATGTCCTCCTATATATACATATATATGTATGCATACACACACACATATATATATATATATATATAATATACATTCCCTTCAACTATCCTCTTACTAATAAAAGTCTCATGAGTTACAATTATCATCTTTCCAAATAGGAATGTAAATAAGTCAGCTTTAATAAGTCCCCTATGGTTTCTTTTTCCTGTTTACCTTCTTATGCTTCTCTTGCTTCTTGTATTTGAAAGTCAAATTTTCTCTTCAGCTCTTGTTTCTTCATCAAGAATATTTGAAAGTCCTCTATTTCATTGAATGACCATGTTTTCCCTGGAAGCATTATACTCAGTCTTGCTGGGTAGGTGATTCTTGGTTTTAATCCTAGCTCATTTCATGGTATCATATTCCAAACCCTTCAATCCATTAATGTAGAAGCTGCTAGATCTTGTGTTATCCTGATTGTGTTTCCACAATACTCAAGTTGTTTCTTCCTGACAGCTTCTAATATTTTCTCCTTGACCTGGGAACTCTGGAATTTGGCTATGATATTCTTAGGAGTTTTCTTTTGGGGATCTCTTTCAAGAGGCGATCAGTGAATTCTTTCAATTTCTAATTTACCCTCTGGTTCTAAAATATCAGGGCAGTTTTTCTTGATAATTTCTTGAAAGATGGTGTCTAGGTTCTTTTTTTTTATTTTGGCTTTCAGGTAGTCCGATAATTTTTAAATTAACTCTCCTGGATCTCTTTTCTGGGTCAGTTGTTTTTCCAATGACATTTTTCACATTGCCTTCTATTTTTTCATTTATTTGGATCTGTTTTATAGCATCTTTATTTCTCATAAAATCATTAGCTTCCATTTTCTTCACTCTAATTTTGAAGGAATTATTCTCTTCAGTGACTTTTTTAAATTCCTTTTCCACCTGGGCAATTTGGCTTTTTAAGACATTCTTCTCCTCATTTGTTTTTGAGCCTCTTTTACCATTTAAGTTAGTCTCTTTTTTTTTTTTTTTTTTGCTTTTTGGAGGGAAATTGGGGTTAAGTAACTTGCCCAAGGTCACATGGCTAGGGTTTTGTTTTGTGTGTGTTAAGTGTCTGAAGCCGGATCCGAACTCAGGTCCTTCTGACTCCGGGGCCAGCACTCTACTCACTGTGCCATCTAGCCACCCCCAAGTTAGTCTATTTTTTAAGGTTTTATTTTCTTCAGTATTTTGGGGTCTCCTTTATCAAGCTGTTGACTTGCTTTTCATAATTTTCTAGCATCATTCTCATTTTTCTTCCCAATTTTTTCTCCACTTCTCTTACTTGACTTTCCAAATCCTTCTTGAGTTCCTCCATGGCCTGTAACCAGTTCATATTTTTCATGGAAGCTTTTGATGCAGGAGTTTTGACTTTGTTATCTTCTTCTGGTTCCATGTTTTGATCCTCTTTGTCCCAAAAATAAGATTTTATGGTCTGCTTGCTCATCTTGCCAGCCAATTACTTGACTTTTGAGTTCTTTGCCATGGTAGAATTCTGCTTCCAAAGTGGAGAGAGCTGTGTCCTAAATTGCTGGGGTTTTCACAGTTGTTAGAGGTCTGAGAAGGGCACCCTCTTTACAGCCACCACAAGCTCTGGCTCACTGGTCATTCACCCCAGGACCTTCACCCAAGACTGCAACCCAGATACAGCCACCACCCTGCCACAAAACACCTCTTGCCACAGAGGCAGGGGCTAGACTGTGCTCTTCCATCACCCAGTTCCAACAGAGTTCCCCACTGACCTTTTACTTTCTCTTTGGCATTTACGGGTTGAGAAGTCTGGAAACCACCACAGCTGCTGGTGATTCACTCTCCTGGAGTTGCTCCAACCGGTCTTTCCTGATCATCGAGGCCCTGGGCCAGCAGGGCTCAGTCAGGACTGCCCTCAGTTCCCAACATGGTATGATAGACCCTTCCTGTCAGCCTACCAGGCCGCCTTCCATGGGAGATTTGTTTCTGTCATTTTGTGGGTTCTGTAGCTCTAAAATTTGTTTAGAGTCATATTTTACAGGTATTGGAGGTGGTTGGAGTAGGAATTCAGCCAGATTCCTGCTTTTACTCTGCCATCTTGGCTCCACCCCCTAGAGACAACTTTTGAATATTTGAGAGCTGGATATCTATTTTTGTTGTCTCTTCTAGCTCTTCTAAAAATATTACCTTGTTTTCATCTTGTGGATATTTTAATTACTTGTATATAGTGTCTTTCTTAATTGAATATAAGTTGCTTGACAACAAGGACTGTTTCATTTTTTTCTCCTTATCCTTAGTTCTAGGCACATAGTAGGTTCTTAATAAAAATTCTCTCTCCTGAGTCCAGGCAGTCATGATCATTTTATAAAAGAATGAAAATTAACCTGTATCAATCAATCAATAAACATTTGATAAGCATCTGCTATGTATCAGATACTATGCAAAGCACTGGCTATACAAAATGAGGGTAAAGACAGTCTCTGTCCAGGAGGAGCTAGCAGTCTAATGGGGGAAACAATAAGCAAAAAACATATGCATATAATATGGAAATATACCCAATAAATAAAAAAAAAATAAAAGGACACAAGAATTATTACATTTAGCCAGTTTCAGACCATACTTCCCATCCCTTCCCTTCCCAGCTGTGGTAAATAAAACTCCCTAGGCTCCAACCTCATCCTAACCTCATTCCCTTTCCCTCATATGGAACCTTGGATTCTGCCCTTCTGATATGGATCACTTATAGGCCACCATTTTCAAACTATCCCTCTAAAAACGTATTCCCAACTTTTCCTAGCTCCTGTTTTTATGTGTTATCTTTTGTCCCCATAAAAGTGTAAGCTCCTTAAGAACAGGCACTATGTTAGCTAGTTGTTTGTTTTTTTTCAGAGGGGAGAAGGCAAGGCAATTGGGGTTAAATGACTTGTCTAAGGTCACACAGCTAGTAAGTGTGTCAAGTCTCTGAGACTGGATTTGAGCTCAGGTCCTCCCCACTCCAGGGCCAGTGCCCTATTCACTACACCACATAGCTTTCCCTGTTGTTGTTGTTTTTAATATCTTAAAATTTTGCACAGTTCAAAGGCACTTATTATGTAAATAATAAATGTTCCCTTTCTTTCTAGCTAGCTAACAACAACTCACCAGGAAATCAGGATGTATCCAGGTTTCTTGCAGTCTGCTTAAAACACTGCTTAATAAATATTTGTTGATTTGAATTTCTTTAAAAGCAATTCTCTAAATTTGTACACAATCACAGAAACAACATATGTGTGACGACCAACTAGGATAGACTGGATTCTTCTCAGCAATGCAGTGATATAAGTCAGTCCCAAAAGACTCATGATGGAGAGAGATATCTACATCCAGAGAAAGAACTAGAAAGAACTGAGTTTGAATCCTGATTGAAGTGAACTACCTGATCTTTTTCTTTTTTATTGTTTGGTTTTATTTCCTCTTTACCATTTTTCATTCCAACTTCTACAATCCGCCTTTGTAACCTGACTAACGTCTAATGTGAAAGTATTTGCAGATCTTATACTGGATTGTATGCTGTCATGGGGCGGGGAGGGGTGGGAGGGAAAGAAAATTTGAAACTCAAGGAATTATGGAATTGAATCTTGTAAACTAAAAGTAAACAAACATATTAATAAAGACAAAAAATAAAAGCAATTCTCTAATTCAAACTCTTTAATTCAGAATAGTATGTTTGTGTATTTAGAGACATATGCATTTATATATTTATTGTTATGTGTGTATATGTATTAGATATATGTGCATATTTAGTGTGTGTGTGAATCTGTGAGTGTTTGTGTATGAACAGCATAAGGGAATACTGTAAAAAAGTAAAAACTCACTAAAGGAAGGAAAACTTGAAACTCACTTGAAGAAAGAGCATGTACTAGAAAATTATTTTTAAAGACATTCAATTTAACAAGCTCGCAAATACCCTACTATATGCAAAGCTCTACAGAAATCAAAATAAAAACTGAGATAACATCTCTTAAAGAAAGATCTCCACATTCCATGTAATTTTCTTCCTTAAAATATATAATACAATAAAATTAATTAAAATATGACTTAATGCTGCCAAGTAGACTTCTTACTGGACAAGCTTTAATTAACAGATAAAGACTGTTCATAATTGTCTGGCTAATTATTTGTTTACAAATGGGTTTTGGTAGAGAGCTATGGTTTTTCTCTTTGGTGAGTTAAACATCCCTCCTCCCATCTTGTTTTCATTATCAATTTGTTTGATGAGGTCTGATAAGTAAGCACCAAAGTAAAGTTCAGTATCATTCCACATCCAAACTATCACAAATTCTGAATACAATAAGAAATCAGTACATTTTTGCTTCCTTTTAAAATTTTAGTTATTCCCAAAACAATAAGGCTCTAGGTTATGTTCTTCTTTTCTTTTCTTAACTCTGGAGTTGTCTGTAATAGTATATGGTTGTGTGTGTGTGTGTGTGTGTGTGTGTGTGTGTGTGTGTGTGTGTGTGTTGGAAAAGGTCCTAAGCAAGCAAAAGTTCCTTTGTAGCTCAGGACAACCTCATATGCTTCTATAACTAAACACACATGTAAATGCATGGCCATTTTGTATTCATTTAATGAAATTATTAATTTTGTCTTATGTTGTATTCTTCCTTGATCCCTTCCCCCTTCTTATACCCCAAGAAGAACTATCTCCCATATTATTCAAATGTAATTTTATTCTAATGACATGCAAAAATTTTAAGTAATTGCATTCCCACATATGGCATCTATAAATTCCCAAATTTATCCTAAAGAATTTCACATTTTCCATTGAACAATAGCTGTGATGTTCATATATCCAACTGAAAATTTTGGAGCAGAAGAGATAGAGGATAAAGAGAAAAGGAATGTATAAACGTCCTGGATAGTGTCTGGCTTTCCCATTCTCATCCCAGAATAACTTCCTCAAAATAGGCTCCTAAGAATCTATAGGCATCTTCATTGTATAATATGTGTCAGTGTACCAACTTGGACATTTGGAACTTCTGCCATATTTAGGAACCAATTCTGTTCTCCATACCTTTCTTAGCCCTTTACATGACCACTCCTGCCTTAAGTACTTGCTTACAACTGCTTCTGACCCCAATATTACTAACCAAATTTTGATTGCACTGCCATCCTGCCCCACTCATCCTTTTAGAGCATTGAAAAAAACCTCTTCCTAGCTAGGCTCCCCGGCCCTAGGCTCCCCGGCCCTCCTAGTCCAGCCTACAATGCCACTGTTTCATTTGCCTTTATCAGACAACACTTCTACTGTCCTTTTATTCCTCTGCTCAAAAAAAAAAACTTTATTGGCTCATCATTTCTTACCTTATCAAATCCAACTTCCTCTGCCTGATTTTAAGGTCTGCCATATCAGGGGCACCCTTATTTCCTGCCACTAATCTCAACATCTCTTCTGTTCTCATCAGAGCAGGGCCCTTTTAGTTCATTGTAAACACACCATGGAACGTAAGATCATGCTTTGCCCATTTTTTCAACTACCTTCCCAGAATGCTAAAGAAGATAGCAGGACTTGGAATCAGAAAGATGTGAGTTCAAATCCCACATCAATCACTCATTAGCTGTGCAACTCTGGGCAAGTGACTTAAATGTTCTGACCCTTATTTTTAACTCATCTCTAAATCATGTACAATAATAGCACCTACCTCAAAAGAGTTGAATGAAGTAAAATACTTAAAACACTTTGCAAATGCTCAAGTACTGTATAACTATCAGCTCTTATTACCATTATTCTGTATTCAAATCCTATGCATCTTTTGAGATTCCGTTAAGTCATACCTCCTCTATGAAGCCTTCATTGTCTATTCCCAATCTTGTTGCTATTCCTCCACTCTGCTTTCTTCATCTGGATCAAATGATTCATCACTTAGTTATACTGGGCACATTTCTTTTTCTTAAATTTTAATTTTGTCTCATCAAGTAGATGTTAAGGGCCTTGAGAACAAGAATCATATTTTTCTTCTCTCTTTCAGCACCTAGGATAGTACTGAATGCAAAAAGCTGTTCCGTGAATGTCTGTTGATGGAATAATGACTCAGTGTTAAATTGTTCTCCAAAGATTATGATCTCCATATCTATCTGTTGCATTGGATGTGCTAATGAAATGTTCTTTCATCTACATTGCTTAGTGCAGTTTCTCCCATATGGACAGCATTTGATAAATGTATGTTGAATGGATAAATGGATGAATACCTTTTTAAAATGAATTGCAAATGTTTTATTCCATTCCTTGCCACCTGGCATATAGATATTGAGTGAATCTCTAACAGTATCATTTCCTTGTCAACTATGTCTTTATTTGACTGTTGTTACTAATATCAGGTTTGATAAAATAAGCTATCTTAAACCATTAATAGCCATTGCTTGGTTATCAAATATGTGGGATTGTGAAGTGCTGGAATAGTCTTTGCAATATATCAGTCAACTGTACAAATATTTTACAAGTTAGAATTCTTATCATTTAGAATTTATCAAATTCTTTTTTTTAAAACAAATGCTTTATTAACTTCTGTTTTACATCATTCATTTCCACCAGATTTTGAGTTACAATCATTTTCCCCCCATTATTCCCCTACCCAACCTCCCAGAATAGTAATCCCACAAGATATCGCTTCCTCCAATCTGCTCTCTCCCATACCTTCTCCCATACCCCCATCGACTTTTCCATTAGAGGAAGGTGAGTCTTTGCATCCCAATGCCTGCACATCTTATCTCCCTATTACAAGCAAAAGAGTATTAATAATAGTATTTATATATATATGAAACATTTAATGTTATGACCTCAAATTACAGATCCATTTCCTTCCTCCCTTGTTGCCCATTCCCTCTTGGGAGATAAGTAATTCAGTATATGTTGTACATGTCTAGCTATGCAAAACATTATCATAGTAGATATATTGTACAAGGCTGCTTATAATTCCCTCCCACTCATCCCACCCCCCACCTGGTCCATTGCCTACATGATCCTGTCCCTCTTCTATAGTGGGTACTTCCAACCTCCCCTCACCCCAAGGATGCCCTCCCATCCATCATCCCTCCTCTCATCCCCCTTCCCCCTATCCTGCTGCAGGTTGAGATATCCCATTTAGTATGTATGTCATTTTCTCCCTGAACCAAATTCAATGTGAATGTGGTTTTGCCTTTTTAGCCTTCCTTATTCTCCCGCTCTTTTGCAACCACTTCCCCTTCATTCTTCTGCACGGGATAGTTTACACTACCCTGCCTCTCCCCATCTCCTCTTGCCACGTTCCTCTCTCACCTCATAATTTCATCCCTTGAGTATTCTCCCTTCCCAACAAATTCAACTTATGCCCTCTATCCATATATAACTGTAACCATATACACACACATTCACATACGTATTCATATGACCACACCCCCTTCTTCCATTATTTTCATAGTGAGAAAGATATCATCAGTCACAGTTATTGCTTTTCCATATAGGAATGTAAATAGTTCAACTTTGATAAGTTCCTTTTGATTTCTTTTCCCTGATTACCTTCTCAGGCATCTCTTCCTTCTTGTGTCTGGATGTCAAATTTTCTATTCAATTCTGGTTTTTTCCTCAAGAATGCTTGAAAGTCCTCTATTCCACTGAATGACCATATTTTCCCCTGAAACAAAATACTCAGTTTTGCTGGGTAGGTGACCCTTGGGTTCATTCCCAGTTCTTTTGCCCTCTGGAATATCATATTCCATGCCCTTGATCCCTCAGTGTAGAAGCTGCCAGGTCCTGGGCTATTCTGATTGTGTTTCCACAATATTGAAATTGTTTCTTCCTGGCTGCTTGGAATATTTTCTCCTTGATCTGGGGATTCTGGAACCTGGCTATAATATTCCTGGGAGTTTTCTTTTTGGGATCTTTTTCAGGAGGTGATCGGTGGATTCTTTCAACCTCTATTTTGCCCTCTGGATCTAAAACATCAGGGCAATTTTCCTTGAGAATTTCTTGAAGGGTGATTTCTAGGTTCTTTCTTTGATCATGGCTTTCAGGTAGTCCAATAATTTTTAAATTGTCTCTCCTGGATCTATTTTCCAGGTCAGTGGTTTTTCCCATGAGATATTTCACATTGCCTTCTAATCTTTCATTTGTTTGGATCTGCTTAACAGCATCTTGATTTCTCATAAAGTCATTAGCTTCCATTTGCTCCAGTCTAACTCTGAAGGAATGAATCTCCTCAGTGAACTTTTGAGATTCTTTTTCCATCTGGCAAATTCGACTTTTTAAGGCATTCTTCTCCTCATTGCCCTTTTGGGCCTCCTTTGCCATTTGAGCTAGTCTATTTTTTAAGGTGTTGTTTTCCTCAGTCAGGCTGTTGACCCTCATTTCATACTTTTCCTGCATCCTTCTCATTTCTCTTTCCAATTTTTCCTCCACTTCTCTTATTTGATTTTTAAAGTCCTTCTTAAGGTCCTCTATGGCCTGCAACCCGCTCATGTTTTCCCCTGGGGCTTTAGGAGCAGGACTTCTGACCTCACAGGCCTTTTCCTGCTCTATGCCCCCAAAATAGGAGTCTAGGGTTGCATTTTTCTGTTTCCTTTGCCTTGGCATGTTGCTGCTTAATTACTTGACTTTTGGGCTTGTTGCCACACTATGGCTTTAAGGCCAGATAGAGGAATTTTCGTCCCTAACGTGTGGGGGGCAACTTCCGTTTCTGGCAAGCTGTAAACCCACCCACAACTTCCACCCTAGATCACAATCCAGATCCAGGGAGGTTAAAGCAAGAGCGATTACCCCCCAAGACTGATCACTGGATCTCCCTACAAATTTGCAGGCTGGGAGCGGGAGCTGCCTCTGAAAACTATAAAATGGCGTGTCTCCTCAGCAGCTTCTAGCCCCCAGGGGAGGGAGCCAACGCATTCCCCAAAATACCGGTCCCAAAGTCCATAAGACACTAACCTCTTACTTTGTCCCAGGCAAGTCTATGTTGATAATTCTGGAGTCGCCACAGCTCCTGGTGTTCTGGGGTTCCTCCAGCTGGCTGCTGGCGCTGCCGCCCTGGGGCTAAAACCTCGGCTCATGCATACCTGGGCTCGGCTCGGCTCCTGCGCTCAGCGCTCTGCGCGCTGCCAGGTCCCAGACCTCTGCGCTGGTCCTTCCTGCAGTGCTGCTGGGCTGTCCTCAGCGGGAGGTTAGCTTCTCTGTGTCGTTCTGTGGGTGCTGGGGCTCCAGAAGTTGTTCAGAGTCCCCTTTTACATAGTTTGGGGGGAATCTGGGGGCAGAGTGGCTTGGATGAGCTGTTTCTACTCCGCCATCTTGGCTCCGCCCCCTTATTTATGCTTTATTAATGCAGAAAACAAAACATTATTCTAAAAGGGTGCATTATTTTCACAAGACTGCCAAAGAGGTCCATAACATGAAGGTTCTGAACTCTTGTTCTAAAGGAATACATGGCTAAGAACCTCAGAGGACAAGATGGTAGGGAGAGATTTTGTTCTTTTTTGATGAAACGGTGCCCATTCCAGTAAAACCAAGAATCTCTCAAACTTTTCAAGTACCTAGTTATTTAAAAAGTTCTTTCTTACATTGAGCTAAAATTACTTTCTTTTAACTTTCACTCACTTGACCTAGTTCTCTTCTCTATAGCAACACTAGAAATCTAGTCTTTCTTCCACCTGACAACCTTCCAAATATTAGATGACAATTATCTTGTACTTACTAAGCCCTGCCTTTTCAAGCTAAATGTTTCCAGGCTCTTCACCTCTTGCTTATAGGATATAGTTGCTAGGTCTTTCACTGTCTTAACACACACTCACGATTTTCTAACAGGATCTTAAGAAATAGTGTTTCTAAAGTACTTTGTTTTTATTTGATTGCATCACTTTTTAATTGTTGGTCTGACTTAAGGGTAGCAATTAACATTTTAAAAACTTTGTTCATGTTCAGTTTTATAATCACACCTACAGCATATGCTAATTTTCTTTCAATGATTTTTTTGTATGTGTTGTAAAAGATAGCATTTTTATCTAATCTACCCATTTTCATTTTACCTTTGGACCTCTAAATATGAGATCATTGTCCTCTGACTGAGTTGCCATAATATGAAAGGAACTAAACCATATCTGTGTGGATATTCTCATTATAAATAAAACCAGAGAACTGCTACATGGGAAGCTGAATTACATATTCTCTGTTTAAAGGCAAATAAAGGAAATGATAGATTAAACTGGGTCCTGGCTCCTCGATCCTCTTCTCTTGTCTCTCTATATTTACTCTGATGATTATTTCATCAATTCCCATGAGTTCAGGTTTCATATCTATGCAGATGATTCCCAAACCTTTATATCTATCAAAAAGCTGTCTCCTGCATTCAGTTTTCATATTATAACTTCCCGATGGATTTCTCCATCTGGATGTTGCATAGGCATCTCAAAAATCAGCATATCCACAATGGAAGTTTTTGTATTTCCTTACACACCCTGTATATTTCCCCATTTCTATTATTATCACCACCATACTTCCAGTCACCCAGGTTTTCGACCAAAGAGTCATGCTTGACCCTTTCCTCTCTTTTGTCCCATTATCCAAACATTTGCCAAGTCTTGTCTTTTCTAACTTATCAATATCTCTTACATGTCTCATTCACTTGGTCACTATCATAGTTCAGACTAAATCACCTCTTGGCTGAATTATCAAAATAACTTCCTAATTAATCTTCCTGTCTCCAGTACACACACGTGCATGCTTGCATACACACACACACACACACACACACACTCCTGCAAACAACTGCCAAATTAGTATTCTTAAAA
Organism: Gymnobelideus leadbeateri; assembly: GCA_011680675.1. Taxonomy (NCBI): domain Eukaryota; kingdom Metazoa; phylum Chordata; class Mammalia; order Diprotodontia; family Petauridae; genus Gymnobelideus; species Gymnobelideus leadbeateri. The sequence continues at coordinate 43,615 of WOXC01004287.1, forward strand.
TACAGATCTGATTGTCACACCTAAATTCAAAAATGCCAATGTCTCTACATTGTTCCTAGGATAAAAATCTTGCTTTTACATATTTTTACATTTTAATTTTATATTATTCTCCATAATAGTCTCCAATCTAATAAAAGAAACCTCTTAGTGGTTCCCTATGCACAAAATCATATTTCTATTTCTGTGCCTTTATATAGATGGTACTTCATCTTTTGAATCCATTCTTTTTTCATCAACATCTCATAAAATTCCTAGTTAACTTCAAAGCACAGCTAAGGTGCTGTTTCTTCCATGGGACTTCCCTTTATCCCTTCTTTGTTCTATTCTTCTTTTTCTCCCTATCCCCATAGCATTATTCTTGTTTTGCTGGGTAAGTTATTCTTTTTATTTATTTTTTTTAAGCAATTGAGGTTAAGTAACTTGCTCAAGGTTACATGGCTAGTCATTATTTGTGTGTGGGTGCTCATTTTCTGAGGCCGGATTCCATCTCGGGTCATCCCAACTCCGAGGCCGGCGCTCTTACTCACTGCACCACCTAGCCGCCCCTGGGTAAGTTATTCTTGACTGTAAGCCCATATCCTTTGCCTTCTGGCATATTATATTCCAAGTTCTCTGTTCTTTTATTGTGGTGCCTGCTAAATAGTGTATGATCCTATCTTTGGTTTCTCAGTACTTGAACTCTTTCTTACTGGATGCTTGCAGTACTTTTTCTTTGACCGAGAAGGTTCACATTCTGGCTGTAACATCCCTAGGAATTTTTATTTTGGGATTTCTTTTGGGATGTGACCAAAGTATTCTATTTCTACTTTGCTCTCTGGTTCTAAGATATTTGGGCAATTTTTTTAAAAATGTAACTACTAGACTCTTTCAGGTCATGGCATTCAGGTAATCCAATGATTCTTATTTTTTCTCTTCAATTTGTTTTCCAGGTCAACAGTTTTTCTATGAAGATAGCTTTCATTTTCTTAATATTTTTTTCAGTCTTTTGACTTTGTTTTAATATTTCCTGTTGTCTCATGTCATTGACTTTGTTTGCCCTATTCTAATTTTCAGGGAGTTTGTTAGTTGGGCAAGATTTTGTGACAAACTGCTAATTCCCTTTCCAGTCCTTTCTTTCATAGATTTCACTTCTGTTCCAAGTTTTTTTTTTTCTCATACACTGTCATTTCATTTATAAAAAACATTTTAACTCTTTTTTAAGCTTGGTTTCATCACCTCCAGGAATCCCAGTTAAATTGTCCTCAAGCTGTACTTTTCTCTGAGGCTTTTCTTGTAGATAGTTTGGAATCATTTTCTTCTTTTGGAATCATTTTCTTCTGTCTTGAGCTTATCTGACACCATAGCTCTTTATGGTGGAATTATCTTTTGTTTGTCTTATTATTCCAGCCTACTTCTTGACTTTGGAATTGATATTAAGACTGGACTTTTCTGGAGAGAAGGTCTGACTTGGTCTTCTTGCTGCTTTCTTGGGGTTTTGAGTGTTATGTTATTTGAAGATTTTGAGACAGGCTGGGTACCTTCAAGTTTTTGATGCTCACAAAGTGGTCTAATCAAAGTTAAAGTTTGATTGCTAACCCCTGGTCTGTACTCTTCTAGTTCCTGATGTGAGTTTGGCTCTGAGCAAGACTAGACTGCTGCTGGACTCTAATCCTGTCAGTCAGCTTGAAATCTCTAGTGATTCATAAAGGCAAAATTGTAGGCTTTCTGTTAGTCTGGCATTTCTGCCGTGCTTGTTCTGCAGGCTGGGCTAGATGCTTGAATCAAGAATCCAGTCATCTCCTGGCATTAGCTTGTTCTTAGAATCAACAGTCTCCCTGTGCTGACTAGGACTGTACAAATGGCTCATTGTAACATTTTCTAGATTTCCCCATCAGGATTCAGTATGGTGCATTTTCTAGGTCTCTTTGGGAAAAAAAAAAAAAAAACTTTGTGAAAGAGGAGTCCTCTGTACTGCTTCCCATTATTACACCATCTTGGATCCCCTTCACAATATTTCCTTAATTACTAAATCTAGTTACCTTTTTTTACTTTTTTTCGAGGGTGGAAGGTAGGGCAACTGGGGTTAAGTGACTTGCCTAAAGTCACAGAGCTCGTTTTTGTGTTAAGTGTCTGCGGCCAGATTTGAACTCAGGTCCTCCTAACTCCAGGGCTGGTGCTCTATTCACTGTGCCACCTAACTGCTTCTAATGACCTTTTTTCAATCTTCTTTCTTCTTGATGTATCTGATGCATTTGGCAGTGTTAACTAATTTCTTCTCCTGAATTAATACTCATGCTGCTCCTCTCTTTTGGGGAGAACCTTTTTGGTTCTTCTCCTTACTATGTGACCCCTCAGTCTATTTTTCTGGTTCATCAACTATACCACACCCCCAAATTATAAATAACCCTCAAAGCTCTGTGTTTTGGACTCCCTTTTCTTTTCTCTTTAAACTCTCATAAAAGACGTATCAGATATTAAATTGATAAGAATAGATACTACTCTTGATCTTAGCCAAAAGACTGTACTTTATCAGCTGTCATTGGTTCAATTATCATCTCTATGAAGATGCTTCCCAGATATATATATATATATATACCAGATACACACACACACACACACACACACACACACAGTCCTAGTCTCTTTCCTGCACTCCTAGTCATTCATCTGTAAATACCAACAGGAATTTCAAACTGGGTATTCTGTAAAGCATCTCAAACTTACCATATCCAAAACAGGACTGTCTCTTCCCTTCCCGCCTACTCCAAAAAACACCCCAATTCTGAATGTCCTTATTTCTACTGAGAGTACTATGATACTTTCACTCATCCTAATCTCAGTCATCCTTGTTTACCCCACATATGTAATCAATCACCAGTCTTGAAATTTCTGCTCTACATCTATAAGACCTTTTCTCACTACTCACACAGCTACCACACTCATTTCAACCCACATCATCTTCCCCCTAGACTATTGCAATAACTTCCTAAATTGGTCTCACTGCCTCAAGTCCTTCTCTACTGCTATCCATCCTCCACATGGCTACTAAAGTGATTTTCCTGAAGCATATGTCTTTCCTCTACTCAATGAATACCAGGAGTTCTCTATTTCCTTTAGGTGAAACACAAACTCCTTTATTTGTTATTTCAAGTCCTTCCTAATCTGGTTGTGATCTACCTTTTCTGATTTTGTTATACATTACTCAACCTCTCCCACTCTATGTTTCAACCCATCTGGTTTTTCCATTCCTCATACATGATACTACACCTCCCAGGCTTTACCCCATGCCTGGAATACACTACCTTCTAATCTCTGCTCCACAGAATTCCTCGTTTCTTCAAAACTCAGCTGAAATGCCACCATCTACATGAAACCTTTCCTGATTCCCAAAGCTACTAGTGCCTACCTATGAAAAATTACCTTGTATTTGTATTACCTTGTATACATTACCATGTATACATATATATGTATAATATGATACATATATGTATATGCATCACATATATACATTGTCTATATTGTGTATGCATATATAGAATATGTGTGTATGTATGTACCTTGTGTGTGTTTAATTTGTGTGTCTATGTTGTCTCCCTGAAAATAAAATAAACTCTTTCAAGTCAGGAGTTTCATTTTTGTCTTTACATCCTAGTTTCCTTATTCTACATTTTTCTTTCTTTTTGCTTTCATCATTCTACAACCTAGAATATAGTAGGTATTTAATATGTGTTTGTTGATTGATCCAATGAATTTCTACCAATAAGATGAGACATAAACTAAGGAGATATATTCACTAAGATGAATTATGTCATGTATAAAGTCTGAATGGGACTTCCATAGATAAAGTGAGTTTCTTGGGGTGGCTAGATGGTGCAGTGAATAGAGCACTGGCCCTGGAGTCAGGAGGACCTGAATTCAAATTTGACCTCAGACACTTAACACTTATTAGCCATGTGACCTTGGACAAGTCACTTAACCCCAATTGTCCTGCTTTCCTCCCTCCAAAAAAAAAGCAAAAAGTGAGCTTCTCTGGATAATCTTTGTAGATGATGTTGTGTTGATTATAACAAGCCCCAGAATAGTACATAAACTGCTCGATGAGTTTAATGACTGCCCAAGAGAAATCGGCCTACTAATTCACATAGGAAACTCAAAATGTATATAAAATATGTAGTGCCTAGATGATAAACATTTAAATGGACAATCCAGAATACAGAGCAATGCAGAACATATAACTTGGACAGGCTCTGAAGATATATTATCCTAACCCAAGAATAGCAAGTTGAATAACATTTGAGAAATTGTATCACTCAACAACCACAAGCTATTTCCTGCTGCCAAAACCCATCTTTCTGAGACCAACCTTCTTCTGGTGATACTATGCACATCATGGAAAAAGAGATGGGTTACCAGCAATAGGAGATAACAGACACATAACTCACATGTTGAACAAAGTTTCATAGTTCCCAGGGACTGAAAGAGACGACCATTCTATTGGAGACATCCTCTTTGGAGGACTTTGGGGGTGACAAAGCCAAGAATCGCAAGGGATGAGAAGGTGTGAATGGATTGGAATCTGCAGTCATGAAGGAATAATTCACACCAATGAGGTCAGGTGTGCATGACAAAATATTTGTGTTTTTAATCACATTTAGTATCCTTTATTGGAGCAACCCTGTTTCCAAGGATCTAAGCAGCAATACACCACCTCATCTTATCCATTCTATATTCTGTCCTCAAGTGATTACTGTGATCTTACTGGCGATTTTTGCTATGCTTCAACCTATCCAAGTGGGGAGAGTTCTTTTAAAGTTCTTTTAAAGAAGTGACAGCTTTGAGTATCAGATAGAAGTATCTTTGTCTTTTTTTAAAATCTCATTAACAAACATTGGTGTCCAGGTTAACACTTTTGTAGCTGACTTTCAGAGTAGATTCAGTGAGAAAACTACGCTCATAGAATTTGGGTCTTCAAATTATCAAGCAGAACAGCCGGGCACAGGCTGTATCTAGGGCTTATTTGCTCATTTATATACAAAAGTATGGAGATGAATAGCTAATTTTGCTGCAGAGAGTTGCCTGCTTGGAATCATAAACACACTTTATAACTCCTGATCAACATATTATTGCAATTTTTTCACTAACAGGTAGGATTAATTGTTCCTTCCTTCTCTTTATAGCTACTCGCTACCCACTTTTTAATGAAGAGAGTATGTATAAAATAATTTATATACCTTCACTTTGAGCAAGAGAGTTTTCATTTATTTTTCTTAAGGCCTTAAGAACTTTTGGTCCATAGAATCCAAAATAGTGAGTTACCTTTTCTTAGTTTGGGGAAACTGGTAAATTAAGGATGAGAGTTGAGAGAATTATAGTCTTGAAATGGCCAAAATATCCTTAAGAAGTCCCACACATACAATCTATTTTCTTACTCTGTTGGGGTAAAAGGTGAAATAATAGTATATAGAAGATTTCATTGCATTTTTGTGAACATTATCAGTCTTTTAATACAAGTGGTAGACTAAAGGTGTGGAATATAACATGTGCTATCAGATATGGTTGATGTGTTAGTTTATTTTGCTTAACTATACTTTTTTACAAGGCAAAGCTCTATTGTTTTGGGAGCATTATTGGGAAATGACAGTAATGTAAAAAAATCAATGGAATTTTTAAAAAATATTGAATGCACAAAATCTGTCACTTTATTGTTTACTACATAACATTGAAATATAAAAATTTTAAGACAACAATGTTAATAAAGATATGAATGTATTATATATACGAAATATATCATTATCATATAAACTGGCAAGTCAAAACACAATAACCCAAGTCACAAGTAATCATAGCTACATTTTGTGAGTGTATAAATGGATTTATATCATATAGAAATCATTCAGAATAAGTCATTAGAATAAATTATTGGAATAAATAAGTAAAATAGAAATCATTAATATGTATCACATAGGAATAATTTAGATTATTTTGTAGAATATACAAATCAGTGGATTTAAAACTGAGGGCTCCATTTGAAAATTCTGCTTTTCTTTTTTCCTCTGTAGCTAATATAGTCAAACAATTCTGTTCTTTCTTTTTTCCATCTGTAAATGGTAAAGTATTCTGTTCTGGTGAAAAATACCCTGAAATATTCCAGATAATTGCCTGACAATTGCCAGATAATTTTGGCACTCTCAAAATGGATGTGTTATGTACCTGAGTACACATGTGTTTGTATTTCTTCATATGCTTTTTAAAAAACTAGAATAAGGGATAAAATCACTTTCAAATCAAGATTTTCTTTTAAATTTTAAGCATACATTATCTATAGTATTAATTTTTAAGTGGCATTTTCATTTTCTGGATTGATATTTCACTCTCAATTTAAATAATGAGCAATTATTATTAAGTATCTTCTCTATGCTGGTATTGTTTTGGGCTCTGGACATACTAGTCCCTGTCCTTAAGGCACTTGCATTCTCTTAGATGATGTGTGTAGTTATAAGCACGTTAAAAAATGCAAAATAATTTGAAAACAGAAAGAGGGTACCTGCAACTGGGTGCATCAGAAAAGCCTTCATGGGGGGCAGAACCAAGATGGTATAGTAAAAGCAGGGACTTGCTTCAGATCTCCCCCAAACCCCACCAAATACTTGTAAAAAAGACTCTAAATAAATTCTAAAGCTACAGAACACACAAAATGACAGAGTGAAACACATCTCTAGACTGAAACAAGTTGGAAAGTCAACAGGAAGGGCATATTGCACCATGCTGGGAGTGGAGCACAGTCTGGCGTGGGCTGTGCTGGCACAGACAAGGCTGGAGCAGGTCCTAGGGGACTGAATCACTGGCATCTATGGCATTTACAGACTTTTAAACTCATAGATGTCAAAACAGCATAGAAGGTCAGTGGGGAAACTCCGTGGGACCTGTGTGAAAGAGGAGCATGGTCTGACCCCAGCCCCAGGGTGGCAGAGGTGGTAGTGGTGGATGTGGTACCATTGGTGGCAGCAAGAGCAACAGAAGCTGCTTCGAGAGCTCTGGGCCCACAGACAGTGGGAGATTGAGCAGCTGATACAAAACCCCTGAAGCCTGGGACAGTACAACCACCCTCACCCCCACCCTCACCACCACTGGAAGCAAAGTCCTACATTAACAAAAAGTTAGAAAGTCAAGTATTTAACTAGGAAGATGAACAAACAGCAGGAAAAATCAGAATATAGAATATTTATTACTTTGGTGACAAAGAAGATCAAAACATACAACCAGGAGAAGATAACAAAGTCAAAGCTCCTACATCAAAAGTCTACAAGAAAAATATGAATTGGTTGCAGGTCATGGAAGAGTTCAAAAGGGATTTTAAAAATCAAGTAAGAGAAGTAGATGAAAAATTGGGAAGAGAAATGAAAGTGATACAAGAAAATTATGAAAAATGAGTCAACACCTTGCTGACGAAGACCTAAAAAAATACTGAAGAAAATAACATCTTAAAAAGTATACTAACCAAAATGAAAAAAGAGGTCCAAAAAGCCAATGAGGAGAAGAATGCCTTAAAAAGCCAAATTGCCCAGATGGAAAAGGAATTTCAAAAACTCACTGAATATAATAATTTCTTCAAAATTATATTGGAGAAAATGGAAGCTAATGACTTTATGAGAAATCAAGAAATTATAAAACAGAACCAAAAGAATGAAAAAAAATAGAAGAGAGTATGAAATATTTCATTGGAAAAACCACTGACCTAGAAAATAGATCCAGGAGAAAAAAATTTTAAATTATTGGACTACTTGAAAGTCATGATCAAAAAAAGAGCCTAGATATCATCTTTCAAGGAATTATCAAGGAAAAGTGCCCTGATATTCTAGAACCAGAAGGTAAAATAGAAATTGAAAGAATCCACTGATTATCTCTTGAAAGAGATCCAAAAGGGAAAACTCTTATGAAATACCATAACCAAATTTCAGAATTCTAAGAAGAAGGAGAAAATATTGCAAGTAGTCAGAAAAAAAAATGTGAGTATTGTGGAAACATGAAAAGGATAACATAGGATCTAGAAGCTTCTACATTAAGGAATCAAATGGCTCAGAATATGATATTCCAGAGGTCAGAAGAGCTAGGATTAAAACCAAGAATCAATCACCTACCCAGCAAAACTGAGTAGGATACTTCAGGGGAAAATGGAAATTCAATGAAATGGGGGACTTTTAAGCATTCTTAATGAAAAGGCCAGAGTTGAATAGAAAATTTGACTTTCAAATACAAGAATTAAGAGAAGCATGAAAAGGTAAAGAGGAAAGAAATTATAAGGGACTCATTAAAGTTGAGCTGTTTATATTCCTACACAGAAAGATGATATTTGTAACTAATGAGACCTTTCTCAGTATTAGGGTAGTTGGAGGAAATAGATAGATGATATATAGACTGATAGATTAGATAGATAGATAGATAGATAGATAGATAGATAGATAGATAGATAGATAGATAGATAGATAGATGGCACAGAGTAAGTTGAATATGAAAGGATGATATGTAAAAAATAAAATTAAGGTGTGAGAGAGGAATATATTGGGAAAGGAATAAAGGGAGAGATAGAATGAGGTAAGTTATCTCACATAAAAGAGACAAGAAAAAGGTTTTACAATGGAGGGGAAGAGGCTGGGAGGTAATAGGGAATGAGTGAACTTTACTCTCATCAGATTTGGCTTAAAGAGGTAGGTATCTTACCCTACAGGAAAGTAAAAGGGAAGGGAATAAGGAGGGGGGAAAGATAGAAGGGAGGGCATATTTGGTGAGGGGGATTCAGAAACAAACACTTTGGAAAAGGGACATGGCTAAAGAAGAAAATAGAATAAGTTGTGGGGGAGGGCAAACAGGATAGCATGGAGGGAAATATAGTTAGTAGTTCACAACATGACCAGTATGAAAGTGTTTTGCATAACTACACATGTATAACCTGGGTTATATACTTCTTTGATCACATCCTCTACACTTCTTTCTAATTTATTTGATGTGTGTTACAACTAGATCACACCATCATGAACTTTTCCATTGTCCCTTGAGTGATCCCCAACATCAGCTCTTCAGACACTAATGTTATATGATACGTAACAATACATCAGCAAGAGAACAACAGTTTGTTTGTTTGGTTCTTTAAATATAGTCTTTTGTTGAAGACAGAAACTAAAAGAACACCATATTTCCCAAAGTCAATTCAGCCTCCCCCTCTCATTCAATTCTGGGACCATTCATTTTTCATTTGCAGCATCTAAGATATTGATGGACAGGTGCCATAGATTGTCCATAATTGGAATTGCTATCATTGTGTATCATTGTTTATTATGATAATAACAATCATCTATATTTCTATAACACTTTGGGTTTTATAGACAATTTTTTCATAAGAGTTCAGTAAGACAAATAATTCTATCGTTATTATTATTATTATTATTTTCATTTTATAGAAGAAAGAATTGAACAATATAAAACTAAGTAACTTTTCTTGATCACATAACTACTAGGTGGTAATAACAAGATTGTACTCAGGTAGATGGTGTCCAACACAAATACTTTTTTACAATAAAGTACTGCTTTTTTAATAAACAAAACTGGCAAATATTTACTGAATTTTCACAAAATTAAGAAATCGACTACCAGAATTCAAATCATGTCATATGAAGGTCAGCTACAAGAACTAGGAATATTTGGCCTGGAGAAAAGAAAACAGAAGAGAAAGATGAGAGCTGTCTTGAAGTATTTGAAAGGTCACTTGGAGAAGAGGGATGTGATTTATTTTGTGTGACTTCAGAGAGAACCGTATCCAATACATGGTGGCTTCAGGGGCAGGGATTCTGACTCAACAAAGAGAGTAGTTTTATAGCCATTACAACCATCCAGAATAGGATGGTGACTTACTGACTTCCTCGTCCCGAGGACATCCTGTAGAAGCAAGATTATGATGCTATGTTGGAGGTCCTACTGTAGAGAATCATGCATACATACAAAGGGTGAGGGACTGGACTAACAGACCTCCCAGGAAACCTTTCAAACCTGAGTTTCTATCACTTGTCTTAAAATCTGAAAGAAAAAAAAAACACTTTGAAATGTAATTATCCCAAATTGAACATAAAACATTATATTCTTTGATGTAATAGAACACAGAGAAAATTTATGACTAATAAATTTTATTATAAATTATATGTATATTATACATATTATATAAATATATATTCTTTTTTTGGAGAGGGTGAGGCAATTGGGGTTAAGTGACTTGCTCAAGGTCACACAGCTAATAAGTGTAGAATATCTTAGGCCGGATTTGATCTCAGGTCTTCCCAACTCCAGAGCCACTGCTCTATCCACTGTGCCACCTAACTGCCCCCATACATCCATATGTACATATATATATACATATATATATATAAGCACATATATATACATATATTTATATATATTCTTGATATAAGAATATATATTCTTGATATAAGAATATATATATTCTTGATATAAGAATATATATTCTTGATATAAGAATATATATATATTCTTGATATAAATATATATATATATTCTTGATATAAATACATATATTCTTGATATAAATATATATATATATATATACACACACACACATTTTCTTGATGAGCAAACTCTACCAATTCAGATTGGCACCCATTCTGCTACTTATAATTTTAGAGAATTCTATGAGGAACTGTAAGGTTTAGTGACTTATTTAGCCTATATGTATTAAAGATAGTAGTTGAAGCTAGGTCTTTCTGAATTTGAGGTGAGCTCTTGAATCATTAGACCATCTTGTCTCTCAGTTACTTTTTTTTAAGAAATTTTATTTCCATATAGAATAGAGTAAAAGAAATTTAAGCTGTTGGGAATGGCATTACCATTTCTGTACCACCAAGTATGGTATCTATAGATGATAAGACCCTGGAATGTTTTAAATTGTTTCCAACTATTTACTAGATACTTCAAATAATATGTACTTATTCACAAACACATGAGAAAAAAATGAATTATGGGTTTTCCAGTTTAATTTGCTTTTTAATTGAGCACTAGTTTACGATGCTTATAAAATGGCACTTTTAGCTATAACATTTAAAAGGCAACACTTTGAAGAAAAAGAGTGTTAGATTTATTTCCAGATGTTTCTTCTGATTATTCTCTCCTATTTTTTCTTCTCTTTTTATTTCATGTCTTTTTTCTTTTTCTTTTTTTCTTTGTGTGCACAAAAATATTGGCAAAAACTTATTGATTGAAACCTACATACTATAAACCATACCTCTGAGTTTTTTATTTGAGGCATAATGAAAATCTCATTTGCATAGATATAGAAATATATGTAATTAAATGATGAAAAATTATTTGCTTCAGTTTGTAGATTAAGATTTGTGGGCTGAAACTATAAACAGTCCCATCCCTCTATCATCTTTAAGCCTATCTTTGTAGTGAAATGGGGAGGGGAAGTAGGGAATAACAAGTGACTAATCTAGTTCCTTTGGAATTCTTGACTCTTGGGGAATCTATGATTTTCAGTTGGAGAAGGTAATTTCATAAATTATGGAAGTGTAAAAATTGTCAAATGATTTATTTAATATTTGTAGTCCTCATTGCTATGCCAGGAAGTACTGAATACTAGATATTGAATATCTAGGTGGCACAGTGGATAGAGTGCCCAGCCTGGAGTCAGGAAGAATCATCTTCCTGGATTCAAAACTGGCCTCAGACACTTACTAGCTATGTGACCCTGGGCAAGTCACTTAACACTGTTTACTTCTATTCCCTATCTATAAAATGAGCTGGAGGAGAAAATGACAAAACAATCTAGTATCTTTGCCAAGAAAACCCCAAATAGTGATGGAGAGTCAGACACAACTTAACAACAACAATGACAACAGACATGATAGCAAAATTAAAAGTGTCTACCCTCAAGGAACTCATATTCAATCAGGGGAGAAAATATGCACAGGTATAATAAATATAAAATGCATTTCAAATAAATACAAAGTAATTTTGGAGAGATCACTAATAGCTAGGGAAATCAAGAAGAAATTCATATAGAAAATGGAATTTGAGCTGAGCTTTAGAGGAAAATAGGGATTCCAAGTGGTGAGAATAGAGTGCATTCCTGGCTTCAGGGATAGATAGCACAAAAGGTAAGAGAAGAAGTGGCCAGGTCAGATTGAAAGACTGTGGAGTGAATGAAATAGAGTAATATATAATAAGACCAAAATGGCAACTTGATGTCAGATTTTTAAGTGCTTATTTTGATGTAAGATTTTCAGGAGGACTACCTATTTGATCCTGGTGACATTAAGGAACCACTGGAGCTTCTTAGGTAGGGCTGAGTGACATGGTCAGAGCTGTGCATTAAGAGTAGCACTTTGGCAATAATGTGGAAGATAGATTGGAAATAGAAGAATCCTAAGAAAGGAGACCAATCAAAATGTAAAGAAGACTTCAACTAGAGTAGTTCAGACCACTGGTCTCCTAATCCCAGGGTTTCACCCTGCTGGCGTTGAACTTAATTGCAGACATCCAACTATCAGAACTCCTGAGCTCAAGTAACCCACCACTTTAGAATCCCTGTAAAAGGAATTATAGGCATATAACATTATATCCGGCAGCAGCATATCTTGCCTAGATTAGTGCAATGATCTAATTAATCTTCCTGCTTTTGGTCTCTCATTTCTCCAATTAATCCTCCTTATAGCTACTAAATTGATATTCCTAAAACACACATCTGACTGTGTTATTCCCACACTCAAAAATCTCCAATGGCTACTATAACCTCCAAGATAAAATTGAAAATCCTTAGACTATCATTTAAAGCCTTCCAAAATCTTACTTTCTTCCTTGATTTTACCTCTCTCTCTCTCCTTTATTCTAGTCGAATTGGCTCGCTTGCTTTTCCCCATATATAACATTCTACCTTATTCTGTGCTTTTGCAAAATGTTCCTCATATCTGAATTGCACCCCCACCCCCAACTCACCTTCTGGTAGAATACCAAACTTCCTTCAAAGTACTTTTCATGAGCAACATCTTATATGATACTTTTCCTGATCCCTCTAATTTTTTCCACTCTCTCTCCCTTGAAATTGCTTTATTTTTACTTACTTCTATACATGTTTCTACTATAAATTAAATCTAAGTTAAATCTAAGCTTTTTGAAGCCTGGGATGATTTTGCTTTTGTATTTGTATGCTCAGTGCTGGAACATAATAGACATTTGGTAAATATTGAGCTGTATTTATTTGAAATGCTTCAGTGTTCAAATGAGTACAACTTCTATGAGAGGGAAGTCCTACCTCCAAAGTTAGTGCCCTCTATTTAAAAAATGCCACTTTCTTTATATGGGAAGATGGAAAATAAATGAGGGTGTTTTAGAGAACACTGTTCTACTGGAAAAATTTCTCTTCAACAATTTCTTGTAGATCCTTTTGCGTTTTTGAAACTATTTTACTGTGTTTACTAAGTTAAGAAGTACAAAAATGATGCTTTAGAAAGAATGGTGAACATGGAATCAGAAAATATAAATTCATATTCACATTCTGATACTTATTAAGCTCAAGACCAGGTGCCCTTAGTTTTCTCATCTGTAACACAAGGAGATTGCACTATTTAACTTTAACTTCTAAGATCCTTTCTAGGTTAGATGGAATAGCATTCCTGGCCCTTTCCTACATCTCCAACATTCTTATACTTTATTCCCATCCATGTACTCTGGGATCCATTGAGCTCCTTGCTGTTACTTGCACATAATACTCCATCTCCTGATTAGGCATTTTTATTGACTTTGACTCTTACTTTTAATGTGATCTTTCTTTATCTCTGCTTTCTGGATCCCCTGGATTCCTTCAGATCCCAACTGAAATGCCACAATCTTTCTTTATATTAGTCCCTTTCTTCTGAGATAATCTCCAGTTTATCCTCTACTTATATTAGTTTATACATAATTGTTTGCATGATCTTTCCTATTAGGCAATGTGATCATTGAGAGCAAAAACTGGATTGCTATTGTCTCGTTTTGTTTTGTTGCTTATCTTTGTATCCCAGCATTTGACATGGTGGCTACTGCACAGCAGGTACTTAATAAAGGCTTGTGGCATGAGTTGCCCTACCTATAATAGTCAAGTTATATATAGCATCAAATTTTTCTCTATCTATAGAATATAAAGTCTATAAAATGGAAATAATATTTGCACTATTTACCTTATGCAGGAGTGGGGAACCTACAGCCTCAAGGCAGGTTCTCTACCCCTGCAGGGTTTGTTATAAGGGAAATATTTAATAAAAGTAAACCTTATACAAATGTTAATACCTGTTGTTAATTTTAAATGCATGATATATCATATCACTCAGTCAACAGAGATTCATGGAGTCTCTGAAGTAGGTCTCTGATGGGAATAATTGCTAATATATCATAACTAGATCGACTAATGCCATTATTGCATATCATTAACAGTATTTATTTAGATTTGACAGTATTGGTATTTGTCATAACAGATGCTAAGAAGCAGATGAGCTGGTATCTAAATGATATCAACAAAGAATATGAGAAAGAATTACAATATATGTGCAGTTAACTTTAACATTTATAAGTAGTTTTCAGCCTTTAGATTGAATTAAATGAGGAACATTATAACAAGTTAATTAGCCATAAATTTGTTAAATATGTCATGAAGAATGCCTGTGTTACATATTTTGTTACACCTTAATTAAGATCATAAGAAATTTATTCTTAATAAACTTAATTCTGCCAACACATGGTAATTATATTGAAAAAAAGCACTTAGCTCTTAAAAATAATTCACTACACAATAAAAGCCTGTCCTGTGCTTTGCATAGCCAAATGAAATGAATGACATAAAAAAGTAAAAACTTCCCCAAAATACTGGTGTCTATATATATGAGAGATTCTGTATAACCTTGATAAAGTCAATTTCCCTCTTCAGACCTCAGTTTCCTCATCTGAATAATGAGGGAGTCTGACTAGATAGTCTCTAAGAGTCATTCCAACTCTAAATCCTATGAGATTGTCATAAGTGAGACTTTTCACTAAATGAACTGTATACCACATTCTTAATTCCAAATAACTCTAATCTTGCCTGGGATAGGTGGTGGAGCTGGGAGAGGGAGCCAAAGTTGAGAATAATAAATGTTAATCTCTTTTATTGTCTGTCAGGTGGGAAAGGAAAGTAAGGGGAGGAGTCATTAGGGTCATTGAGGTAGGGGAGGAGAATGTAAAGGAGCAATTTTGAAGTTTGATAGATTTTTTTAGAGTCATAAAAAAGTTACCACTATTCTGATTTTCAATATTTGGAATCATTAAAGGGTTCTAAATGCTAATGTGGTGATAAATTATGTTAATTTAGGCCATTAATTGCTCATCATGGAAGATGCTTATTTCCTTTCATAAATATTTCTTAAGCCAAAGGTTGAGGCTGTCAGGAAAGGTCATGGTCGATGTCAGAAGGGTCAAAGAGACTGGAGTTTCAAACAACCATTTGATAGTAGTGGTAGCAAATAAAAATAGAAAGGAAATATATCAGATTTCGACCTTCTACCTCCTAAACTTCATCTCCCTTTAGCCTTTGGAGTATACTGGGATAAAGATCTGGGATAAAGATCTGGAAACTAGAGTACCCTTGGGTAACAAACCATGAGCCATTTTGTGAATGTATAGAGGGGCAAGAGGACATGCTAGGGATGATGGATCTTCCTCCCTTCCTCGAAAATGTTACAGGTTAAAAAGAACTTGAGAATTGCTACTTTTCTCTGAATTTAAATTGTACAGGAAGCCCTTGATTTAACATACATCCCACTTTAAGGGGTAAAACATCATGCTACTCTAAAGGTAGAAATTGAGTTGATCAATCACCCCACCACATTTAGCTCTGATACTTTTATGAGGTGGAAACACCTCCAGTGATGTTCCCCACTTCTACCTCCTGATCTCCCTGGCTTCCTTTAAGAGTCAGTCCAGGGGTGGGTAGGTGGCATAATAAATAGAGCACTGGTCCTGGAGTCAGAAGGACCTGAGTTCAAATTCGGCCTCAGACACTTACTAGCTGTGTGACCTTGGGCAAGTCACTTAACCCCAATTGTCATGCCTTCCCCTGACCCAAAAAAAAAAAAAGTCAACTCAAATATCACTTTCTTCAGAATGCATTCCCCTCACCTTTTACCCAATTCCCCCACCCAATCCCCTTACCCCAACAGTGTTTTTGCTCTAGCATTACTGCCCACCTTCTCTATAAATATCTTGAATATACATAGCTATTTGCATGGCGGCTCCCCCATTAGTGTGTGGACTTCTGGAGGGCATCTCGTGTGGTTTTGCCCTTCTTTGTGAAGCTAATGTTTAGCACAGTATCTGTCTTTGCTTAATAAAGGATCCTGACTGATTGAACGATGTTCCTTGCTCGGACTTTTTTTCTAATATTTATTACTTTTTCTTAATGTAGATATTCCCTCCACCAGTGCAGATAAGTGTGCAATTTGCATTGTTAGCATTCTATCCCCCAGTTTCGTAATCACCAAAATAAGAAATCAGACCCTGATTTGTGGCATTGCCCAGTTGCTGAGATGCAACTTCTTACACTGGGATTTATCAATCTGCTCTCATCTACATGTTTAAAGTAGCTTCAACACACACTTGGTCAAGGGCACCATGAGATCACTGAGAGGGAAGAATGCCAAGCATATTAGGGATGTAGAGAGAGTAGAAAGATGTAACAATACCAAAACCAATTTTGAGGGAAGTTTTTGCACCTAGGATATGTGGATTAAATTCTTCCTTCTCTTAATCCTCTTAATAGTGCACCACAGGGTCCTCTGTTCTTGGATTCCAGAACTCAGGCTAATATTTTTACTATTAGAATTTTGCCTGAAATGGGTTAACTCAAATAAGTTGTTTGTTTGTTTTTTTCAAGTTGGCCCTGGAACCTGCCTCCTATTTGCTTTAATGGGAAAATAAATTTGCCTTCCAGAGAAACAACTTGCAAATGAACTTTTGGAATGCAGCCTAGTGGTAAACTTGAGTGATAAATAATGAAATGGGTCACTCGAATTGTTTTCAAGCTAGCGATCAGCAACAAAAGAGCAGTGTATTTTATTTGAAATCTGATTGGGCATTCAGAACTAATATATTGAGCAGCACACAGTAGGTGCTTAACAAAAATTTGTTGAGCTTAATTGAATAATGATTTTCTGAACTTAAGGTCTAAGGTGGCTACCAGCTCCAAAATTCATCTCCTCATGAATTTGATTCTTATTACCTGTCACATTAAAATGCCATTAACATAGAAGTCATCTCTAAATACATTGAATAGCATTCAATTAATTTAATTGATAACAAGTCTAACTGTGGGGTCTTTACTACCTTAGGCAAACTGAGAAACATTTTGCCCTTTTAGATCCCATAATCAGATTTCCAAGGAACAGTCAATAATCATTTTGTTAGCCAGAAATTTCATTGTTCTCATTGATGACAAAAATTTATCTTTCTAACTAAATCTGATTCTGGATAAAAAAACCAATTGTTAAGGCTGCTTTGGGGACAGTGGAGCTGAACAGTTGCAGAATAAATGTGATTATGAGTGAATGAGACCTGTTTTGGCCATTAATTTATACAAGCCTTAGTAACTGCTAGATTGCATGGTTTGGAGATGTGATACTTTTGCTTTTATACTGTGATGAATATTTGTGGCTTTGTGATCTATAGTTCTAAGTTCAGTGCAAGGACAAAAAGAATTAAAGGACATCATTACAATTCATAAATAATAACAATAATAGTAATAACTGACATTTATGTAGAGCTCTAAGGTTTATGGAGCACCTGACCTACATGATCTCATTTGGGCCTCACAACAATCCTGTGAGATACATACTACAGATATTATTTTCTTGTTTTACATATGAAGAAAGTGATACTCAGAAGGATGAAATGATTTGTGTACACATATAGGTAATAAGAGATTTTAAGGTTAAGTGTATGATTGTTGCCAAAGGTTCAAAGATATCATGCCTGTCACATATGTGGTTTGTCTTACACATCTCTCTCTCTCTCAAAAATGCACAAAGTAATTCGGTAGGACATCTCAATTTAAACATATCCCTCTGATTGATTCAAAGTTCAACTATCTACTTTTTGTTGTTTTTAGTCTTTTTCAGTCATATCCAATTCTTCATGATGCCATTTGGTGTTTTCTTGGCAGAGATACTAGAGTAGTTTGTCATTTCCTTCATTTTACAGATGAGGAAGCTGAGGCAGACAAGGTTAAGTGATTTGTCCAGGATTACACAATTAGTAAGTGTCTGAGGCTAGATTTGAACTCAGAAAGAAAAGTCTTTCTGATTCTAAGCCCAGTGTTCTGTCTAATAGGTGCTACTTGCCTGTCATCTATCTACTTCAGTACACTATTTTGAAATTAGCTCACTAAAAAGTTGGAATGATTTTTTTTTAAATTAATTATAAATGTTTTCAAATTTTGACTGTTTTTAAAAATTATTTTTAAGAGAGATTTCAGCTTTTTCTCCATGACTTTGCA
Source organism: Gymnobelideus leadbeateri (assembly GCA_011680675.1). Taxonomy (NCBI): domain Eukaryota; kingdom Metazoa; phylum Chordata; class Mammalia; order Diprotodontia; family Petauridae; genus Gymnobelideus; species Gymnobelideus leadbeateri. The sequence continues at coordinate 62,150 of WOXC01004287.1, forward strand.
CAGCTCTGCCTCACTTAAATCCAATTCATTTGCAAGTCAAAACATCCACCCTCCAGATGTCAGTGGTCCTCTTGGAGAATGAAAGACAAACAACAACAATCTCCATATCCCAGAGGGATAAAGAATTGATGTGTCCTGCTCAATTACTTTATGCATTTTTGAGAGAGAGAGAGAGAGAGAGAGAGAGAGAGAGAGAGAGAGAGAGAGGTGTAAGACAAGTCATATATGTGACAGGCATGATATCTTTGAACCTTTAACAACAATCATACACTTAACCTTCAAAGGTTTTAACTTATTGGAGCCTGTTACATTAGCACCCATAACAGTAGGGAATCCATCCTTATTCTGCTTAAACCTGGAGGGACTCTAATTCATTATATCTCGCTGCTGTAGGATTTGCCAATATTGTCAAAAATGTGTTACTTTCATGATGTAGAATTGCTGAGAGGATATATTGAGTCAGAAGTCAAGCCTCTGAACAATCTACCAAATTGTTCTACATGTCATGGTCTGCTGATTATTTTTCACTGGGTACAGTAAACCTTTTAATGTCATGATGAACACATAAACTCTGAAACAATGCTTCCAGAAGTATATGTGGTACAGTCAAATATTTTTAAAATTCTTTTTTTCTTCTTCTTATGGACCATGAGGTCCTCAATAGAAATACCTTTTGATTATTTCACTGACAGCAATTTGCAGAAAATGGGATCAGTGATCCTTGAGACCCTGGATATTTTTTGGTTCAATCTCTGCCTTTTACAAGGTACTCTGGCTTCACAGGGCTTCCCTGTTGTGCCGTCTGGCTATGATACCCCACCTGGAATTCTGGCTCCAAGGTGTAATGGGAATGGGAATTTGAAAATCTTCCCTGCCTCTTAATAGGCCTAAGGTGATTTAAAGATCTTCCCTGCCCCCAGTAGGCCAAAGTAATCACATGGAGTCTGTGGTAGAAAGAGCTTGCTGAACAGGTATAACAGAAAGGATGGAGCAGAGCCTAGAGGAAGCTGGGAGTCAGAGCAGTTAGAACAGAGGGAGAAGAGGATGTAGTCAAGGAGAAAGCTAAGCTTGTGACTGTTTGTTTGTGGGAAGGCTTTGGGATGGTGTTGCTCTCTGCAGTGTTATTATATATAGATTTCTTTGTTGCTATGATGAATTTGGTTTTCTGCTATTGGGATTTGGCTTTCTGGTGTCTGAATAAATGTTTTGCTTCTGTCTTCTTTATGTAGAGTCTGTCATATTTTGTGATTCAGAACTATGTTGGCATTTTCATAGTTGCTGTCAGTGCTGTGAATATTCCCTTGTCAATACACAAGGTCAACATGGCTTCATTATGGATTCAGTGGGGATTAAAGCCAGCATCTAGAACCAGGACAAAGGAACCATAACAAACAAAGCCTCCAAACCCATTTCTTGAAACCCTGGAGTAAAAGGAAGAGCTGGGAAAGGAAACTTCCCTTTCTCCAACCCCTAAAGTTCAGTTCATAGTACTCATGCTAAGCCTTAACCTTTACCTTCTCTGGAGTCTATGCAGAAAAGAGAGACTGTCAGTATGGCAGTTTTTAAGACAAAGCAAATTGAAGGAGGTAGGTCATTCCCAACCACCAGAGAAGCATGGTTCCTTCATGTTGGAAGATCTGAGTATGCACAGCCAAGCCACCATCACATACAAATAAGCAACTGAGGCCCAGAAAGGTTGTGAGTTGAGCAGGGTCATACAGGTAGTAAGAATCAGAAATGGGATTTGAACTTGGCTCCCATAACTCCAAGGCCAGTTGCAAAGTTCAACAGTATTTACATTGACTAGGCTGCTTTAACCTAGCTGTGGCGGTCCATCCTTTAAGACCCAACTCAGGTGCCAGATCCTTCATGAAGCTTCCCCAATTATCTAATTCTCCCAATTACAAATGTTTCCCACCCCTTTTCCTCCCCATCCTATCTCTCATGGCACTTTGAGAAATGGCAAGGACTAGTGGAAATAGCACCACGTTGGCAGATAGAAGACATGCCCACCCCCCCCCCCCCAGCTCTGATCCTTAGTAACTAGGAGACGTTTGGGAGAGCACTTGAAATTGATGAAGCAACATCATATGTAATTTCTCAGAGCCTTAGGAAACTATCTAAAACTTTAAGTTACAAGGCACCTGTTGAGGTGAATTCATGGAGGAATGTTCTGTACCAGGAATTCCCCACATCCTAACACATCACATATTCATTCATTCTGCATTTCTGGACCTAAAAATCCAAATAGTAGGATACTATAGCTACCAGATAATCTGTAGCATTCTATTATTTATGTATATTATTTATGTATATGTATATTTCTATATTGATATTCAAGTGTATCCATTTTCCACCCATGTCCCTCAGTTGTTCAAAACAGTCTTTTTTTCCCACAATGCATGATTCCCTATCTTTTCTACCCCCCCTTGCAACTGCTTCTGCACTTTTCCTCATGTCCTCTTCCATCACTGGTTCTGGAACTTGCCTCTGTGGCTCAAAGTTAAAGTCAGGAGATACTGCTTCAGACTGGGAATGGTCAGAATGCTGAGGGAAGAGTTTTATGAATGATATGGACTCAGGCTGTTTTCTGCATTTAAAAGCAGAGAAGGAAAGAGAACATCCTAGACTTCCTAATGTCACCCTCTTGGTCTTGTATCACTTCAAGTCTCCAGATTTTATCTATTTGCTTTTATTAGCTAGTAGAGGATCATTTAAGAGAGCAAATATAGGGCCTTGTTAATGATTCACTTTGTAAGTAAGAAGGAATACTTTCCCCCTTATGTATAGCCATCCCACCCTAAGAGATAAAGAGAATTCCAAAGCTTTACTCAATTTTCCTTTGCTATGAACTTTCACTTGCATTTTTGGTCTTTCACTCATACTAAACACATTCTGTTCACATCCTCTTGACATTCTCAATGTTCATGTTTTCTATGATGTTCCTACTCTCAGTAGGCAGCTGCTGGTACAGTGCATAGAGGACCAGGCCTAGTCAGGAAGAATCAGCTTTTTAAGTTTGAATCTCCCTCAGACATTTTCTAGCTGGGTGACCCTGGGCAAGTCACTTCACCCTGTTTACCTCAGTTTCCACATCTGTAAAATGAACTAAAGAAGGAATGACAAACCACTGCAGTGACTTTGCCAAGAAAGCCCCAGATGAGGTCACAAAGAGTCAGACATGCCTGATCAACAACAATTTCCAGAACCCATGTGATAAACAGTTCTTTGCCCACCTGCCTTACTGTGAGCCTCCTTCACGCATTTCTTGCCTAAATGCTTATTTTATATGCCCCTGACAGTATGAAACAGAGCTGATTAGCTTAACAAAACTTTTCCCTATATGAACAAGAGCAGATGTATAAAAGCTGATACTATTTTTCTTCCCAGATTGCAAATTTACACTGGGGTGATAAATAGAAAAGAGCCATTTTATCTGAAGAGGAAAGACCCTAACACCAGATGTGTTATAGTCCGCATGTGGAGGGCTTTGTTGAAGATTAAGGATACCATCTGGTTTATAGTATATCATAGAGAAGTTCTGGGCTGTTTCTGTACACTGCACACTCAAGGTTAGCAGCACTGCAGTGATCCCTGTGTGTTTTAAATGTCTGTGCCACAGAAAACATTCTAGATTCCCTGGGCTTTACAAAATATTATGTGGGCCTCCAGGGTTGCAGAAACAGCCCTTAATGTTGTTTTGGATTTTTTTAGTCCTCCAGTAGAATATGAGAATTTTTCCTGAGAGGTAATTTAAAAGAATCAGCATTCTTCCCAATCCACAATCCATTCATTTAATAAGAATTTATAAAGACCCTACTGTGTGTCAGTCCCTCTGCTAGTTTCTGTGGATTCAAAGACAAAAAACAAGCAAAAACAAAAGACCCTTGACCTCAAGTTTATATTCTAACATATTTTTATTGTTGTTCTTTAGTAAATTAGTCTCGTCTGACTCTAAATGACCCTCTTTGAAGTTTTCTTGTCAAAGATACTAGAGTAACTTAACATTTCTTTCTCCAGCTCAGTTTACAAGTGAGGAAACTGAGGCAAGCAGGGTTAAGTGAATTGTCCAGGGTCACATGCCTACCAATGTACCACCTAAGTGCCCCTATAAGGGGATTGGACATTTCATTTTTCAGTCATGTCTGATCTTCATGAAAACCCCCCCATTTGGGGTTTTCTTGGCAAAGATACAAATGAAGAAACTGAGGCAAGCAGGGTTAAATTATTTGCCCAGGGTCACACAGCTGGTGAGCATCTGAGGGCAAATTTGAATTCAGGTCTTCATTCAGGTCCTCACTGTGCCACCCAGCTGCCCTACTGATTTCCTACTGGCCCTCAGATTATGTTACCTTAAGGCCAGTCATGAGCACTGGGAGAAGGAGCCAGTATATTGAAGATATTGAAAAAAGGAAAGATAATGTTGATGTAGCAGAATCAGAGGAGAGAAAAGCAAATAGCTCCATAATATTGAGAAGGTGGAAAAGATATGGCTGATTATAGTTCTTCAATGCTTCACAAATCTGAGATTTCATCATAGTGGAAACTGCCTTGATCAAAGCAGGTCACAATGCCTTCATGATTTATCAATTCTATTCAAAGAACATGTAAAATAGGGACAGCTAGTTGAAGTAGTGAAAAAATCACTCGGCCTGGAGCCAAGAGGACCTGACTTCAAATCTGGCCTCAGACACTTACTAGCTGTATGACCCTGCACAAGTCATTTAACCTTGCTTGTCTCTGTTTTCTCATTTATAAAATGAACTGGAGAAGGAAATGGCAACAACTCCAGTGCCTCCCCTACAAAAGCCATTTGGGAAAAAAAATGAATCATCCTGTAGCCAATCTGATGGTGGGCCTCTCTTAAATTAATCTGTCTAAGCTTTGATCTTGCAGCACAGTGCTGGCACCATAATTAAAGCCTTTATAATTTGGGAAGACCTGCCAGTGCTTGAGTTCTATGAGCATTACCTTCCAGAAACCAAGATCATTTTCACACCAGTATGAGGTATCAGAGTAGGCGCTTAGTAAATGATATCAGTTAATCATATAAGAAGAAAAATATCAGATCCACTGTGCTTCAAAAGAGGGGCCTACAGCTCAAATTTACTTAACTTCAGGAGTGGCTAGGTGGCACAGTGAGTACAGCATTGGCCCTGGAGTCAGAAGGATCTGAGTTCAAATCTGGCCTCCGACAGAATACAAAAAACTAGCTGTGTGACCTGGGTAAGTCACTCAGCCCCAATTGCCCTCCAAAAAGCGAAAAAATTTACTTAACTTCAGTTTGTTATTCCGTACTTTTTAAGTTGTGCCAGACTCTTGATGACCCCATTTGGGATTTTCTTGGCAAAGATACTAGAGTGTTTTGGCATTTCCTTCTTCAGGTCATTTTACAGATGAGGAAACTGAGGCAAACAGGGTTAAGTGACTTGTCCAGGGTCACATAGCTAGTAGGTGTCTGAGGTTATATTTGAACTTAGGATGATGAGTCTTACTGACTCCAGGCCTGGAATTCTATCCTCTGTGCCACCTAGCTTCCCAGCTTCATTTTAGCTAATAATAATTGAATTGCTAAAATAAATTATGTTGGTTGCTACTCACAACCATTCTGTGTAAGGGAGTATATATTTTTATAATTATAAATATGATTTTCCTCATTTTTAGATGAGGAAACTGACGAATAGAGAAATAGATCTTATCTGGATAATGTAGTTGGTTTGAGGAAAAGCCAGAATATAAATTACAGAATTTCTATTTTTAAATCTGGTGCCTTTTCCACTCAGATTATAGATAAAAAGCTGAAAGAGACTTTATAAGTCATCTAGTCTGACCCTCTTATTTTCATATAGGGAAACTGAGGCTTAGAGAAGTTAATTGACTGGCCCAAGTTACACACAGAATGTCAGAGATGGAAATTTGAACCCAGGAAGTCAGACTCCAGAATACTGCACCACAGCTGCCTCTGAATTTCAAGAATACCTTTGGGGGAGGGGGAAGACAGACAGGCAGACAGGCAGGCAGACGGAGACAGAGTTTGGGTTTTTTTGTTTGTTTTTTAGAGGAAGAGACAGAAAAAGTAGATAGATAAATAGGGTGAGAGAAACAGAGATCTGATTGTAGGAGTCGACTTAGTGAGAGGGGGCTTAGCACAGTGCCTGGAAGTAATAGTTGCTTAATAAATGTTTATTGATTTAGTGATTGATATGAAACTACAGGATTTGGGCACTAGTAGAAGAATAATAAATCACATTCATGTAGCACTTCATGTTTATAAAAGGCTTGGCAGATATTATCTCATTTAATTTTCATAACAACCCTTTGAGAAAGCTAGTATGAGTTGCCTTTTTCCCATCCCACAGATGACAAAACTGAGGTTCAGAAAGGCTGGTGATTTGTCTAGAAGCTAACAGATAATTAGTTAGTGGTATATCTAAGATCCAAACTCAGATCTTCTCACTGAAAGTCCCGTGTCCCTTGCACTATGCCTGCTTCTCTCATTTAGAGTAAGTCTCTATTCATTCCTTCAATGCCTTTCTCTTACAAATTATAACCATGAACCTGAAGCACATCTAGTCACAGCTGGCTTTACTAAAACAATGTTAGTTACTGAAATGTATACTGCACTCTTAAGTTCACAAAACCTTCAATCCTCGGAAAAGTAGTATCATTTACCCACTTTAGAGATGAGGCAGCTGAGGATGAGAAAGGTCAAGTAGCCTGCCTATGGACACACAACTGGCGACCTTCTAAGGCAAGAGTTGAACCTGTGTTTTCCTGACTCTAAGACCAATGTTCTATCACCGGTGCCAAGAGCGATTTCTTTTTTTTTTTTTTTTTTACATTTTTTAACTTTATTTTTCTTTTTTTTTTAAACAAATGTTTTATTAACTTCTGTTTTACATCATTCATTTCCACCAGATTTTGAGTTACAATCATTTTCCCCCCATTATTCCCCTACCCAACCTCCCAGAATAGTAGTCCCACAAGATATCACTTCCTCCAATCTGCTCTCTCCCATACCTTCTCCCATACCCCCATCGACTTTTCCATTAGAGGAAGGTGAGTCTTTGTGTCCCAATGCCTGCACATCTTATCTCCCTATTACAAGCAAAAGAGTATTAATAATAGTATTTATATATATTTGAAACATTTAATGTTAATACCTCGAATTTCAGATCCATTTCCTTCCTCCCTTGTCACCCATTCCCTCTTGGGAGATAAGTGATTCAGTATATGTTGTACATGTCTAGCTATGCAAAACATTATCATAGTAGATATATTGTACAAGGCTGCTTATAATTTCCTCCCACTCATCCCACCCCCCACCTGGTACATTCCCTACATGATCCTGTCCCTCTTCTATAGTGGGTACTTCCAACCTCCCCTCACCCCAAGGATGCCCTCCAATCCATCATCCCTCCTCTCATCCCCCTTCCCCCTATCCTGCTGCAGGTTGAGATATCCCATTCAGTATGTATGTCATTTTCTCCCTGAACCAAATTCAATGTGAATGTGGTTTTGCCTTTTTAGCCTTCCTTATTCTCCCCCTCCTTTGCAACCACTTCCCCTTGCTTCTTCTACATGGGATAGTTTACCCTCCCCTGTCTCTCCCCATCTCCTCTTGCCACGTTCCTCTCTCACCTCATAATTTCATCCCTTGAGTATTCTCCCTTCCCAACAAATTCAACCTATGCCCTCTATCCATATATAGCTGTAACCATATACACATACATTCACATATGTATTCATAAGACCACACCCCCTTCTTCCATTATTTTCATAGTGAGAAAGATATCATCAGTCACAGTTATTGCTTTTCCATATAGGAATGTAAATAGTTCAACTTTGATAAGTTCCTTTTGATTTCTTTTCCCTGATTACCTTCTCAGGCATCTCTTGCTTCTTGTGTCTGGATGTCAAATTTTCTATTCAATTCTGGTTTTTTCCTCAAGAATGCTTGAAAGTCCTCTATTCCACTGAATGACCATATTTTCCCCTGAAACAAAATACTCAGTTTTGCTGGGTAGGTGACCCGTGGGGTCATTCCCAGTTCTTTTGCCCTCTGGAATATCATATTCCATGCCCTTCGATCCCTCAGTGTAGAAGCTGCCAGGTCCTGGGCTATTCTGATTGTGTTTTCACAATATTGAAATTGTTTCTTCCTGACTGCTTGTAGTATTTTCTCCTTGATCTGGGGATTCTGGAACCTGGCTATAATATTCCTGGGAGTTTTATTTTTGGGATCTTTTTCAGGAGGTGGTCTGTAGATTCTTTCAACCTCTATTTTGCCCTCTGGATCTAAAACATCAGGGCAGTTTTCCTTGAGAATTTCTTGAAGGGTGATTTCTAGGTTCTTTCTTTGATCATGGCTTTCAGGTAGTCCAATAATTTTTAAATTGTCTCTCCTGGATGTATTTTCCAGGTCAGTGGTTTTTCCCATGAGATATTTCACATTGCCTTCTAATCTTTCATTTGTTTGAATCTGCTTAACAGCACCTTGATTTCTCATAAAGTCATTAGCTTCCATTTGCTCCAGTCTAACTCTGAAGGAATGAATCTCCTCAGTGAACTTTTGAGATTCTTTTCCATCTGGCAAATTCGACTTTTTAAGGCATTCTTCTCCTCATTGCCCTTTTGGGCCTCCTTTGCCATTTGAGTTAGTCTATTTTTTAAGGTGTTGTTTTCCTCAATCAAGCTGTTGACCCTCATTTCATACTTTTCCTGCATCCTTCTCATTTCTCTTTCCAATTTTCCTCCACTTCTCTTATTTGATTTTTAAAGTCCTTCTTAAAGTCCTCTATGGCCTGCAACCCGCTCATGTTTTCCCCTGGGGCTTTTGGAGCAGGACTTCTGACCTCACAGTCCTTTTCCCGCTCTATGCCCCCAAAATAGGAGTCTATGGTTGCATTTTTCTGTTTCCTTTGCCTTGGCATGTTGCCACTTAATTACTTGACTTTGGGCTTGTTGCCACACTATGGCTTTAAGGCCAGATAGAGGAATTTTCGTCCCGAACGTGTGGGGGGCAACTTCCGTTTCTGGCAAGCTGTAAACCCACCCACGACTTCCACCCTAGATCACAATCCAGATCCAGGGAGGTTAAAGCAAGAGCGATTACCCCCCAAGACTGATCACTGGATCTCCCTATGATTTGCAGGCCAGGAGCTGGAGCTGCCTCTGAAAACTACAAAATGGTGTGTCTCCTCAGTGGCTTCTATCCCCCAGGGGAGGGAGCTGATGCATTCCCCAAAATACCGGTCCCAAAATCCATAGGACACTAACCTCTTACTTTGTCCTAGGCATGTCTATGTTGATAATTCTGGAGTCGCCACAGCTCCTGGTGTTCTGGGGTTCCTCCAGCTGGCTGCTGGCCTTGACACCCTGGGGCTAAAACCTCTGCTCAGGTGGACCTGGGCTCGGCTGGGCTCCTGAGCTCTGCGAGCTGCCAGGTCCCAGACCGTTGCGCTGGTCCTTCCTGCAGGGCTGCTGGGCTTTCCTCAGTGGGAGGTTAGCTTCTCTGTGTCGTTCTGCAGGTGCTGGGGTTCCAGAAGTTGTTCAGAGTCCCCTTTTACATAGTTTCTGGGGAATCTGGGGGCAGAGAGGCTTGGACGAACTGTTTCTACTCCGCCATCTCGGCTCCGCCCCCAAGAGCCATTTCTTTACAGAGTAGAGACAGACTATCTTTGCTGCTCCCTGTCCCAGCCCTACCCACCCAGACGGTGCCCTTGCCACCACCCCACTGCTTTTGTTTACCCTCTGTGCCAAAGTTAATGATTTCTAAATGCAAGTCTCCCTTTGCAGACCTTTCAGCTCAATACATAAACCACTGAGGAGGGTTCTTATGTTAATGAACCCATCCCAAGCCAGGAGTTCTTTTTTTAGTTCTCCTCTCATGGTGAGCTGAATTAATTCTTCCTGATGGATTGAAGGCACCAGTCTTCTTTTCATGCTGAGGAAAAAGTGCTGGAGGGTTTCACTGAAAACCTTTTCTGCCTAGTATGCAGAGGTAGGTTGGCTAAGAGCAGATGCCATTCCTTTTGGAATGAAACCTGTCAAAATCAGGACACTCCAAAACTGCTTGCTCCATTTTGCTGTACTCACTTTCCACCTCAATTAATTTGCTTGTGTATTTTTCAGTTCAGCAAATTCCCTGGCCTCTGTGAGTGAGGTGTTCAGGGAGCATTAGACCAGTGAATCGTTTGGTTGTATTTTCCTAACCTCAGCATCAGAGTTCAGTGAGGCATATTCGGCAGATACAAAGATGCTGCCTTTTCCTCTCATTAAGACAGAATTCAAGCTTCTCTTTTTAAAAAAAATATTCAGATACAGTAGCAAAAAGTGCTTGACTCACAAAGAAAAAAACTGTTTCCTTGGGAAAACTTTAATGTGATTTCATTATCATTGAATAAGAGACAATGGTTGGTATTTTTTAATTCCCTGGGAAAACAGATTTCTGAAATAAAACCTACTGATAAGAAAAATAATAATAATGTAACAAGATTATTAAAGGTGAAGACCAAAAAGAAAGGCAAAGTGGGGCTCTTAAGGTGAAGGGCACTAACCTGGCAATTGAAAAGGAGGTTCTATCAACAACTAGCTGTGTGACTTAACTTAAGTGCCTCAACTTCTCTGAGCCTCAGTTCCCTTAATTGCAAAGTGAAGTAATTGGACTAGATCAGAGGTTCCTAACTTGGCATTCACATATGCCTTAGTTGTCTGTGGATAGATTTCACAGGCTCCATGAATTTCTATATTTCAATATATATAACTGAGTTCCTAAGTACTCAATTTGAAACTCAAAATTAAAAATAAATTGTTAAAAACCAAAAGAATCCCTAGACTACATGATCCCTACCAAAGGGATCCTTTTCTATGCCAACGTTGGATATTTTCATGAAAAACAATATAGCAACCTTTGTAGTTCTCTTTTTAACACACAGAATCTAACTGAGGCCCAAAAGTCACAAAAACAGCAAGAGAATATCGAAATGGCTTTGAACCCAGATCCTCTGGATTCAAACACAGCACACTTTCTACTACAGCTCATTGCCTCTTTAGGGAATGAAGGTCCTCCTATCGTTCACTCTTAAGTACTCAATTTTTCATTCTCTTCTTGGCCAGACTCTCTTGATGACAGGAAATTAGCCACTGATAGAGATTTGAATATGTGTGGTTTTAATATAATCTTCTTGTGACCCGAAAGTGTTCCTCTTTCTCCCAAAGTGCCTGTAAAACCCTTGAGGGTAAGGGTGAAACCCTTTTGCTTGTATTCCTAGTGTTTTTGGTTCAGTTACTTTTTCAGTTGTGTCTGACTCTCCACAACTCCATCTGGGGTTTTCTTGGCAAAGACACCATAATGGCTTGCCATTTCCTACTCCAGGTCATTTTCCAGATGAAGAAACTGAGGCAAACACCTATTAAGGGTCAAACAGGTACTAAGTGTCTGAGGCCTAATTTGAACTCAGGAAGATGAGTCTTCCTGACTTCAGGCCCAGCACTCTTTCCACTGTGCCATCTAGCAGCCCCATTCCTAGTATTGGATATATAAGTACTAAATAACTGTTTGCTTGCCTGCTTTCATAAATGCACAATTGTAGGATTTTATGGAACTCAGAGAGCTAGAACTCCCAGTATAATCCCCTCATTTCATTGGTGAGGAAATCCTAGGTTCAGAGAGCTTAGGTCTTATTTTTATTTATCTTATTTTATTTCATCTTCCTACTACTATCATTTTATTTTATTTCTTTACTTTATCTTATTATTTTACCTATGGTCTCCTAGTAAGTAGGAGAGTAAGCTGGAGTAAGTGACAAATAGCAGAATCTTCCTGCATTTTGCAAGTGGAGCTGGATTTTGGAGGTATCTGTGGACACACATGCATGTGAATGAGGGGATGTGTCACATCAGTGAAGTTTAAGTTTGTGGGAGGATATACCCCTTGATGTCCCTTCTATGGCTGGAATTATAATTCTATTATTCTTTGAACTCAATTGCCTTTTCTTTTTGTGCAGATTATATTCCCATCTTCACCATGTGGTGATTCATTTGTCCCCAAGTATAATAAAAGAACGTCCCTAATGGCAGAAGTTTCATTGTATTTGTGTTACTGTGACCAAAATAACCAAGGTACAACAAAAGAGAAAAAGGCCCATTAGAACTCCAACAATATTCACTGCCACCCTTAATATCTTACAATTTGCTCATTTATCATTGTTGTTTTGTTATTATTTTGGACCCTTTCACCTTTTATACAAACAAGTATGAATTTATCTTTGTTAGCATTGGCCTTATATTTTTTTCCTGCTTCAAAAGATGTGGATTCCTTAATGTGGGTACCGCCTTGTCCACAGCCTTTCTATACCTTATCAGATAGTATTCTATGCGGTCTTTACCATGGCCAAGGACCAACCTTGGTCCTTGGCCATAGGGGCTCACCGTACCCATATCCAACCTCTTTTCAGATTTTTAGAAATTACCAGACTTTCCATGCTCCCCTCTCTGCATAGCCTTAGAGAATTTTGGGTTACCTTAGTCACCATGAAGAAGCAATTAGGATTTTGGAGGAACCTGGCTAATTTAGACCACAGGAATTAATAATAGAAATAAAGAGTATTATAAAAGAAGGCAAAGGGTTATTTTCTCAAATACTTCTGCTTTTCTTTTTTTTTATTTAATGTGGAACAGGGTTAGCTTCACAGATTGTTTCTTAGAATTATAATTTCAGTGAAGGTGACCAAAGCTTTGCCCCAAGGCACCAAATTTAGAGGAGACTGATGGTCATTGTAGTTTTCAGGATGCTGGGAAGAAACATTCACCATCCTTCCTTGCCCTTTTCCATCAAGGTGACTTCTTCAGTGATGGTCCCACATCTATACTAGAGTCTCTGCAAAACTGTACAGAGTGGTGGCCCAACCCTTTCCACCTTTCCCTTAATACATTTAGGCAACTTTCAGGAATTTACCCCAAGCACAAAAAAATTCCTGCTTAAAACTCTACTCCTCAGAATGAAGAGTTAAAAATTGCCTAAAGTTCTCCTCTCCTTGAAGGCAATTGTATATTGTTTCTTGTTTTGTTTTGTTTTTTTATCTCCTGAACCTTGGACGATGCTTAGCACAGGGCAGGTGTTTAATAAATGCTAATTGATTGAATAAGCTCAGCACCAATTTTACACAATCAATTTCTGATAATCTACATAGTAAAATTTAAAGGATTCTGGAAAGACTCCCTGCCCTAAAATATTTCTCCTATCCATAGTAAATGAAATCCTGCCATTAAAGATTCATTCCTTTAGATTCTTTTCCCTGCTCCTATTTTAAAATTTAAATACACCTGGAGAGGGTAACACAATCTAATTCACACTAAAGTATTAATGACTTCTCAGATCCTCTAACAGGAGAAAAGCAGACAGGAAGAAGGGCAGAGCATTGTGTTTAAGAAAGGTATGGAGAGTGTGGAAGAAAGAGATAGGAATAAAAATATTAGGGAGGAGGGGTCCAAAGACAAATGTATGTTATTAATGTTACTGGATGCCATTAACGTAACTAACAAGCTACTTACCATATTTATAGAAAAGAAATTAAGATTTTCCATCTTTTTTTCTACTCAGATTTCAAGGAGGTATCATTTCAATTCAATAAACACCAATTAGAAGTCCTGTCTCTGTTCCTTGGTCCAATACGTCCCCTATGCCTGAAATATACTCTTTCCCATGCTCCACCTGTTATAATCCTTAGTATTGGTCAAGGATTAGCTTAGGTTATAACTCTGGATGGTGCATATCTCACTTTCTTGAGTCTTTCGGGATTGACTTATATCACTGCATTGCTGAAAAGAGTCCAGTCTATCATAGCTGGTCATCACACACATGTTGTGTCTGTGATTGTATACAAATTTCTCCTGGCTCTACTATTCTCATTCAGCATCAGTTTCTATAAGTCTCTCCAGGTAATTATGAAATCTGTCACCTCCTCGGTTCTTTTAGCACAATAATATTCCATTACATTCATATACCACAACATGTTTAGCCATTCCCCAATTGATGGGCACCCCTTTAGTTTCCAATTCTTTGAAACCACAAAAAGGACTGCTAAAAATATTTTCTATATATAGGTCTTCCTCCCACTTCTATGATCTCTTTGGGATATAACCCTAGAAGTGGTATTGTTGGGTCAAAGGGTATGAGATTATTTATAATCCTTTGGGCATAATTCCAGATTGCTCTCCAGACAGTGAGTAGAGTGTCGGCCCTGGAGTCAGAAGGACCTGAGTTTGGATCTGGCCTCAGACACTTAACATGGATATAACCCTAGAAGTGGTATTGTTGGGTCAAAGGGTATGGGAATTATTTATAATCCTTTGGGCATAATTCAGATTGCTCTCAAGAATGGTTAGATAAGTTCACAACTCCACCAGCAATGTATTAGTGTTCCAATTTTGTCCACATCCTCTCAGCATTTGTCACTTTCTTGTTTGTCATCTTAGCCAATCTGACTGGAAAGATATGGTATCTCAAGAGTCATTTTTGATTTACATTTCTCTAATCAATGGTGATTTAGAGCATTTATTCATATGCTTATAGATATCTTTAATTTCTTTCTCTGAAAACTGCCTGTTCATATCCTTTGACCATTTCTCAATTGGGGAATGACTTGTATTCATATAGATTTGGCTTAATTCTCTATAAATTTTAGAAATGAGTCCTTTATCAGAGACACAAGTTGTAAAAATTCTTTCCCGATTTCCCACCTCCCTCTTGATCTTGGTTACATTGGCTTTGTTTGTACAGAAGCTTTTCAATTTAATGTAATCAAAATTATCCATTTTGCATTTTATAATGCACTCTAATTCTTGTTTGGTCCTAAAATCTTACCTCTCCACAAGTCTGTCAGGTAAACTATTCCTTGCTTTCGAAAATTGCTTACAGTATCATCCTTTACACCTAGATCATGCACCCATTTAGACTTGATTTTGGTATATGGTGTTAGATAGTGATCTATGCCCAGTTTCTGCCATACTGTATTCCAGTTTTCCCAGCAGTTTTTGTCAAATAGTGCATTCTTATCCCAAAAACGGGGGTCTTGGGGTTTATTGAACAATAGATTACTATATTCATTAACTGCTGGGTCTCCTGCACCTAATCTATTCCATTGATCCACTACTCTACACCTCTGCCAGTACCAAGCAGTTTTGATGACTGCTGCTGTATAATACAGATTAAGATCTGGCATAGCTAGTCCACCTTCCCAAGCATTTCTTTTCATTACTTCCCTTGATATTCTAGACCGTTTGTTTTTCCAAATAAATTTTGTTATTATTTTGTCTAACTCTACAAAGTAGTTTTTTGGTAAATTGATTGGTATGGCTCTAAATATATAGTTTAGTTTGGGTAAAATTGTCATTTTTTTTTTTTTTTTGCTTTTTGGAGGGCAATTGGGGTTAAGTAACTTGCCCAAGGTCACACGGCTAGGTTTTTTGTTTGTGTGGGTTAAGTGTCTGAGGCCAGATCCGAACTCAGGTCCTTCTGACTCCAGGGTCAACACTCTACTCACTGCGCCACCTAGCCACCCCCAATTGTCATTTTTATTATATTAGCTCGACCCAGCCACTAGCAATTGATATTTTTCCAACTATTTAGATCTTATTTTATTTGTGTGAGAATTGTTTTGTAGTTGTGATCATATAGATTCTGGGTTTGTTTTGGCAAGTAGATTCCCAAATATTTTATTATGTCTACAGTGACTTTAAATGGGATTTCTCTTTCTATCTCTTGTTGTTGAGTTTCATTAGAGATGTACAGGAATGCTGAGGATTTATGTGGGTTTATTTTATATCCTGCAACTTTGCCAAATTTATTTATTGTCTCAAGTAGTTTTTTACTTGATTCTCTAGGATTCTCTAAGTATATCATCATATCATCTGCAAAGAGTGATAGCTTGGTCACTTCTTGGCCTAATTTGATTCCTTTGATTTCTTTTTCTTCTCTAATTGCTACTGCCAGTGTTTCTAGTACCAGACTGAATAAGGGTGGGGGGGGGGCGTGATAGTGGACACCCTTGTTTCACTCCTGATCTTATTGGAAAGGCTTCTAGTTTATCCACATTGCATATAATACTTGCTGATGGTTTTAAATAGATGCTATCAACTATTTTAAGGAAGGCTCCATTTGTTCCTATACTTTCAAGTATTTTTTAATAAGAATGATGTTGTACTTTGTCAAAAGCCTTTTCTGCATCTGTTGAGATGATCATGTGGTTTTTGCTAGTTTTATTGTTGATATGCTCAATTATACTGATGGTTTTCCTAATATTAAACCATCCTTGCATTCATGGAATGAATCCTACCTGATCAGAGTGTATTATTTTTGTGATAAGTTGTTGGAGTCTTTTGGCTAATATTTTATTTAGAATTTTTGCGTCTAAATTCATGAGGGAAATTTGTCTATAATTTTCTTTCTCTGTTTTATCTCTTCCTGATTTAGGAATCAGTACCATATTTGTGTCATAGAAAGAGTTTGGTAGGACTCCTTCTTCACTAATTTTCCCAAATAGTTTGTAGAGTATTGGAATCAATTGTTCTTTAAATGTTTGATAGAATTCACTAGTGAACCCATCTGGCCATGGAAATTTTTTCCTAAGGAGTTCATTGATGGCTTGTTTGATTTCTTTTTCTGAGATGGGGTTATTTAGGTAATTCACTTCCTCTTCAGTTAATCTGGGCAACTTGTGATTTTGTAAATATTCATCCATTTCACTAAGATTGTCATATTTATATGCATACAATTGGGAAAAATAATTCCTCATTATTTTTTTTTCCTCTTCATTAGAGGTAGATTCACCCTTTTTATTTTTGATACTCATAATTTGGTTTTCTTCTTTCTTTTTTTTATCATATTGACTAAGGGTCTATCAATTTTGTTGATTTTTTTCACAAAACCAGCCCTTAGTTTTATTTATTAATTCAATAGTTTTCTTAATTTCAATTTTATTAATCTCTCCTTTGGTTTTCAATATTTCTAATTTATTACTAAATTGGGGGTGCTCAATTTGTTCTTTTTCTAACTTTTTCAATTGCATGTCCAATTCGTTGACCTCCCTTCTCTCTGCTTTAATTAAGTATGCACTCAGGGATAAAAAAAACTTCCCTGTTTGATTCCAAACCAATGAGAGTAAATTTCAAACTGTGCTCCTCTCCCTCCCTCCTTTTCCTCTATTTAATGAATTTATGTGTCTATTCACATTAGAATCTTAAACTTCACTTATTAAGTTGATCCCTCTTTGAACCAGAACCAGTGAGAATAGTGTTTAAATGATGTTCTTCTCCCTCTTTCTTTCCCCTCTTCTATAGTGAGTTTTGATGCCTCTTCAGATGGCATATTTTACCTTTTCCTATCTCATCCTTTCCTTTTCCCCATTACAGTCCCTTTGATCCCCTTAATAGTTTCTTTTTTTTATAAAGCAATTGGGGTTAAGTAACTTGCTCAAGGTTACGGCTAGTCATTTGATTTATGCGTGGGTGCTCATTTTCTGAGGCCGGATCTGATCTCGGGTCATCAAACTCCGAGGCCGGCACTCTTACTCACTGCGCCACCTAGCCGCCCCTTTAGGGCAATTGGGGTTAAGTAACTTGCCCAAGGTTACACGGCTAGGTTTTTGTTTGTGCGGATTAGGTGTCGGAGGCCGGCTCCGAACTCAGGTCCTTCTGATTCCAGGGCCGGCGCTCTATTCACTGCGCCACCTAGCCGCCCCCAATAGTTTCTTTTTTTAAGTCTTCAGGTTGGTGCATTCATACCCACACCCTCTATCTAAGTATAACCCTTTTGAAGGTCATGATATTCATAAAGATTTCGAATATTGACAGTTATCAGCTCCACATATAGGGATGTGAACAGTTTGCTCTTGTTGCATCCCAAGTAATGAGCGTGTGTTTGTGGGTGTGGGGGTGTGCACTTATGCATGTGTGAGTCTATGTTTCCATTGTTTACCTTTTTATGTCTTTCTTGAGTCTTGTAATTGGAGATCAAATTTTCCATTGAGCTCTGGCTTTTTCATCAGGAAAGTCTGGAAGTCTCTTATTTCATTAAACGTCCATCTCCTTGCCTGAAAGATTATGCTCAGTTTTGCTGGGTAGTTAATCCTTGCTTGTAGTCCTAGCTCTCTTGCCCTACAAAATATCAAATTCCAGTCCCTCTGTTCTTTTAATGTAGAAGCTGCTAGGTCCTGTGTGATCCTAACTGTAGTTCCTCGATATTTGAATTGTTTCCTTCTGGATGCTTGTAGAATTTTTTCTTTAATCTTGTAATTCTGGAATTTGGCTACTATATTCCTTGGACTTTTCAGTTTGGGATCTCTTTCAGGAGGAGACTGGTGAATTCTATCGATAGCTATTTTATCTTCTGATTCCAGGACCTCGGGACAGTTTCCTTTGACAATCTCTTGGAGGATGTTGTCTACACTGCTTTTTACACCATGGCTTTTTGGTAGACCAATAATTCCTAAGTTGTCTCTCCTGGATCTGTTCTCTAGGTCAGTTATTTTTCCAGGGAAATATTTTACATTTTCTTCCAATTTTTCAATTGTCTTGTTTTTTTTTTTATTGACTCTTGCTGCATCATAGATTTCTGAGTTTCAGATTGATTGTATCTAATGTTTAGCGAATTATGGTCTTCAGTTAGTTTTTTAAGTTCCTTTTTGAGGGAGGAATTTTTTTTTTCCAAGCTGGTCACTGCCTCCCTGATTTGGTCTTTAAAATTTTTCTTAAGCTCCTCCAGGAATGCTCTCTGGGCTTGAGACCAGATCATGTTTCCTTCTGTGGTCTCAGGTGTGGGTAGAGAGTCTATATTGTCCTGTGTATTTGGTTGTTCTTGCCCTGCATAGTAGGCTTGAATAGGCTTTCTTGCCTTCCCCTTCTCCTTCTCAGCTTCCTTCTTTCCCATTGTGACTTCCTGTTTCTTAGTTTCTCAGGCTATGAGTTTAGGGCCTGATCCTTGACTTTGTATACCTCTGGGTGGCTAGTTTATGGGTAAGTCAGGGAAGTCAGTGAGGAATGTAGATGGGTGGGGGTGAGTCTGATCATCTCAGATTTCTGCCTCTATACCCCTGGGCTATAAGTAGGCTTTTGTTGGTGAGGCTTGTTGGGACCCCTCCCTCTCGTCTCCTCAGACTCCTGGCTGTCTCAGTTACACCCCTTCTTGGAGACTCTCAAGCCTGAGGCTATTTCCATTAACTTGGGATTTCAATCTGGGTGGGAGACTTATCTTTGGGTTTTCTGCTTCATGAAGGAGGGATGGGAGGATCAGAGCAGCTAGAATTTACTTTGCCATTCCAGCCCCTGTATTATACAGGCAGGCAGTCTCTAACCTTCCAAGCTGGGGGCCAAATGCAGCCAGAGAAGCCACTCTCTCCCCTGGGGGCCCAACTCTCCTACCTGGCTCCAATGACCCTTCCCCTCTGCGAGATGACTGCAATTCATCCTTGGTAAGTCTGCAGGCTGGGGCTTTTTCTCTCTCTGGTATGGTCTGCTTGTCTGCTCTTAGGTCTGAGCTGTGTAAACCCCAAGCCCTCTGCGCTCAACCTGTCCGGACACACTGGGCGACCTCCTGGGCTGGACTCTGCCATTCTCCATCTTCCAGTGGGCTCTGTCACTCAGGAATACGCTCATATTCACCCTTTGAGACTTAGTGACCAAGGAGCTCAGTGAGGTTACTGCTTCCTTTCCGCCATCTTGGCTCCACCACCACCCCTTTTTTTTCTTAAATGGCTGCTCCTTCTGTGACAATGATCCTTGGGGGGGGGGGGGGAAGAGAAGATAAAGGTGGTTGATATTGAATCATCCCAGTTCCCTGTGTGGCCACTAGTGCAGCCTCAGGTATCCACACAAACCATCTTAGACCCCATTCAGGGCTGTATGGTTTAAGTGATATTTGGGAACCATATCCTCCTGCCAGTCCTGTTACCTAAAGCTGTCATCCATCCCTGCATTTTATCATAGCCCACTCACTGCCTCTTGGAGGGGAAGAACCTGATTCAGTTTTAGCTCTTTCTGGTTTACTAGAAACTCCTGATGCTAAGAGTTATACATAAATGATTCTCCTTCACAACATAAGAGCATTTTTCTACCATTATTTTTGCTTGTCAGGATTTTCTAACTTTAGCTCCATAAAAAAAAAAAATGCAAGGTGAAGTGTTTGAGTTGATGCCTCACTCTTATCAGTTGTGCACAAGGAAAGTCTTCTGACAGCTCCCATCCTATCCCCACCCAAATCTCCCACCACCTCTTTTTTTTATTGCATTTGAACCATATGCTTGGCCAGATGGCATACCCACATCTTCTAGGGAATTACAAAATGACCTTCTTTAAAAGTTTTTCTCATTGGAAAAGATTAGAGAGGAACAAATTGAATTAACTCTGAGGTTGTAGTAATCATCTTGGCTTTGATTTCATTGAACAGAGTTCCCATTTTCAAGCTGGTCTCTTAGTCCAGGACATAAAAGGTGAGCTGCTTTGGTTAATACAGATGTTTAAAAAGCATTAAACTTGAAGTCAGGATGCCTGCATTCCACAATAGTCCAGGGGACCTTGGACAAGTAA
Organism: Gymnobelideus leadbeateri; assembly: GCA_011680675.1. Lineage (NCBI taxonomy): Eukaryota > Metazoa > Chordata > Mammalia > Diprotodontia > Petauridae > Gymnobelideus > Gymnobelideus leadbeateri. Next base: position 82,733 of record WOXC01004287.1, read on the forward strand.
AAGATTCATAAGATCACAGCTTTAGAGACAGAAAAGATTTTAGATGTTATCAAATTCAACTCTATTTTACAAATTGAGGAAACTGAGGGCAAGAGAGATCAAGTGACTTGCCCAAAGTCACAAAGTTGGCAAATGGCAGAATCAGGATTAGAATCGGGGTGGGGATCCAGTTAAAACAGGCTGGGAGAGCTGATTATTAAATTTTCAGTGTGAGCATTTACACCTTAGAAATTGGCGATTGGGGGCGGCTAGGTGGCGCAGTGAATAGAGAGCCGGCCCTGGAGTCAGAAGGACCTGAGTTCGGAGCCGGCCTCAGACACTTAATCCACACAAACAAAAACCTAGCCGTGTAACTTTGGGCAAGTTACTTAACCCCAATTGCCCTAAAGGGGCGGCTAGGTGGCGCAGTGAGTAAGAGCCCGGGCCTCGGAGTTGGGATGACCCGAGATCAAATCCAGCCTCAGAAAATGAGCACCCACACATAAATAATGACTAGCCGTGTAACCTTGAGCAAGTTACTTAACCCCAATTGCTTTAAAAAAAAAAAAAAAAAAAGAAATTGGCTATTGCTAAAAATGAGTTCTTGATTTATCATTTTGGTTGTCTAGACTTGAGGAAGGGATGGAGAAAATATTAATGCTAATAAAATGGTAAATATTAATGGTAAATGAAAATGCTAATAATGCAAATTAAACTCAAAAGCTTGTGTGTAGTTATACTGCTTTTTTCCCCCAAAGAACTAGTTGTTATACTTTTAACAGTACATCCCTGACTGGAACTCAGGTTCTCTGACTCAAATCTGTGTTAGTTTCTACTGTACCACATTTTCCCTTAAACTATTAGAACTTAAAAAAGTATAGAATTAACTTAGTCCAACGCCCTCATTTGGCAAATTCAGAAAATGAGACCCATGAAGACAAAATGACATGCTTATGGTATTCAGGTACTTAATCAGTCTGAGCCTTATATTCCGAATCTGTAAAAATTATGATTACATTAACATTGGTTATCACCCAAGATTATTGCAGAAATCAAATGATGAATATGAAAGCCTTTGAATACCATGCTACCCACATGTATACTGTGTTTGACACTGTTACATAGGATCTATGACTATTGAACCAATTTGCAAAAATCAGTTGACAATTTTCTAGGAAGGTAAATTCCATTTCACTTAGGGAGTCTCAAAAATAGCATCAAATAAGGCCAAATGGGATAATATTTGTAAAAAGTGTTTGTACAGTGCCTAGTACATGGTAGGAGACATATAAATGCTTAGTCCCTTATGCCTTCCCATATCAGGATAGTCTAATGACACTATAATGACTTGCAGAATTTAAATTTTCATTTTTAAAATTTTTAAGTGATAAGTATTATTTGTTATCATTTAATAATTACTATAATATTAATAACTAACAATGATGTAACAACAACAACAATTTACAAACTGGATGAACCTCATTTTATATGCATGTACAATCATGCTAAACATATTTCCACGTTAGGAATGTTGTGAAAGAAGAATCAGAAGAAAAAGGAAAAACCACGAAAATGAAATTACATAAAAATTTTATACAATGAAAATAGTCTGCTTCACTCTGCATTCAAACTCCATATTTCTTTCTCTGGATGTGGAGAGCATTTTCCATCATGAGTCTTTTGGAATTGTCTTGAATCATTGCATTGCTGGGAGTAGTTAAGTCTATCATGGCTGATCATCACTCAATGTACAGTGTCTCCTGGTTCTGTTCACATCACTCAGCATCAGTTCATGGATGTCTTTCCAGGTTTTTCTGAAATCCACCTGTTCATCATTTCTCACAGCAAAATAGCATTCTGTTACATTCAGTCATTCCCCAGTTGATGGGCATTCCCTCAATTTAGCTATAAATATTTTGTATTATGTGCGTACTTTTCCATTTTTTATAATTACTTTGGAATAAAGACCTAGTAGTTGATGGTTCCAAATTGATCTCCAGGATGGTTGTATCAGTTCACAACTACACCAACAATGTATTAATGTCCCAGTTTTCCTACATCTTCCCCAACATTTATCATTTTCCTTTTCTTTTATATTAGCCCATATGATAGGTGTGAGGTGGTACCACAGAATTATTTTAATTTGAATTTCTCTAGTGAATAGTGATTTAGAGAATTTTTTCATGTGACTTACTATAGATAGTCTTAGTATAGACTATAGATAGTTTTAGTATAGACTATAGATAGTCTTAGTATAGACCATAGATAGTCTTAGTACTCTCTTTAATTTCTTTATCTGAAAGCTGCCTGTTCACACAGGATTTCAATTTAGCCAAAGCCTGAGGCCAAAATTTTAGGTAGCCAGCTATCAGAGACCTTTGAGAATTTCTGTTGTGGTTAGAAAAATGTCCACAGGCAAATGTGCAGCCTTCCTTTTTATTGTACACATAATTCTACTTTGTGCTTTCCACATGTAAAATGTACCCTCAGAAATCTGAAACAGGGATTTTTTTTAATGGTATGGTGAAGGGGTGGGGAACTTGAAGCCTGAAGGCTACATATAGTCCTCTAGGTCCTCAATTGTGGCCCTTTGACTGAATCCAAACTTCGTAGAACAAATCCCCTTAAAAAAAGGATTTATTCTGTAAAACTTGGACTCCATCAAAAAGCGACCCAAGGACTTAGAAGGCCACATGTGTTCTCAAGGATGCAGGCTTCCCAGCCCTGGCTGGGGGAAGGGGGAGTGTAAGGGTAAAAACTGAAATGGCGAATAGGGAGGGAAGGAAACTTCTGAAGGGAAGATAGAGCTTTTTTTATAATTAGCCACTAGGCTAAAAAACAACAACATTGGGATATTGTCATGATACCTGCGATCATTATTTGAGATGATAAAATGATCCAACCCTAGGGTCTATTTGGGATAGATTAAACTTTGACATTAGATGAATGAAGAAAAGGGTCAGAATGAAAGGGAATAGAGTATAAAAGAAAGACATGTTATGGATCCACTTACGTGCATTCATAAACTGTTTACCATTTGGACAAAACGGTCACTAATTATATCCGCATTCAAACTCTGGGCTCATTGACTTCACATTGATTTCTCTCTTTTCCTGGAAAAAAAAATGATTGGGGGATCAAAATGGTGCCACAGTGAATCCTCAAATTTTAAGTAGGAAATATTCCATGTAAACAGCACGAAAGTCAAAAACATGTATGTTGATACATTGAATTTATGGGAAATAGGAAATTAAGTTTCTGTGACCACAAAAACTTTAATCTCTTGCTATAGATTTCTGAAAATAAACTTTTCTGCATGAATTCTTTATAACAAGACATTAGTTTTAATAATATGTACCTTTCTTAACACAGTAGCCATTAAGTAACCCATAAAATACAAGACACAAAATAAAATTGGTAACATACAAAACATTTTGCCACTCATAATGCTCTAGAATTCTGTGACCTTTTTTGCTAACATCTCAATAAAAAAGACACATTATTTCAGATAATATTCCCTTTTCATAATACACATCTGCAGCACCATAAATACTATATAGCAAATAAACGTCTTAAAACTAAAACATTTTTAACCTGAAGCATACCTTCCATTCCATCAGATAGAGGTGTGAGGGTATTGTACTGTATACTATCCTGGTATAAACCACTCTACCTTGGTTGCCCTCCAAAAATCAAGGAAGAGGTGAATGGATTTTAGTCACTACTGGTGGTGAGACTGGGGAGGTCTTGACATCACCTTAGAGCCAAGAGGATTTACACTATGCATTGGGGGCATAATTGCAACATAAAACTTGAGTTTTAAAGACAAAAATTGAAATATACAACAAATGCATGGGAAGTTCTTGACAATGGTAGGGTGATCAAGACCAGGAAAGAGCCTATTAGGATCCAAGCTGCTCCACAAGCTTGATACATCATACCTCTTGTTTTCTCTACTACACTTAGCCACAAATGTGTGTGCTTGCCAGAGTGAAAGTGAAAATGAGGGTACTGGTAACAAATCACATGAATGCTTGAAGTCTGGAAAGGTAAATGCCCAAAGCTGAAAATTGAATATATAGAAAATATGTCTGTAAGGGCTATATGATTACTATCTCCAGATTCTGATTCTAAGCATAGAAGATTGGCTCTAAGAGCCATAGACACCCCTCAACTCAAGTCTCACTAATTAACACTGCACACAGATTAAATCCAAATGTTTGTAATCAGATAACCTTTTTTTCCTCCTATGTATGCCCTAGGACTCTGCAGCTGCTTGAGCTTCACACAATTATGGATCCATACTTTGTTTTCTCTCACCTACATCTTGTATTATTTCCTTCCCTCATAAACCACTGTTGTTTCTAGATGTTTGACCAGAAGGGCACACTGTCAGCTATTTAATGCTGTGCTGAATTCTGACATTGTGATGGCCTGGGATTATGTCATATGTGTTTCATTCAAAATGAAAACATGATACAGCAAAAAAAAAAAAAATTCCTTATAGTGCCATAGCTTTCATTAGAATGCAGGTCAATTCCCAGGTTCCCTACACACACTGTAACACAGAAAACTTCAAATGGATTAGTCTTGTTCTCCTCCGCCAGTCCAATAAGGAGTTCAATTTCATTTTTCTGCAGTGATCATACTTGGCTTGCTAGAGATGTTGTACTCTGAGAAAAATAAGCCTCCCAGGGTGTAAGATAGAGTAGTCTAAATTGGATTGTGGATTTGGGTACAGGAAAGATTGTTAGGAAGTTAAGAGATCATTGGGTCCAAGCTTCTTCCTTTACAAATGAGATTTCTGAGACCCGCCGAGGTAAAATGACTTTACCAAGGTCACAAAGTTTATCATTATGGCAGATCTTATCATAGAATAGAGAAAATTACTTTCTTGTGTTTAACCAATTTAATTCTGTATGATGCATATAGAATATACATATGAAGTGGATTTGCAACCCACCTTTTGTTGTTGTTGCTGTTCTGTAACAAATGAAGAGCAGACTCTACAGGAAAAATGAATAGCTAGACCAAGCTGAGAAAACAGAAATGCAAAAACACTTTGTAACCGAAAAGCACTGTAGCAATATAAGGACTGGACTAGGGATGGGACAATGGTCCCACGCTCAATTGGAAACTATGGACTGCCAAGCCAGACATAAGGATGGATCCCTGTAGGCTTCATATTAACATTATCTATGTTTTGTTGTATTTTTACTTATTTTGTTAAATACTTCTCTGTTTCAATATTTTTATGGGGTGAGGGGGGCGCACTTGAGAGCATTGCCGCCAGAGGGCAGTGTGTTTGACATGTTTTTTTTTTAGAAGGGGGAAGGGCAGGGCAAGTGGGGTTAAGTGACTTGCCCAAGGTCACGTGGCTAGTACATGTTAAGTGTCTGAGGCTGGATTTGAACTCAGGTCTTTCTGACTCCAAGGCCAGTGCTCTATTCACTGCACCACCTAGCTGTCCCAACATCTTTTTATGTAACAGAACTCCCTATATTGATACAGGTCAAGACATACTCTATAACTTAAAAGAATTGCCTAAAAGTGAAGCCGCTTCAGTGGCTTGGCTATGGTCACAGTTGATATGTGTCAGAAGTGGGACTTAAACCCAGGTTTCCTGATTCTGAAGTCAACTCTTTATCCACTAATGTGGTAAGTAAGCTGTTTTAATAGTATTCATGATTTCTTTCTTCTGTGTTTGTCCACAGTCACATGACACAAGGGGTCACCTTTGAAGATCCTAGGTTTGAAAGCTGCCAAATCATCCCTCCTGCTCCTCGACAAGTTGAGATGAGGAGGGATCCTGTGCTGGGATTCGGATTTGTGGCAGGGAGTGAGAAACCAGTGGTTGTCCGCTCGGTGACACCAGGTAAGCAAACCTGTAGCTCTCTTTCCTCCTGCTGCCTGCCCCTTCTAACCTTATCCAGCTACAAGCTGTGGGTCTCCTCCTTGAGCCCAGCATAGGTGTGGCCAGCAAAACAGACCTGCTTATACTACAGCTAGAGTTAGAATGGTTCTTAAAATTTTCTTTTAAAGGAAATTTCAGTCAGTTGTACATTTTCAAACATGAGATTGGCATTTTTAATTGACCATAAGCAAAACTAGTGAAATTTTATCCTTGAACACTGTTTCTTTAAGTATGAACACATGATAGGAAAGACCATCAGAGAATCATAGATGGAGAGTTGGAAGGGACCTCAGAGGCAATCTAGTCTGACTCCTTTATTTTATAGAAAAGGAAATTGAGGCCCATGGAGATTAAGTGCCTGCCCACCACAGTCACATGAGTAATAAATGGTAGAGGTTGGATTTGAAGCAAGGTCTTCTACCTTCCAGTGTTCTTCCCACCATACCATAATGCCTCCCAAACAGCTGGGGGGGGAAATAGAGGAGGGGGAGCAGAAGAAAGGCCTGGGCTATTATTGGTGCAAGAAATTCCAGATGATGAAACTCCTTCTACCATTGTTTCATCTATTAAAGAAATTCTTTATCCATTTCTCTCCTTGACTCCTACACACACACACACACACACACACACACACACACACACACACACACACACACACACTATCACACACACTATACTATTTCTCTTCTTTTAAGGGCCTTTAACACTGTCCTTAAGGCATCCCTCGTTCTCCCATGCCTTTGCAGAGTTCCATAGCTGTATTATTTAGAGTTTGTGGTTCCGAGGAAAAAAAGGATGAAGACCCATGTTCTAAATTCCAGATCCCAAAGGATCAAATGTTCTGTTCTTCACAAATTTCACCAAGAGCTATTCAAGTAAACTCAAATTAATCAGTGACTGCCAAAGATCAAAGTCCTCACTCATCGTATGTCATTCTCAAGATTCTTATGTCCTTCAATACAGCACCTATTTCTCTATAACTGTGGTCCTGGAAAAATTGGCTCTTCCCTCCTCTATACATCTGGTTGACTGAAATGATTGATTCATTTTGCTGCACTTGAAACATGCTAAGATTGTTCATGGCAGTAACACATATATAATGAAAAGATAGCTGGCCTTACAACCAGGACAACCTGGGTTTAATATACCCACATACACATAAATACATATATAGATAGATACACACCCATATATATTAGCTTATTTAAAACTTAAAATTGCACTAATTCTTTTGGGATACTGTTTGTATGTGTATATGTTTGTGACATATATAATAAAATTATCACTTGACTCTCTGTGGGCCATACAATCAATGCTGAATACTTCATAATCCTTGGTCATTTGGCCATCATGAGTCCCTCAGAGTAGCAATTTTGCTCTCCCTTTCTCTGTTTGTATTTTATAACATCATATAATAACTTACCCCCTCTTGCTGTTATCCCTTCTCAAATTCAAAATCATTAATGCTTGTGGGTAGGGAGGTTTGAAGTGCTGAGAATAAAAATGAAAACAAAATGATTCCCATTAATATTTATTCTTAAAATGTTAGATAAAATGTGCTGCTGCCAGGCAAGTGACAAGACATAGATTTTGCTTCTATGGAAGAAAACCCGGTCTGCTTAATGAAGTGCAAAGAATGACTTCTTCCCTGAAGAGCTCCACTGATTCATAATTTGGAAGGAACAAGGAATTGTGTGCACAGAATTTATGTTTCAAATCCTTCAGCCTGTTGGTTTTCTGTGGGGAGGAGGTGATTTGGGCTAATGATGAACATAGGTATCTCCAAAATTGTATTTATAAGTTGATTGTTTGAGACTTGGTTTGTATTTTGCCATGAAAAAAAATGTTATTCATCGTGATTAGTTTCCCTGGACAGCCCTATTTAACTTGGAGTTGTATCTGAAATATCACCCCATTATAGTAGTTCCATTGAACTTAATCATCACATATAATAATGTTTCTATGGGAAAATGTGTTGATCATTCTCTCTCCCCATCTCACACCCCCCAATACATATACGTAACCCTACTACATCCTTGATAGATGAATTGGGGATTCCATCTTTTTCATCCCTAGCACCTTTTCTTGGGTAACCACTGGTAATGGTTTCCATGGGCATTGGACAGAGAGGATGAGGGGCTCAGACAATTTGATTCAAGTCAACCAGCACTTTATTTGCCAGACATTGTGGTGGAAAACACCCACTGATCTCAAGGTACTCATTTATCTCATATCTCTTTCATATACTATAAAACCCTCCTGGTAAATGTGAACAGATTTTTACAAAACAGATAAGTAACCTATAAGCTTGCCAACTCTGCTAACCCAAGCTCTGCCAGGGGCTAGAAGGGGTCCCTATCTGTCCCTTGGGCCTGCTGTCACCACCTTAGACAGGCATCAGTTTCTTACTGGCTCAGGACAGATCTTCTGAGAGCCATCATAGCTTATCTCTAGGCATGATGCCCACTTCCCTGCACAGATCCCCAGTTTCTTCTTCCTACTTTTTTCAGGCTCTCTAATCTCCCCTTTCTACAACTCACCAAAGGACGGGCAGCTCAAACCCTGTAGTTAAATTCCAACCTTTGTCTAAGCCTCTCTTCCCCAAAGACAACCTACACTAGTGTGGGGGCAGGTGAGACGATCAGAGTAAGATGATAAGAAAAGCCATTTATTGTCATTTATTTTCCCCTCTTCTTCTTTGCCCCTGTTGATTCAATCACAGCAGACTCTCCTATGCTTAGTAGAACACGCCATGTTTGGAGGATATAGAGAGAGACCTAGAAAGGTCCTAGATAGTAGAGAGCTCTACATAAAGAAGGAAGAGAGATTTCAATATAACAGCTCAATTAAATAGGGAATCTTCTGGGTTATCCTGGGTCACGTTCATATTTCAGCTTGACATGCACGAATATAGGGCTACAATTAGTATTCAAAGTAATCACTTCAATGTGATTGAATTCAAAGAGCTGATTATTTTGAAACAGGTAATTAGCAAGTGGTCACTTAACAAATTTGGTTATCCTAATGGTTGCTTTCACAAGTTATTGAAATGTGTTCTACAAATATTTTTATAAATCACTCCATGAAGGTCAACACCACTAAAGTTTCAGTTAAAACAATTGTAACATGGATACTCTCTTATGGATATAATAAGATTTCTCTATCTCTCTCCACCCCTAACCCCCCCACAAATTAAATATACTTCAGTTTGTCCCATTCAGAGATTAGAGTAATGAAAACATAAAATGGAAGCAATATGGTTTAGAGGAAAAAGCACTAGACTGGAAGTCAAGACACCTGAGTTTCAGGTCCATTTTCTGCCACAGATAAACCATGTGACCCTGAACATGTTATGACTTCACTTCTCCAAACCCTCAGTACAAAAGGAGGAGGTTAGATTAGATGGTCTCTAACATCACCTTCAGCTCAAAATGTCTGTGTTTCTACTTTTATTGGCTCTATGCTCTGTCGTGCCTAAAGACTTGTTCATAGTCATTGCTTCAAAAAAAATTTTAAAAGTAACACCATTGACATTTGAAAAGAAAGGCTTGGATTGTATCTATATGGGGGATAACATCTGGGTGAAAACTGAAAAATTCAATTAAATGTCAAGGCCATCATATACCTAGGTACATGGAAATAATATTTTATTTCCAACTGAATATTTTCTATGTTTTTGCCAGATGTTTGGTTCAGGCAGATGTGGCTTTACCATATGTAATAATAATTTTTAAAAGTATTCAGTTCTTTCATCAGAAAGGAACATTCAGAGACTAAAGCATTGACTGTGCACCTAGAGAGAAGCCCTTTGCTTCTAGAAGAAGCACACTGATCCTCTTGCTATAGAAGATATCAGTTCAGCAGGAGAATTCTTTCCAAGTGCTGAGGCACAAGAAATGAGACTGTCAGTGTGTTAACAATGATCAGCTAACTGGTGCTTAACTCTCATTTGTCTCCAGGTGGCCCCTCAGAAGGAAAACTTATCCCAGGGGATCAGATCGTAATGATTAATGATGAGCCAGTCAGCACCGCTCCGAGGGAGAGAGTCATTGACCTTGTCAGGTAGCTGATCCATCTGTGACTTTGTCCTGTAATGTACAAGCCTTATTACACTGTCCTGCCATAGAAATTGACAGAGGGAGGTTTTTCTATGGTCTGCTTCAGGCCTGAGAAACCAAAATAATACATTCAATTTTTAATGAATATCCAAACAACTGCTGTAAAACTGTCCATCATGCACCCTAATGGAGAGAAACCCAAGGTACTTTCCCCTCTTTGACAAAGTATAGGTCTCAACTCATAGACTCTTCTATTTCTATTGCTAGATAAGTTGTTTTTCCTTCATATTTTTCCATGGAATGTCAAAGTGCTCTCAGTTTATCATCAGAATTTAAAATACCTTGGGGAGGCTAGGTGGCGTAGTGAATAGAGCACTAGCCCTGGAATCAAGAGGACCTGAGTTCAAATCTGAACTCAGACACTTGACAAACTTACTAGTCATGTGACTTTGGGCAAGTCACTTAACCCCAATTGCCCTCCAAAATAAAAAGCCAAGAAAAAAAAGAAGTTAAAACACCTAACTTCTAAATTAAACTCAAGTGAAATGTGTAAGAGGAACTATGGGTATTTGTTGTATTGTACATCTCTTTGGATACAAATGGATGCCAATTCATTCAATCCTTTTCACATTCCAGTGTGATCTATTACTGAATTTTAAGAAAAGTAAGCAAGCCAAAAAAACACGATGTATTCAGATGTGCTTAGTTTATTTGTGTAGACATCTTGAAAGTGACTTCATTATTTCATGTGCCTGATGAAACACCAGAGAATGCCATTTGTATTTTTCACATATGTAGTAAAACATTGATAGGACACACCCTTTTAGGAATACATTGGTATTAAATCCTGACTGAGAATTAAAACAAACAAATGAAAAACAAAATAACTTATTGGGAACTCTACTTTCTACTTTTTAGTCCAGTTTCTACTATCTATTTGCAGTAGCAATGAATTACAGAAATGTATTGAGAGACCATATGGTGTAGTGGGATAAACACCAGCCCTAGAGTCAGAGTTCAAATCCCAAACCTGTGAAATTTTGGCCAAATCACTATCAGGACATTAGTTTCCTCAACTATAAAATAAGCAGAAGGGTATTGGACTAGTTGTGCTCTAATAACCCTTCCAGCTCTTATTCTGTGATCTCATGTGCTGTAGGAATATACTATCGAAGCCTTCAACCAACTAGCATTTTATTGTCTGTTATGCTCCAGGTACTGTTCTAGGTACTGGTGATGTCAAGACAAAAATAAAGCAATCCTTGCTTTGAAGGAATCTATAATGAATGATCTGTATTAGACAAAATTTCTAATCATGGCTGAAATAATAACTAAAAGGAAAGAGTGGTTGTAAATAGAATTGTAGGTCACTAATATTTGGAATCTAACCTTTCTGCCAGTTAAAATTAATATTTATTTGGCCCTCTAACTTGTATTCCTGTCATGGTCTCCCTCTACGAGATCCCATAAAGAAGTGGAATTCACAGAGTAATGTAGAGATAAAGTTTTCAAAGCAACATCTGAGAAATTTTATTTTCCCACATGACTTGGCTTGGGCATGACAAAGGGAATGCTGACAGTCAAACTCAACTTCCCAGCAGCCACATAAGAATTCTTATACCTTCCTTCTCTTTGGATTATGCAGGCATGTTCCTATGCCTCTCCCCTTATCCTTCCAAATTCCTCCCTTCCCAGAAGAACATCTGATAACAGATGCTCTCTCCTACATCCATGAATTACCCTGTAAGGTTACTATGGGGCGTTTTTCCATTATCTCCTTTCTCATTGGAATCTTTCATTTTTCCTCTTGGAAGTAGCTATAATTCTCCACTATTGTGTTTTTCTTCTTTCCATACCTTCCCATCTCCAGTCAGTTTTAGTTCCAAGGTAACTAGTCATCAATCCTTAAAATGTTGCTCCATCCCTTACCAAACAGGAATTGGTGAGGACAGAAAAATAGTTCTCATGGTTTCCTTTAAGGCGTTAAGTTTATTATTAGACTTCAGGCTTTTGAACCTGAATTTTTTCTTGCCCGAGGTTCACTTGCCCTGTCCTGAGTCAGTTTATTTCCTTGACTATCAAAGCAGTGTACATTTTTAGAATGGTGAGGTGCATTCTTGAGGGGGCTATGCTTGATATTATATAGCTGGTCTGAGAGAAGGACAGACCTAGGAGGCTTCTGTCCCAAGACCAGCTCAGCTAATCTAGACAGTTCTTAGATAGGAATTCCTGCCTAACAAATCTTAGGAGGCAAAAATATGGAAGTTTCCCTTTGCTCCTTAACCCAATGCCTTACACACAGTAAGCATTTAAAAGTAATTTCATTCACTCCTCCCCCAAATTGGTTGGAGTTCCTCACCAAAGCAATAGACTCAATCAAGATTCTTAAGAGCCCTCCAGACTCCCCTTCAGCAGTCAATCCCAGGCTCATTTCACATTTAACCAACACCCGAGAGAAGACCCTGAACAGATGTATTTGTCTATGCACTGGGATGTGGTAAAGGGATACCCCCCGGCTGTACCATGCCTCACAGAGCACACATTGAAATGTTTTGGTGGCCTGGTGAGGGGGCTGGAATGTTGCCCAATTAAAGACTGCACCCATGCAGTCCACTAAGGAAATAAAGCATCCTTTTTCACACCTGAACTAAGAATGGCCACAGCTCCAACCTCTTGGAAAACCACAACTGAACTAGATTGAAGGTAATTTGTACATCTTGCTTTATAGTGGGAGTAGGATCACTGTGATATGTAGCCATTAAACTTCACATCCTAAGGGAGAATGAAATAAAATGGCAACATTTGGATTTTAGTTGGGCATAACTGCACAACAGAAACATGTACTAAGTCCTGTCAGCCATATGGAAGTGTGTGACAATTTGTTAGCAGTCTTTCCAGAGTCATTCAAGAGAAAACAAAGACCTTTCCTTTCCAGCTATATGCATTGAGAATGGAAATAGTGTTTTTTATCTGTGAACTGGTTAGAATGCTAATAAGACTAGCAAAAGATGATTATCTGGTTCAAAAGTAGCATTAACCAAAGCATACTTCTTTAAATTATAATAAGTTCACAGAAGATTGCTGAAAGTTCTCTGTACCCACTGCTAAATAAAATTTTAAATCCTTATGACTCAGAAAAAAAGAGATCTTAGGTCACTTTGATTTTAGGAAGAAACAAGTTGACCTTGAGCCCAAGAAAACTTTAGTTCAAGTATCACCCCTGGCACTTACTAGCTGTACGACCTGGCAAATCACTTAATTTCTCAGGGCTCTAGGCAACTCTCTAAAACTATGAGTTACCAAGAAGAAACCAAACTCCATTGATAAAAAGGAGTTTCTCCCTAGAAACTTCTGTCAAGCATGAAATTACAGGTCCAGTCCTCATCCTTAAATGATTTTTATTAGGGTAGTTCTCATTGAGGTCTGTGCTTTTAACTTGAAGGTTAAACCTACATGCTTATAACATTAAGGATTTGAACCTTCTTTAAAAAGGACGGAGTGGAGAAATTATGTAGCATCTACACCGAGGCCAACAGTCTGAGTTTCTGCCTATTTCTCTCATTAGAGACTGTAGGGAACTACTCACGTAGCTTGTGGTCTTTTTTTCACAGCATCAGAATGATTGTTTTGTGTCAGTTGCCATTCCAGTGACTATCATTAGTAGCAAAGCTCCTCATGGATTTCTTCTCCCTAATGATCTTTCCAACACGGTACAATGACATTCTCTTAAATAGCTTGTTTCTGATACCAACTTTAATAAACCCAAGCACTGAGGACTCAGAGAAGCTTTTGGTATTAGACACACTGATATTTCATTGAGCTTTCTTTCCAATCTACAATTTTAATGTTTTAATTCAGGATGAGGGAGTTCTTGTGATATAATATCCCTCCCAAAACAGCACGATGTTGAAGATTTTATCCTTCAAATAAATGGGGAATTCACCCTTGTTTGCAATCAAGCATCCTCCCAGGAGCTCAAGAAAGACCTGATGGTTACTACATTTTGTGCTAGTTTAAAGAATACTACAACAGCTTGGGTGAGTGAGGAAGCCCTAAGTCTTGAGCTCATGTAAGAGTCAAGTGAATCTGCTGGGAAATCTTACCTGCTTCATTTCCCACCCTGCTTTTTTTGGCCTCAGGATAGCATTTAATTTTGAGACCACATTTCCTAAATGACTTTGTGGGGCTTATAGTCCCATTGGCAATTGGAAACTTCTTCTCATTAACAAACACAGCACGTAGGCGCTAATTATTTTAAGTTTGTTTAGCCTGGGTCACTTATATGTTCATCTGGTAAGGCAGTTTGAGAATGAAACCCAAAGCTACAGTTGTTTTTTTTCAACATAGGTTTAGATGTGGCATTTACCAAATGTTCGAGGGTGAGGTCATTCATTAAATTGCATTACATTGGGTTGGGTTGGCAAAAATAGTATAAATTGACATACCTGTTTCATACCCTCTGGTGGTGTCTCCAATATAAACACAGGACAAACCCCAAGAGACAGGTTACAAGGTTTCCCTGGAAGTAGCCACAGCTGCTAGTGATCTGAAGTCCTCCCATCCGGCAACTGGCTTCTCAGGCCGCCCTGGGGCTAAAATCTCAGGCTCCTATGGGGCTGGGGTCAGCTCCCAGAGCACTGTGCTGGCCACTTGCTGCCGGCCTGCTGGGTTGTCCTCACTGGGAGGTTAGCTTCTCTGTGTAATTTTATGGGTTCTGTAGCTCCAAAGTTTGTTCAGAGTAACCTTTTCCATGAATTGGAGATGGTGGGAGCCGGAGCCCAGTGGAAGTCCTGTTTCTACTCCACCAACTTGACTCCACCCACCCAAAGGCCTATTCTTAAAATAACAATATTCTTTAATCATGAAACAACAAAAATTTGTCAGGCACCTACTATGTGAGAGGAACCATGCTAAGTGGTATCGATATAAATATAAGGAATGAAATGATCCCTACCCATAAGGAGCATATATTTTATTAGGGGAGACAAGTATCAATATAAGTATACACATGTGGGTGTATATAACTTATACGGAAAGGAAAAAATACAAGTAAATGCCAAATAGTTAATCTAAGGTAACTTGAGGGGAAGAGTACTGGGGAAGGTCAAGATCACTAGCAACTGTGGCAATTTCCAGAATCATCTACCCATAGATGCAAAAGATACAGTGAGAGCTCAGTGCAGGGTGGATTTGGGGATCCAGTAGTTGGGAGTGTGTTGGCTTTTGCCCTTGGGGCAAGAAGCAGCTGAGGAGCTGCAGCACTATAGCCCCCATCACATGGCAGCTTCAGCTCCTGGCCTTCAGACTGTAGGTGGACCAAGCCACCAGTTGGAGGGGTAATTACTCTTGTTTAACCTGCTTGGATCTGGTTTGAGGTCTAGGGTGGAGGTCCTGGGGTGTGCGACCAGCTTGCCAGAGTGTATGGAGGCTTCAGAGAGGGAACCCAACTAATACCTTTGGCAGCTGAGAAAACCCCAGAGTTTGGGACAAAGCTCCCCTGTCTGGTAGCAGAGTCCTATTGTGGCAAAAAGCCCAAAAGTCAAGTAATTGAGTGGCAACATGAGTAAAAAAGGGAAGCATAGCAAAGAGAGTAATACAACATTAGACTCCTATTTGGGGAACAAAAAGGATCAAAGCATGGAACAGAAGGAAGATGGTGAAGTCAGAACTCCTGCACCAAAAGCTTCCAAGAAAATACAAGCTGGTAACAGGCCATAGAGGAGCTTAAAAAGCATTTTGAAAACCAAATAAGAGAAGTGGATGAAAAATTGGGAAGAGAAATGAGAAAAATGTAAGAACATTATGAAAGGAGAGTCAACAACCTGATTGAAGAAAATAACACCTTAAAAAATAGAATAACTCAAATGGTAAAAGAGGCTCAAAAAGGCAATGAGGAGAAGAATGCCTTAAAAAGCTGAATTTTCCAGATGGAAAAACATTCTCAAAAGCTCACTAAAGAGAATCATTCTTTCGGAATCAGATTGGAGCAAATGGAAGCTAGTGACTTTATGAGAAATCAAGATACTATTAAACATATCCAAATAAATGAAAAAATAGAAGACAATGTGAAATATCTCAATGGGAAAACCACTGACCTGGAAAATAGATCCAGGGGAGATAATTCAAAAATTATTGCACTACAAAAAGCCATGATCAAAAAAAGAACCTAGAAATCATCTTTCAAGAAATTCTCAAGGAAAATTGCCCTGATGTTTTAGAACTAAAGGGCAAAATAGAGGTTGAAAGAATTCATTGATCACCTCCTGGAAAAGATCCCAAAAAGAAAACTCCTAGGAATATTATAGCCAGGTTCTGGAATTCCCAGATCAAGGGGAAACTATTACAAGCAGTCAGGAAGAAACAATTTGAATATTGTGGAAACACAATCAGGATAGCACAGGATCTGTCAGCTTCTACACTGAGGGATTGAAGGGCTTGGAATATATTCCAGAGGTCAAAGGAGCTGGGATTAAAATCAAGAATCACGTACCCAGAAAAACTGAGTATCAGTTTTCAGGGGAAAATACGGTCATTCAGTGTAATAGAGGAATTTCAATCATTCTTGATGAAAAAACCAGAGTTGAATAGAAAATTTGACATTCATATACAAGAAGCAAGAAAAGCATGAGAAGGTAAACAGGGAAAAGAAATCATAAGGAACTTATCAAAGTTGAACTATTTAAATTCCTACATGGAAAAATGATAATTGTAACTTATGAAGCTTTTCTCAGTATGAGAATAATTGAAGGGAATAGAAATGTATATATATATGTGTGTGTGTGTGTGTGTGTGTGTGTGTGTGTGTGTGTGTGTGTGAGTGTGTGTGTGTATATATGTGTACAGGTATACATAGATAGAGGGCACAGGACCAGTTTAATGGGAAGGGATGATACTTAAAAGGTGAAATTAAGAGGTGAGAGAGGAATATGAGAGGAGATGGAGAGAGACAGATTGGGGTAGGTTATCTCATATAGAAGAGGCAAGGGAAAATTGTTACAATGCAGGGGAAGAACAGGAAGTCAAAAGGGAATGTGTCAACCTTATTCTCATTGAATTTGGCTTAGGGAGTGAATGACATACATACTAAATATGGTATCTCACCCTACAGGAGAGTAGGGGGGGAAGGGGGTGAGAGGGGGGATGATGGAAGGGAGGGGAGCCTGGGGTCGAGGGGAGCCTGGGGGCAAGGGAAGTTGGAAGCACCCACTTTTGAAAAGGTACAGGATCAAAATAGAGAATAGAACAAGTGGGAGGTGGGATAGGAGGGAGGGAAATATAGTCAGTCTTTTACAACATATCTACTATGGAAATGTTTTGCATTAGCTACAAATGTACAAACTATATTGAATTACTTATCTTCCCAGTAAAGGTGGGTGACAAGGGAGGAAGGGAATGAATCTGGAATTCAATGTTTTAAAATCAAATGTTTAAATACATATGTGTTTGTGTATACCTATATAGACTATTATCAATATCATTTTACATATAAATGGGAAATAAGATATACAGGCACTGGTGCATAGAGATCCACTGTGCCCTACTGGAAAGTTGGAGGGGGTATGGGAGAAGATATGGAAGAGAGCAGATTGGAGGAGGGGATATCCAGGGGATCACTATTTTGGGGTGGTGGGTAGGGGGAAAACAGGAAGAAAATTTGTAACTCAAAATCTTGTGGAAACGAATGATGTAAACTAGAAGTTAATAAAGCATTTGATAAAAAAAAAACTAGGCCTTTGTTTCAGGTAGGAAATTTAGGTTATGAAAACTGTTTCCCAAAGGCAATTCAGCCCATTATCTCCTTCCTATTAAAGAATGGCTCATGAATTTGTGCAACACCAATGTAATACCCATAGCAGCTGCTATGAATATGCATGTATAGTTCCAGGGTAGATTTGCAAAATATAATGAACTTTCTTCCTCAATGGCAAAACCAAAATATTTATTTGGAACATCATTAAAGTACCAGGAGGTAAGATTTAACAGAGTACTCATCACTAATCCAGGGAGCATCAGCATCCTAAACCTTCTTTCTATTAAGCCTCCCCACAAACAAATTCCCCTAGTTAAATTCCTCCCTCTGCCCACTGCCTCTCTACTCTCCGCTCTCTCCTCTGTTGGGTAAACTCCTCCTACCCTGGGCTCTGTGTGACTTAGGCTGTGAGCTGGGCCAGAGCTCAAAGCAGATAACATAGACTTTTTAATGGGTGGGGAAGATCTTCCTATTCCATGAACATTGAATTTGGCCCCAAGATCTTTCCTGTCCATTACATAAGCCAGTGGGACTTTAGGGGTAACTTTGTATCAATATAACTTCCATAACAATATAAAAATGATAACACAAAATAAACATATAAAACAATATCTTAGGTTGGAGGCTTGAGCACAAGCACCCCATCAACCCCCCTCAGGTGAATGGGACCCAAAATCCTGTGGGGTAAGGGGAGAAGGTATCATCTTCTAAAATACTTCCTGCTGAGATTGAACAGTGTTCCTGCCTTGAGAGGTCCCATTCAAGGGGTCACTTCCTTAGCTGATATCCAGAGCTTGGTCAATGCTAGGTTCAGGGGTGACCTATCCCAGTCTTGGACAGAAGTTGACATCTAGCTTAAGCAGTCAGTCATCTACAAGTGGAGGGCATTAAGCCTGTGGGAGATAAATCTAGCAAACAAGTTAAACAAAAGCCAAAAAGAAAATAAAGCTACAATAATCAGAAGCAGGGTAAATATAGCATCAGTCATGTTTCTGGAGTCCATGAACCCATTATCATAGACTTATTCAAGGTAAAATATATGAGTTAAGGGCACAATTTGGTAATCATCTTCTTCAGAATAAACAATAATTACAGTATAATTTTTTCCATGTGCTAGAGTCTCCACAGTCTTTGGAGCATCATCCAGCTTCCAATTTACCCATATTTTAGCTCCCAATATTATTCTATCAGTACAAACCCTTCAGTTCCCCTGGATAGTTAGTTCAGAAGGAAGGTCAATTTTCACAAGGGGTATAATTTCACAAGGAATAACTATCACTTAAACTATTCTATCATTTTATAAAACTATATAGTTTCTTCACTGTAATTTTGGAATACCACAATAATTTCTCCTTGATAATTAGAATCTATTACTCCAACCAACACATGTAAATCATTTCCTGCTGAACCAGGTTTTCCTGGATATGGGTCTGGGACATCTTGCCTTACAGTCCAATGCTCAATATTTGGGATCTTAAGTGTTTGTTGTTTTCTAATATGCAGATATGGAGTCATTATTCTGGCTAGAGGTGTACTTCCTCCCAATGATCTATTATTCGAATTACATAAAGCACTGAACAAATTATCTTCCTAATGTTGATACAAATTATTAGAACTTAGTTTCCTTAACTGTTCTTTCAATAATCCATTCATTCTTTCAATTAACCCAGATGCTTGTGGATAATATGGAATATGATATCTTCATTCTATATTGTTTAATATGCAATATCTCTTCATTTCATTACTTTTGAGATGCAGCCCACTGTCACTTTGAATCTGCATTGGGGTTACATAATATAGACTTATGAGATCTACAGTTCTATAGGTGTTTTCTGGGTCACATTCTTATAGGGACAAGTCACTAGTATACCTGAATAGATGTCAACACAAGTACATATAAAATTGCATTTTTATCTTGTGATAGGAGACCAGTATAATATATTTGCCAAATTTGGACTGTGATTTTTCCCCTTGCTATCTCTCTGGTTACTACCTGAAGACCAGTTCATTCCTTTTCCAGTTGATATATATGACATTCCTCTGCTACCTGTTTTAGCAATGAATGGGAGATACTAATACCTTAATCTTGTGCCCACCAGTATGTGGCCTGGACCCCTAAATGGCCAGCCACTTGATGAACCCATTTTGCTAATATTGGATGATCAGTTGATTTCAGAGTAGGGACAATATGTTGAGTAACAATCTTTGCTAGTCAATCAGCATGTGCATTGTACTCATGTTCTGGCATGGAAAGGGCCACATAAGCACCTATATGAAAAAAACTGACAAATTAATTACCAGAGACATGACCTATATATCTTTCCATAATTCTTTGCTCTAGACTTGCTTACCATGAATTTCCCAATTTTTATTTTTCCACATGAACAATCCATGTAGATAACCCATTAGCTACCATCCATGAATCAGTGAATATATGACACTGTCCCCCCTGTTTTGTTTTAATAGCTTGGTGTACTACCATAAGTTCAGTATATCAGCTACTTCCACCTGTCCCAGTACTTTCCAAAGTTCACCTAGTACATGTGTTATAGGCTACCATTTTTCAATGTCTTTTATGGCCCAAATATTTCACTGTCCCATCAGTAAACCACACATGTTTCTTTTGTTCTTCAGTTAATCCATCATATCTCTCATTCCATTTTGCCAAGGACTATACCAACTGTTCCTTTGACTCAGGGGATGTATCATTTCCCTCAGAAGTTATGTGTGCTATAGATTCATGTAAAGCAGAAACTCCACTTTTACCTGTTTTAGATATGTTTTGAATGTACCATTTCCATTTAATTATGCTAGCGTCTTCTGCATGTCCAATTCAATGGATAGCTGCCCCACCCTAAGATATTGTTTTATGTGTTTATTTTGTGTTATCTTTTTTATGTTGTTATGGAAGTTATGTTGAAACATGTTACCTCTAAAGTCCCATTAGCCTATGTAATGGACATGAAAGATCTTGGGGTCGAATGTAATGTTAATGGAATAGGAAGATCTTCCCTGCCCATTAATAGGCCTATGTGACCTGCTTTGAGCTCTGGCCCAGCTCACAGCCTGAGTCACATGGAGCCCAAGGTGGGAGAACTCTGTCCAATACAGTAGAGAGCAGAGAGCAAGGCAGTGGATAAAGGGAGGAACTTGCCTAGGAGAACTTTTTGTGGGGAGGCTTAACAGAAAGAATGTTTAAGATGTCAGCACTTTCTGGATTCGTGATGAATACCCTGTTAAATCTTACCTCCTGGTACCCTAATGATGTTCCAAATAAATATTTTGGTTTTGCCTTTGAGGAAAATAGTTTATTATATTTTGCAAATCTACCCTGGAAATATGCATGCATATTCATAGCAGCTGCTATGGGTATCGCATTGGCATTACAACTGCATCCATCCAAGGTACAATATATATACCAGTGTATTTCCACCTGTCCAATTACTTTTCCAAGTCAGGAAAATAGACATTTTAATTCACTTGGGTTTTTCCCATATGGGTAGTTAGGCTGACCTTCTTTTAGTGATTTTGGATGTCATTTCAAGGGTCCTGCCATGTTCCAGGATATGACACCCATAGTCTCTCTAAACATCTAGGGTACTTCACTATCTACAAGGAATCCCTAGTCATTCTTCATAACCAATTTATAGCATCCTAAAATTTCAGAGCTAAAAGAGATTTCAGAAGTCATCTTACTTTTTGTATCTTACCCCTAATTTAATAGATTAGGGTTTTGACTAGTGCTATGGAGGTAAAAGTAGACGGTAAGTGTTGGAAAACTCAACCAGCAATGAGCCAGTTGAAAAGCACTTATACTTTTGTATGGATGGATGTGTTTCAAAGCCAGAGATGATCTATCTGGGTCTCTCAGAGATCGTTTCACAAGAGGTATGACAACCATGTGTAAAGAGTTTCTAGATGTTGAACCAGATTTCATTAGCCACAACCTGAAAACCTGCATCCTGTCTTATTAGAGCAAAGATCCCTTCCTCACAAGATTCTAAGATACTGGGAATATATCATGCCCTCTGGTTTCCAATGATTTCAGTTGTGGCTTTAATTTTACTATTTTTTGCAATAGCATTTTAACATAGAAAACTAACCATCAACCAATTTAATTAATTAATTAAGCAATTTAAGAACCATCAATTAATTCAATCCTGCATCTTCAAAATATTGAATATATGGTCATTCCTTGAACTGGCCATCCACAGCCAGTTGTCCTAGACTTCCTGCTGCATAGAACCTTTTAACCCTAAGACATCTGGGGCTGGTACTTCCCAGAACTTAGTATATTTTGACCAAAAGACTTATCAATCTAAAATTGCCACTCTCTTTTACCAGCCTTATGTCACCTTGCATTCATGGGAACAAGGTGGCAATGCTCACAACAGAGTTGAATACCGTTAGTTCTGTTCAAAGCACTGTATATTTTTCTAGTGGAATAGTATCAGAATGCCTAGATGATGCTAAAATAGCCCATTCAGTTTCATCACCATTGGGGGAAATTGCTTCTGTGCCTTTTTACCAGTTTAGTCATCTGTCTGCAATATGGGCTAAGCTAAAAATTTAGGTCTTGCAAAATAATGGACTTTTTATTTAGCTCTTCAGCCAAAAAGTATCTTAATGTCTATATCTTATAGAAGATAAATTATCTTTCTCTTTAATAAAATATCCAATTTTCTTATCCTCTGAGAGAACTGGAAGAAAACACTCATCATTTTAATAACGCTGTAAAATTCTCTCTAAAAATTGGCATCCTTTTTCTTTTCCTTAAATAGTATGGGCATTGAAAAAAATTCCCTTTTCACCATTTGTTCATAATTTATATTTTTGCTTCCAGAAACATTTGTGGGTTTGGGTGGATTATTTTTCTTACCTTTTGGTTGTTTTATTACAGGAATTTATTTTTCCTTAAGAAAAATAAAAGGGTCTCTCTGAGACCAATTTACTGCTATAGTAATATCATTTCAGTTTTTCATGTCTCCTCTAAAAGGACTTTAATTGCAGTAGTGAAATTATACTAGTTCTGTTCATTCCATGGCATTCTGTGTTGGCAACTCTATCTCACTCTTGGCAGTGTTGATTTTTTTTTTTGGAGTGGGGAAGGCAAGGCAGTTGGGGTTAAGGGACTTGCCCAAGGTCACACAGCTAGTTGAATGTCAATGCCTGAGGCTTGATTTGAACTGAGGTTCTCCTTGACTCCAGGGCTGGTGCTCCATTCATTATACCACCTAGATGCCCCAGTGTTTTTGTTGGGGTTTTTTTCAATCAAATATTTTTTTAAAAACTTCTAAGGAATCCATGCACTTGAAAATGACCATTCTCTTCTTCACAAATATCCTAAGAATCTTTTTCCCTTGACATTTACAATCTACAAAATTAAATGCAAGTCATCCTCTATTTATGATAGGATGTAAGCTCTTTGAAGGCAGCGACTCTTTCATTCTAATCTTTGTATTCCTGGAGTCTAGCCAGTGTCTGACACATAATAGGTGCTTAATAAATGTTCACTGATTATTATCAAGTTATACTTATAGGGTGAATTTTAAAATTTGATTGTTTGAAACTGAAACATTTTCCAAAGAAACAATATTATAAATGATGGTTAGATTCCCAGGTTGAAATGCTATTGCAAAAAAAAAAAATTGTAGAAAATGATAGGGTTATAGATGTATGGCTCCCTCTATGAGTTAAAGACCTGTTGTCCTCTGAACCAGAAAGCTAACCACCATTGTTATTTTCTCCTATTGTTAGGAGAAAACTCTATCCCTAGCACATGACAAGGAGGAAAGCTGGTCTTAGGTTGAGAGCTGATATATGGTGGTCATAGATTCAGTGCTAAAGAAACCGAGACAAGGGCAAAGAAAAAAGCAACAGTTAGGTTTTACTCCCCATTCCCTATCTCCAACTATCACTTAAAAAGTGCACCCACTTAGAATCTTAAAAGACTGAAGGAAGTGAGTCTGCTGGTACTTAGAGAATTGTGGATAGGCAGCCAAGGAGATACATTAGTGAATTATTTATGTGTGGACTCTGAGGGGCCATAAAGCAGTTCATTTCCCTAACTGCCTATTATTTATGTACATAGGACATTAATAACTTGATTATTCATAAGCAGCGTAGTCATTATATTTTAATAATTGTTACAAATATAATAAATGATCAGAGTTATAGATGGGACTTTAGCAGAAATTACTATTATAATCTATTTCTGTTGCCTTCATGTGTCCGTTTCTTTGTTCTGGATTAAATAAAACATTATCATGTCCTTATATATTAAGTTTCTGAGATCCTGGAGAACATTGGGGAATATATAGTGCTCTTCATATGAGAAACATTAGAAAAATGATTGAGATTTGATCTTCAGATTTTAATTTCTCCTTTATTCCCTCCAGTGATAGAAATATTTGAACACTTAAGAAAGGGAAATGATAATCACTATAATATAGCATAGTTTCTTAATAATATAACAATAGCTTGCATTTGTATTTGATCCTCACAATAATCTTTTTTAATAGGCACTATCCCCATTTTATGTATGAGGAAACTGAGGCAGGTGGATATTTAAGTGTGGGCCCAGGCTCACATGTGAGTATTTGAGCTCAAATCTTCCTGACTCCAAGCTCAGGGGTCTATCCACTGCATCACCTACCTGCCTCATCAAGAATAATTCAGGGGCAGCTAGGTGGCACAGTAAGTAGATCACCAGCCCTGCATTCAGGAGGACCTGAGTTCAAATCTGACCTCAGACACTTAACACTTACAAGCTGTGTGACCTTGGGCAAGTAACTTAATCCCAAGTGCCCTGCCTTCTGCTTTCCAAAAAGACTAAAAAAAGAAAAAAAAAGAATAATACATACAAGACTGCCTTCATTTCCTATTTTTGTTATATTGTTAGCCTAGATGATGCCTGAATTTCATCAAGAAAACTGATAAAGTCTCTGGTGATATCCTTGTAAGCAAGACATGGGCCAGATGGTTATTTATGTGGGTCTGGAGCTAGTTGTCTAACTAGATCCTACGAGTTATGATTAATGGTTCAATAAGCTAAAAGGAAGACTCTAGTTGAATGCCTTAGGATTCTGTTCTTGGCCATATATTCAACATTGTTATTGATGTTTTGCATAAAGGTAAGATGACATATTTATTAATTTTATAAATGACAAAAAATTAAGAGAAATAATATATATGTGTGTGTATTTGTTTAGTCATTTCAGTTGTGTCTGACTCTTTGTGACCAATTTGGGGTTTTCTTGGCAATGATACTGGAATGGTTTGCCATTTCCTTCTCCAGTTCATTTTACAGATGAGGAAACAGAGGCAAAAAAGTGACTATTGCTCAGGGTCACAGAGCTACCCAATGTCTTAGGAAGATGAATCTTCCTGACTCCAGGTCTGGTACTCTATCCACTGTGCCACCTTGTTGCCCCTGTGTATATATTTTGAGACAGAGACAGAGAGAGAGAGAGAGAGAGAGAGAGAGAGAGAGAGAGAGAGAGAGAGAGAGACTGAGAGAGACTGAGATGGAAAGTATGACATAATTAGAATCCACATTTACCTCAATAGGCTAAACTAAGAGTCAAATCTAATAGAGATCAATTAGAGTCTTATATATGGGTCCAAAAAATCAATTATAGAAATATGGAGTGGGAGAAATGTGGCTCATAAAATAATTTATGTGAAAAAGGTGAGGATTTTAATGAATAAGTTCAATATGAACACATGGTGTAACAATGACAAAAAACAACATCGTCTTAAATTGCTCTAATGGATAAATAATATCCAGCATGAAAGAGGGTCCCACCATGCACCACATCTGGACTATTCTGTCTAGTTCTGGAGTCTGTCAAAGAAGAGGGCACCAGCATGATGTGTCAACTAACAAGCATTTATTAAGCATCTACCATGTGCCGGGTGCTCTAAGTACTTTACAAGAAACTGAGGCAGACAGTGTTTAAGTAACTTCCCCAAAATTAAATAGCTAGAAACTGTCTGGGATTAGATTTGACCTGAGATTTTCCTGCTTTCAGGTCCAGTGCTCCACCCACTGCATCACCTAGCTACTTTCTCTTTTGAAGACAATAAGACACAAAGGATCCGGGGGCAAATAGTTGTCACAGTGAATAGAGCCCTGGCCCTGGAGTCAGGAGAACCTGAGTTCAAATATGCCTCAGACACTTAACACTTGCTAGCCATGTGACCTTGGGCAAGTCACTTAACCCCAAGGGCCCTGCCTTTCCCCCTGTTCTCAAGTATTTGAAAGGGTAGCATGTGGAAGGACGTTCATAGACTTGTTTTAGTTGTAGGAGCTATGAATGAAAATTGTAGGAAAAAAAAGAAGAGATTTTGACTCAATGTTAGGAAAAATCTAGGGTATCTAAGTGGCATAATGGATAGAGCACTGGGCATAGAATCAGGAAGACTCAACTTCCTAAATTCAAATCTGGCCTCAGATATTTACTCACTGCATGACCCTGGGCAAGCCACTTCATTAGTTTCCCTCAGTTTCCTCATCTGTAAAGTGAACTGGAGAAGGAAACAGCAAACCATTCCACTATCTTTGCCAAGAAAACCTCAAATGGAGTCATGGAGAGTCAGACATGACTGAACAACAAAAAGGAAAGATTTGCTGCCTGTGATCCCTTCTGATTCTAAGATTCCATGATTCGTAAATGGTGATTATTTTCCACAATCAAAGTAAAGAATACGCCAACTCTCAACTGATCATAATTAATATCATTTTTTACTTGCCAAAGAAGATGCAACCATTGGGACTGGCAACCATTAATTCATACTACTATCAATTATGACAGTTGGGGACACCAAAATTGTATTCCTACAATTAAATTAATAATGATAATCACTAACATTTATATAATTCTTTATGGTTTGCAAAGTTATTTACAAATATTTCTTACAACAAACTTGGGAGAGAGGTGCTATTATTATTTCCCTTTTATTCTTATTCTTATTATTATCCTTTTACAGAGAGAGAAACTGAGGCAGACAACAGTTAAGTAACTTCTTCAAAACTACATAGCTAGAAAGTATCGGGAATTGAATTTGAAGTGAGATTTTTCTGCTTTGAGATCCAGTCCTCCACCGACTGCATCACCTAACTGTCTATTTAAACAGACATGAAATTTATTTAATTAAGTTGCTTAAAATAATTAAACAAGTATTTATTAACTACCTGCTATGTGTCATGTGCTATGCCAGATAGAATGCATACAAAGACAAAAAAAAAGAGGCCCTCAAAGATTTTATATTCTACTGGGAGGAAATAATCTGTACATAGATTAATAAATTAAAATATATGCAAAGTAATTTAGGTGGGGAGAACATTAGTAACTGGGGGGAATCAGGAAAGCATTTTGTACGAAGTGACTCTTGAATTGTGTAAAGAACACCAAAGATTATGGTAAAGGAGACCTTTCCTAGCTTGAAGAATAGTCTTCTGCAAAGACAGAGAGATGGAAGGTAGAATGTTATGCATGGAAAACAGCAAATATACAAGTTTAACAAGAACATTGAATGAGTTGGGATTTTGTGAAATGAGCCCAAAAATATAGATTGAAGCCAGAACGTGAAGGGTTTAAATGGCAAACAGATATTTGTATTTTGTTCAGGAGGCAATGGATATTATAGTCCCTATGCTGATCTTTGAAAAAAATGATTCAGAAAAAAAAGAATTGAGGATATATTATCATTCAGTTACTGATAGAGGCAACTTGTGCAGAAATGGACAGTGATAAGAGATGAGATATTACATTCACAAAATAACACATCCCTTAGTGTGGCTAGAATGCCACGCATGTGTTTGGGAGTAAGGCAAAAGAAGATGGTAGGCAACATTGTGGAGAATATTAAGCAATGAGATGAAAAGCCTGCATTTATCATAGAAATAAGAAGCAATTAAAAGCTCTTTAAATTTTTTTAAAATTTATTTTAAGTTTTCAACATTCATTTCCACAAGATTTTGAGTTACAAATTTTCTCCCCATCTTTACTCTACCCCCCCACCCCAAAGTAGTGAGCCTAATGAATACCCCTCCCCCAATCTGCTCTCTCTTATATCCTCCCCCATCCTCCTCCTATTTTTCTAGTAGGGCAAGATGAATTTCTATACCCCAGTGCCTGTGTATCTTATTTCCCAATTGCTTGCAAAAAAAAATTTTTTTACATTTGTTTTCTAAAACTTTGATTTCCAGATTCTTTCCTTTCTCCCCTCTTCACTCAACCCCACTAGGAAGATAAGCAATTCAATATAGGTTGTACATGTGTAGTTATGCAAAACATTTCCATAGTAGTTATATTGTGAAAGACTAACTATCCTCCATCCTATCCTGCCCCCCACTTCTTCTATTTTCTACTTTGACCCTGTCCCATTTCAAAAGTATGTCCTTATAACTACCCTCTCCCTCAATCTGTCCTCCCTTCTATCATCCCCCTTCTTATCCTCTTCCCCCCTACTTTCCTGTAGGGTAAGATACCCAATTGAGTGTGTATGCTATTCCCTCCTTAAGCCAAATTCAATGACAGTAAGGTTGACCCATTCTCTTTCACCTTCCTGCTCTTCCCCTCCATTATAACAGTTTTCTCTTGTCTCATATATGAGATAATTTACCGTATTCTACCTCTCCCTTTCTCCTTCTCTCATTATATTCCTCTATCACCTCTTAATTTTATCTTTTAGATCTCATCCCTTCCTATTCAACTAATCC
Source organism: Gymnobelideus leadbeateri (assembly GCA_011680675.1). NCBI lineage: Eukaryota > Metazoa > Chordata > Mammalia > Diprotodontia > Petauridae > Gymnobelideus > Gymnobelideus leadbeateri. The sequence continues at coordinate 111,160 of WOXC01004287.1, forward strand.
TGTGCCCTCTGTCTATGGATACATGTATTCACATATACACACTCATATATGTATTTTTATACACATGCACCCTCTTATACATACAAATACACACACACATACACACACACATATATTCCCCCCCATAATCCTCATACTGAGAAAAGTTTCATGACTCACATTTATCATTTTTCCATGTAGGAATGTAAATAGTTCAACTTTAATAACTTCCTTATGATTTCTTTTTTCTGTTTACCTTCTCATGCTTTTCTTGCTTCTTGTATTTGAAATTCAAATTTTCTGTTCAGCTCTGGTTTTTTCATCAAGAATACTTGAAAGTCCTCTATTTCATTGAATGACCATATTTTCCCCTGAAGCATTATACACAGTTTTGCTGGTTAGGTGATTTTTAATTTTTAATCCTAGCTCCTTTGACCTTTGACTGGAATGTCATATTCCCAGCCCTTCAATCACTTAGTGTAGAAACTGCTAAATCTTGGGTAATTCTGATTGTGTTTCCACAACACTCAAATTGTTTCTTCCTTGACAGCTTACAATATTTTCTCTTTGACAGCTTATAATATTTTCTCCTTGACCTGGGAACTCTGGGATTTGGCTATGATATTTCTAGTTTTCTTTTTGGAATCTTTTTCAAGAGGCAATCGGTGAATTCTTTCAATTTCTCTTTTGCTCTTTAGTTCTAGAATATCAGGACAATTTTCCTTGAATATTTCTTGAGGGATGATTTCTAGGTTCTATTTTTGATCATGGCTTTCCAGTAGTCCAATAATTTTTAAATTATTTCTTTTGGATCTATTTTCCAGGTCAGTGGTTTTTCCAATGAGATTTTTCACTTCTTTGGATCTGTTTAATAGTATATTGATTTCCCACAAAGCATCCAATAGTTCCAATCTAATTTTGAAGGAGTTATTCTCTTCAGTGAGTTTTTGAAATTCCTTTTCCATCTAGCCAATTCAGCTTCTTAAAGCATTCTCCTCATTGGCTTTTTGGGCCTCTTTTGCCATTTGAGTTAGGCTATTTTTTTAAGATGTTATTTTCTTCAGTCAAGTTGTTGACTCTCTTTTCATGATTTTATTGCATCATTCTCATTTCTCTTCCCAATTTTTCCCCCACTTCTCTTACTTCATTTTCAAAATCCTCCTTGAGCTCCTCCACGGCCTGTAACCAATTCACGTTTTCTTTGGAAGCTTTTGATGCAGGAGTTTTGACTTCATTGTCTTCTTCTGGTTCCATGTTTTGGTCTTTTTTGTCCCCAAAAAAGGATTCTATGGTCTGATTGTTTCCTCTGCTTGCTCATCTTGCCAGCCAATTACTTGATTTTTGAGCTCTTTGCCATGGTAGAACTCTGCTCCCAGAATAGTGGGTGCTTTGTCCCAAACCACTGGGGCTTTTGCAAATATTGTCAGAGCTTTGAGGAGGGCACCCTCTCTACAGACACCTCAAGCTCTAGCACACTAGCCACACACCCCAGGACCACCACCTAAGACCACAATCTAGATCCAAGCAGGTCAAAGCAAGAGAAATTATGCTCTGAATGGTCCCTTGGTCCCCCTATCATCTGGAGGCAGCCAAGAGGCAATAGCTACAGTGACCACTCCTCATCCGCTACCTCTCATCCTGGAAGCAGGGGGCAGACCATGCTCTTCTGTCACCCAGTTCCAACAGAGTTCCCCATTGAGTTTTTACTTTTTCCTTAGTGTTTATGGTTTAAGAACTCTAGAAACTACCACAGCTGCTGTTGATTCACTCTTCTGAAGTCAGCACTGGTTCATCTGTGCCACTGGTCAGGGCTCCTAGCTCAGTGTGATAGACCCTTTCTGTTGGCCTGCCACTCTGCCTTTCATGGGAGATTTGTTTTTCTCTGTAACTTTGTGGGTTCTGTAGCTCTAAAATTTGTTTAAAGTCATTTTTTACAGGTATTTGAGATGGTTGGTCCAGGAACTCAAACAAATTCTTCCTTTTATTCTACCATCTTGGCTCTGCCAGCCAATTTAAAGCTTTTGACCAGAAGAATGACACAGTGAGACCTGGGCCCTAGAAAGGTTATTTAGGCAGCTAAATAATAGGCAGATTGATTGGAAAATGAAGAGCCTAGCAGCAAGGTGATAATGATGGACAAATATTCCATAGAAGATGTGGTGAGGTGTTTGCAAAGGGAGAATTCATACAACCATCCCAGGCACATTTAGGTTCCTGGGATATGTTTGGTTCTTTACCTATACAAATCCCACTTATCTCAAATGCCCATTCACCATTGGACCTCTTCAACTTCACCAACATTAAATACATGGTTGACTTTTTTCAAGAGTCAAAATCAATTTAAAACAGAATGCAAAGTAAATAACAAGAAATATCATAAACAATAAGCACTTTTACTACCCACTGCCCAAGACCACATCTTCTCCCCCTTTGGTTGAGGCTGGATATGAGTTCACTTGGGTTTCTTTATGTTCCTTTTTTTGGCACTGTTCAGAAACACAGGGTATAAGTAAGCTGTAATGACCTGACCAACAGATGGGCAATGTAGCCTCAGCACCCAGAAGGCACTATGCCTCGGCATGAGGATTCTAGCATTTCAAAGAGCCTTGTTCCTTCCTGTCAGGGCTCAGTGAGGAAATTATTCCTGGCTATGCTTCTACCAGGAACACTGGCCCCCTCCAAATCAGATACCACTACAGATGGCATTGGCATTAGCTGTCTGCTAGGTCCAAGTCAAAATAGACATCACTCTATTTCTCCCTTACTTGCCTCTCTTTCCTAAGTTCTCCTGTGATTTTTCTCCAGCCAATACCTCTTTCACTTGCCTTTTCTCACAAGAGTTCCTCCCTAGCACTTCTAAATTTCTATGCTAGGAGTTCTTATCATTCTTTCTCTGTTAATCCCCCATACCAACCCATGGATATCCCCTCTTTGCCAGTGAAGCCAGAAAGTATTTTGCTAATAAGAAATGTCACATTTTTTTCTAACTTTGAGGCATAAATCAGGATATAACTTCTTGTATTTTCCCATGAGTGAGATGAAATGAAGTCAAGTCAAAGATTAACCAATAATAATCTAAAGTGCTTTAGGGTCCTATACATTCAAAATGCTTGCTAATACTACTGGTTTGTCCCATGAAGATTTTCTCTTCTGATATGATAATTAATTATCTGATATTCATTATTTATAATTTGATTAAATAATTATATATTCTATTTGTAATGATTAATGCTAATTAACAAATAATTAAGGCAGGAAATTATGATAATAAATCAATTAGAATTTCCATTTATATAGTATCTTATAATTTACATAGCATTTATTTTGTCCCTAATCCCCCTTTGAAGTGTATTAAAATAAAAACTATTTTCTCCATTACAGAACTAAGGAGACAGGGTAGAAGAGATTAAATTACTTGCACAGGGTCACATAAATAGACAAGAGCAAAGCTAGGAGTGGGACACATTTTTCTTGACTCTTAAGTCAAGTGTCCTTTTCACTAAACCACACTACAAATAGTTCTACATGAAACTCTTTTACCTTGTGAGTCCACTTATATTTTCCTAAGCCCTTCCTAATCATGCTATTTCATCTCATGAGGTAACCTGTTTGAGACCTGCCTTCCTCACCAAGGACACAGCAACAAGGGAGCAGAATTAGCCTTCCATTCACAGCCAAATAAAGAAAGAATAGCATTGCCTTTTGGTTCTTTGTTCAGTAAGCAAAAATGATGCCCTAGAGTCATATTGCCAGAATCTACAAATAAATTTCAAAGAGAAGGGAAGGCAGAACAAAGGAAGCCTCTGAGACTGAAGAAGTATTTAGACACTTTTAAGTGTACTGTTAAAACATGAAAGATGCTTATGGATCTATGATAGGTTCTATGATCCTTTTGAAGTAAAGATATATTCTGCTTACTTTTGATGTACTAAAGAGAAGGTGGCCTTCTAGACCATCACAGATAATCAATCAATAAACATTTCTTAAGTGCCTACTATGTCCCAGATACCTTGCTAATGACTAGTGATACGAAGGCACACAGCCCCTGCACTAAGGACTTTACAATCTGGGAGCAGACAACATGGATATTAGTGTGTGTCTGTGTGTATATGCATATATGTGTGTGCATGTGTGTGTATACGTGTAGGTATATAGGTATGTATGTGTTTATTAAAAATAGATACCAGGTAATTTGGGAAGGAAAACTTTTTCTGCTAGAGAAATCTGGAAATGCTTCACATAGAAAATGACGTTTGGGGTTTTCTTGATCAGTGTGTATTTGTATTATATGTATGTGTGTGTGTGCATACATATGTGTGTATGTGTTCAGTCATTTCAGTTGTGTCCAAATCTTCATGCCCATTTGGGGTTTTCTTGGCAAAGATACAGGAATGGTTTAGCCTTTTCTTTCTCCAGTTCATTTCCAGATGAAGAAACTGAGGCAAACAGAGCTAAAGCTGTCCTGTTTGGGTTTAGCCTTGAAGGAAAATAGGATTTCTAAGAGGCAGAAATGCGAGAAAGTGCATTCCAGTCATAAGGAAACAGACAATGCAAAGGCAGCAAAATAGGACATGGGATATCATGTATGAACTCTAGTAAGAATATCAGACTAGCTAGAGTGTAGTAAACATACAGAGAATTAATGTGTGATATGACTGGGAAGGTAGCCTGGAGATAGGTTTTGAAGGGCTTTAAATACCTAGCAGAGGTTTGGTTTTTTTATGTCAATTTATTTATTTTTAGTTTTCAACATTCAGTTCCTTAAGTTTTAAATTTTTTTCCAACTTTCTATCCTCCCCCATTCCTAAAATGGCATGTAAGCTGATATAGCCTCTATATATACATTCTTATTAAGCATATTTTCAGGTTAGTCATGTTGTATAGAAGAATTAGAACAAATGGGAGGAACCATGAGAAAGAAAAAACAAAACAGAACACAAAAAAAGAGAGAGACCAAATAGTATGCTTCAATCTGCATTCAGACTCTATATTTCTTTCTTTGGATGTGGATGGCATTGTCCATCATGAATCTTTTGGAGTTGTTTTAGATCCTTGCATTGCTGAGAAGAGTTAAGTCTATCGAATTCCGTCATTGTGCAATGTGGCTGTTACTGTATACAATGTTCTCATGGTTCTGCTTGCTTCATTCCGCATCAGTTCATGTAAGTCTTTCCCAGTTTTTCTGAAGTCAACCTGCTCATCATTTCTTATAGCACAGTAGTATTTGTTCAGCCATTACCCAATTGATGGGCATCCCCTCACTTTCCAGTTCTTTCTACAAAAAGAACTGCCATAAATATTTTTGTACATATGGGTCCTTTTCTCATTTTTATGATCTCTTTGGGCTACAGACCTAGAAGTGGTATTGCTAGGTCAAAGGGCATGCACATTTGTATAGCTCTTTGGGCATAGTGCCAAATTGCTCTCCATAATGGTTGAATCTGTTCACAACTCCACCAACAATCAATTAGTGTTCCATTTTTCCCACATCTAGAGAAGTTTATATTTGATCCTTGAAGTAATAGGGAGCCACAGAGGTTTATGAAGCAAACAATGCTAGTAGTTGTTTGAGCAGAGAGGAGAGTGTGAATGAGAGAGCTTTTACAGAAATAGAGTTGATTTTTTAAAATTATAATTGATTAGATGTAGGGTTAAGGAAGAATTGGGAGTTGAAGATAACACTGAGGTCAAAAAACTAGGTGACTAGTTCCCTTGCCAGGAATAGTGAAATTGAGAAAAAGATTGTTTTGGGTAGGGACAAAGACATTGGGAATAGTGAGTTTTGTGGCTATAGTGCTCACCTTCGAATGAGGAAAACCTGTGTTCAGATCCTACCCGAGACATTCACTTGGTTGTGTGACCCTCAGCAAGTCCCTTAACCTTATTTACCCTTAGTCATCTCATCTGTAAACTAAGGATAATAGCACCTACTCCATAAGGTTGTGAGGATCACATAAGCTAGATAAAGCATTTTGCAAACCTTAAAGTGCTATAAAAATGCATTTTGTTGTTGTTATTCAGAAGTATCAGTCATGTCTGACTCTTCATGACCCCATTGTGATTTTCTTAGCAAAGATATTAGAGTGGCTTACCATTTCCTTCTCTGGCTCATTTTACAAATGATGAAACTGAGGCAAACAGGGTGAAGTAACATTATCAGAGTCATATAGCCAGTAAGTGTCTGAGTCCAGATTTGAATTCAAGTCTTCCTTACTCCAAGCCTGGTGTTTCATCCACTGTTACCTAGCTGCTAGCTACTTGTTAAAATTATAATTATTATTATTAATCAGCTTAAAGGTGTTAATTAAACCCAACATAAGCTGATGAAGTCACCAAAAGAGAGACTATTGAGAGAGAAGAGGGTGCAGAACCAGTGAGCACTCACACACTTGGGGACATGATATGGGTGATGATGGAGCAGGGATAGTTAGAGAACAGAGCAGCATCATTAAAAAACAGGAAGACACCAGGTGTGCCAGCACACACTGGCAACCCCTGCTCCTGGAGAAGGCTAAGGCTGGTGGGTCACTTGAGCTAGGGGTTTCTGAGCAGCAATTAAGTCCACTGAAGTCTGCATAGAGACTGTCATTAACACGATGAGCCTCCAGGAATAGAGAGTTGCCTGTGGAGAGGTGAACCAGCCCAGTTCAGAAAAAATGGAGTAGGTTAAAGCTTCAGTGCTAATAAGTATTAGGAGATGGTATGAAAACTGCATTTACAGGCAAGGCAAAATAAGGATATCCAATCTCAAACACACATACACACAGAAATTACAGTATTCAGAAGGAGAGGCCATCCAACAGTGTCAAATGCAAAGAAGAGGTCAATATGTATAAGGATTGAGAAGAGGTCATTAGGTTTGTCAAACAAGAAATTATTTTCTGTTTTGGAGGGAACATTTTCAGTTGAGAGGTGAGGTTGGAAGTCAGATTGCAAAGAACTGAGGGATAGGTTAAAAAAAAGAACTGGAGGCAAGAGTCACAGACAATTTTTTTTCTAAATATTTGGCTGAGAAAAGGAAGACAGATATAGTATGATATCTTGAGGAGAAGCTAGGTTCTATTGAAGATTTTCAAAAGATGTGGGAGGTTTGGGCAAATTAGTAGGCATGGATCCAGTAGAAAAAGAGATTAAAGAGTAGAGGGATGGGGTGGCTAGGTGGCACAGTGAATAGAGCACTGGCCCTGGAGTCAGGAGGTCCTGAGTTCAAATCTGGCCTCAGACACTTAATACAAAAAAAACCTAGCCTAATAAAAAAAAAAAAAACTAGCCGTGTAACCTTGGTCAAGTCACTTAACCCCAATTGTCCTCCAAAAAGCAAAAAAAGAAAAGAGTAGCAGGATGGAAATGAAAATTGAGAACAATCTGCCAGTGGAAACAAAAAGGAATGGGGCCAGAGGTACATGTAGAGGTATTGTCCTTCATAAAGAGAATGCTGCCTATTTATCAGAGACAGAGATAAGGATGTAATTCTTCAGATGAGGTATAAACTAGTGCATTGTTGGTGGAGTTGTGAACTGATCCAACTATTCTGGAGAGCAATTTGGAACTATGCCCAAAGGGCAATCAAACTCATACCCTTTGATCTAGCCATACAACTTCTAGGTCTGTATCACAAAGATATTATTAAAAAGGGGAAAGGACCTACATATACAAAAATATTTATAGCAGTTCTTTTTGTTGTGGCAATGAATTAGAAACTGAGGGGGATGCCCATCAATTGGGGAATGACTGAACAAGTTGTGGTATATGAATGTAATTATGCTATAAGAAATGACTGGCAAGTCAATTTCAGGAAAACCTCGAAGGACTTACATGAACTGATGCTGACTGAAGAGAGCAGAAGCAGGAGAACATTATACACAGTAACCAACATCATCCAGTGATCAACTATGATAAACTTTGTCTTCTTAGCAATGCAATGATCAAAGACAATTCCAAAGGACCCATGATGGAAAATGCTATCCACATCCACAGAAATAACTATGACATCTGAATGCAGATAAAAACATACTATTTTCACTTTTTTCGTTTTTTGTTTTTTTGTGGCTTTTTTCTTTTGTTCCTTCTTTCACAACATGACTACTGTGGAAATATGTTTACATAATTGCACATGTATAACCTATATCAGATTGTTTGCTGTCTTGGGGAGAGGGGATGGGAGGGAGAAAAAAAATTGAAACTCAATCTTATTTAAAAATGAATATTGAAAGCTGTCTTTACATGTAATTGGAAAAAATAAAATACTAAAAAAAGAAAGAATGATTAATAGAAGACAGTTATGAAATGAAGGTGTAATGGAGGTCATTTCTAGGGGTCATGACCATTACAAGAGAAAGACTAGTCTGGCCATTATAGGAAGAACTCCTTTCAAGAGTGACAAATAGGGCCTAAGACAAACTAAGGAAACGCTGCACTGGAGAGTAGTAATGGCCTATTGAGTGATAAGTAACAAGGAGCAAATAGCTTCAAGAGCAGTTAAAGTAATACAAGGGATTTTTTAAATACAAGTACTAAAAGTCAAACTGGAATGCCAAAGTTATCTGCAATGAAAACTTCAACCCTCTCATTCCTGTTGCAGAATATATGAGAAATCTGGCTCTATCTGAACTTAAAGTCTTTCAGAACATTTTATTACCAAACTACCATGGGTGGAAGAGGAATGAAAATATTTATTAAGAGTTAGGACTGAAATGGTTTTGTGTTGTTTTGCTATTCATTTCTACTCCAACTAAATGATTTAATATTGTTTTTTGTCTGAGTCTCTTGACATAATTAATCAAATACCTAAAACTGAGTTAATTTCAGATATTTCCACCTTTTGAACTAGATGAGGTAAAGTGAAACAAAGGGAAAGGTCAATTATGAAAAATATCAATAATTTGAAACTGAGTCTGAGAGGATTCACTATTAGGTGAACCACAATATAACAGTGAGAAATAACATGATCACTCCTGTCCTCAAATAAATTAACAATTCACTATGGGGTATAAAACAAATAAATGGGTGATTGTTATATAATATAGACTATAGTAAGAACCATAAAATTGATCCCAAGGGTAAAGATGTACCAAGATTAAATCAGTAGTAAGCCACTTCTTAGGGAGCACAGTGAAAAGAATGCTGGGCCTGAAGTCAGAAAGACTCATCTTCCTAAGTTCAAATCTACCTTCAAAAACTTACTAGCTATGTGACTTTGGGAAAGTCACTTTACCCGGTTTGCCTCAGTTTCTTAATGTGTAAAATGAGCTGGAGAAGGAAATGGCAAATCACTTCAGTATCTTGGCCAAGAAAAATCCACAAAGACTTGGACACAACCAAAAAAATGACTGAATAACAACTGAAAGTGACCTCTTATCTCTATTGACCAAGTGGTGAAAAGAAATGATAAAACACCAAGATATGATGGAAAACCTTCTCAAGATGGGCATCCTTTCTGTTAGACATGAGATTGTTCAAAATCATAAGCATTTCAGAAACAGTTAATACTTTTTTGTTGAATTTTCTTATCTTTATAGACCAAGGCATGAAAGATGATTGATAAAACACCCAGAAGGGATGGAAAACCTAAAACATCCTGCTCATTAGAAACCAGATGGTACCAAATCATAAGCATTCCAGAGGCATTCAACACATTTCTTGTTGAATTGAATCAAATTATGCAAAGCACTGAGAGAAATCCCCAAGTATTTCAAACAATACTGTTACTTCCTCCTCCTGAAGGAAAGGTAAAGCATAATATGGCAACTGTCTGGTTCTATTAGTCTTTTCATTGGAAGCAAGACTCAGAATGGAGTTCTCCCAGATTGAATGTGACGCTCACTTGTCGGCAGCTGTCCCTGAAATCATAGGATCATGTTGGGCTCTAGTATGATATTGTTGACATGACATTAATAGCCGCACAAGGTCGAAGAAAAGTAAGGGAAATAGTGCTAATATTTCAGGAGCATAAAACTTTGGAAAATTTTATTTTTCCTAGGTTTTGAGATTATTCCGTGGCAATGCAGGAAAACACTGTCACATCAACAGCGTCTATAAGGGAGATCTTCTTCCATCTGGTTTTTCCTTCCCCTCTTGCATCCCCTTCTTCTCTTAATCATTCTTTGGTGATGATCTTCCCATATTTGCTCAGATGTGTACACACACACGCACACACACACGCACATGCACGCACACTCACACACACGTGCACACATGTACACGTACACGCACACACATACACACGCGCACACACATGCACACGTGCACACTTTTACTATACCTCAAGAGTGTAAGAAAAGTCATTAAAACTCCTGAATAAGAGGTAAACATAGGAACATGAATTTGGAGCTGGAAGGAAGGCCATTGAATCCAATACTCTCATCCTTTCAAAGTTAGCTCATACAAGTTATAACAATAGTAGCTAACATTTATATGGGGCAGCTAGGTGGCACATTGGATAAAGTTGTGAGCCTAAAGTCAGGAAGACTCATTTTCATTAATTCAAATCCTATCAGAGACCCTGGGCAAGTCACTTAACTCTGTTTCAGTTTCCTCATCTGTAAGATAAGCTAGAGAAAAATGGCAAACCACTGCAGTATGTTTGCCAAGAAAACCCCAAATGCAGTCACAAAGAGTTGGACACGACTGAACAAAACAAAACATTTATATAGTGCTTACTGTGTGCACAGTGCTGTGTTAAGCACTTTACAATTTTTATTTCATTTGACCCTCATAAGAAACCTGGGACATGGGTGCCATTATTATCTCCATTTTGCAGAAGAAAAACAAAAACAGCAGTAAACAAAGATTATGTGAATTGCCGAGGTCACACAGCTAGTAAGTGTCTGAGGACAGATTAAAATTCAGGTCTTTCTGAGCACAGGCTCAGCACTCTATGCACTGAGCTTCCTAGAAGAAATTTGAACCCAGGTCTCCTGACAAGAGGGCCAGGGTTGCTTCCCATCTGGCTGAGTGATGAAATTTTTAAACTTTTCATTCAATTATTTTAGTGTCTTAAGGCTAGAGCATTGTTCAAACTAAAGATTAGAAGAAATAAAAATCCTCTATCATTTAAATGAGTTATTCTGTATACAATTTTCTCATTAATGTGGCAGATCTACATAGAATATTGCTTTAGAGATATTCTATCAATTCCATCCTCATTTAATAGTTGAGGAAATAAGATTTCAGAGAGACTGAGGGATTTGTCTAAGGTCACAAAAGCACCATGAAACTTTTATGAATAATAGAAGTCTAAAATCCTCTCAACTTCTCCCGTGACAGTTAGCATAATAATGAAATTCCCCACAAAGTAGGCTATACTTAGTGTATTTATTTTACAAATTATTATTTCTCAAATTCCTCCCATGTGTAGCAATGTAAAGCTAGCACATTTTTTAGTATAATCACAACTTTTTAAAATTTCTTTCAAGTCTTTCTTCTTAAGTGATTTCTTCAGATACTATCTTGTTGGCCAAGTTACAAATCCAGTCAGCTGCTCAGTAAATCTGGAGATACAAAATAAGGCTTCAGAATAGCTCTGTAGATAGTCACTTTCTGAGAGAAAGTAGTTATCGCAAACTTATGTCTTTATGATGAGATGAGAGCAGTTTTTATTATGTCGTTACATAGGCTCAAAGTTTATCGGTTGTATTATTATGACTAATTTGAATAGCATAAAAGATTCAGTATTTTTGAAATTCTTTAAAACCTAAGATTTCTTAATTTGTTTTTAACAATTTAAGATTTTAGGGGCAGCTAAGTGGCACAGTGAATAGAGCACAGGCCCTGGAATCAGGAGGCCCTGAGTTCAAATCCAGCCTCAGACATTTAACACATACTACCTATATGATCTTGGGCAAGTCAACCCCAATTGCCCTACCTTCCCCCATCCAAAAAGAAAAAAAAAATTAAGATTTTAAAAATCTTTTTAAAGTGACAAAGCAAATTAAACTTTAAGTCTTTTCTTGCTTAATGATTTTTACTGTTTTAGCATGCTTGAGAATTAACTTTGTGATGGACTGGGAAAGTCTACATTCATCAAACTATCATAATAGAATCTTCAAAGGCACAAATCTTATTACATTAATCGCCTGCTCAAGAACCCTTTTTTTCTCCCTATTGTCTCTAAGATGAAATACAAGCTCTTACTTTGAGATTTAAAACTCTGTAATTTGACTCCAGCTACCCTTCCTAGGCTTAGGCATGCTACATTCCAACCAAACAAAACAGCATTCCTTCTCCTACCTCTTTCTCACAGACTGTTCTAAATACCTGGTATAGAATTCCTCCCTTATTACCTATGCAACTTAGAAATGTGACTTCCTTCCACCTAGCTGTGTCATGGTGGATAGAGTGCTGAATGTGGAATCAAGAAGATCTCAATTTAAAGCCTGTCTGAGACATTTAATAGGACAAGTCACTTAACCACTTAACCATCAATTTATCCAACTATAGGATGGGAATAATAATTGTATTTACCTTCCAGGGTTATTGTGAGGATCCAGTGACATATTTGTAAAGTATTTAGCACAGTGCTCAGGATATTGTAGGTAATTAATAAGTTATTACTTTCTTTCCCTATCCCCTTTTGATTATCAGCTCCTATGCCCCCTCCTTAAAAAAAAGAAAATTTTCTTGAGCCTCCCCCATTGTTAGAGAACTCTCTCTTATGAAATGATCATTTGTATACATATTTGTTTACATATTGCATCCCCTCATTAGAATATATAAGCTCCTTGAAGGGAGGGACTCTTTTGTCTTTTTATTGCTGCCACCTAGCACACTGCTAACACATAGTGAGACCTGAATAAATTATCCTTGGACTTAACTGATTGTCTCAAGCCCTAGGAGAGAGTGAAAGGCTCTGTACTAAAAGTACTGGTCCCAACTGTGCCAGTGACTGCCCAGCTGACCTTCCAAGTCATTTAAGATACTACTGCCTCAGTTTCATCATCTAGAAAATTAAAGAGGTTAAAGTAAATGATCAGTATGATCCCTTCCAGCTCCATAATGTTCTGACTCCAACTTTCAAGGCCCATTACAAAGGATGTTTCATTCTACAAAATTATGGACAATCATAATACAAAGGCCATTTCTTTGGGCTGACCTTCAAATGCAGTTAGAGAGGGTATCTTGATCTATGGAACACTGATTGCAGAAATGCTTGCGTTCATTAAGCTCTTCTCTCGTGGTTCTCTGAACATGGAGACAGAGGACAGAGGTTCACATCGTGGCTCTGGTCCTTATTATTTCTGTGTCTCTACTTTATTTTCCTCATCTATAAAATAAAGAGGTTGGATTAGATGGGCGGCTCTCAATTTTAGGGGGGGAACGGAAAGGAATAAGATTTTATTTAGTGCTTACTATGTGCCAAGCACTAGACTAAGTGGTATAGAGATATTATCTTAGTTGATCCTCATATCAATCTTGTGAGTTCTGTGTGATTATTATTGCCATTTTGTCACTGAGGAAATAAAGGGAGATAGAAGTTAAGTGACTTGCTCAGGGTCACACAACTAGTGTCTGGGGCTGGTTTTGAACTCAGGCATTCTGGACTCCAAGTCCAGCAGTCTACCTGTTATATCAACTAACTGCCTCTGTGAGGATCCCTTTACATTTTTAAAAATTATAGACAACCCAGAAGAGCTTTTTATTTCTATATCAATATTTACCATATTATAAATTAAAATATCGATGGAGTCAAGATGACAGGACTTCTGAGTGGCTATAGCTCCCACTTTCACCAATCCATATAAAAGGGGACTCTGAACAAACTTTGCAGCTACAGAACCCACAAAATGACACAGAGAAGCTAACCTCCCCCTGAGGACAACCCGGCAGCCTGGCAGGGAGCAGCCAGCACATCGCTCTAGGAGCCAACCCCAGCCCTGCCTGAGCCAGAGGTTTTAGCCCCAGGACAGGCCTGACCAGCAGCTGGCTAGAGGGACTTCAGAACACCAGCAGCTATGGCATTTCCAAAATTATCTACATATAGATGCTAAGGACAAAGTAAGAGGTCAGTGTACTGTGGACTTTGGGACCCACTAGTTGGGAGAGCACATCAGCCACTTCCCCCAAGGGCAAGAAGTGGCTGAGATGCTTAGAGGCAGTCTGCATCACATTGCAGCTGTAGCTCCTGGCCTGAGGACTGTAGGGGGGACGTGACAACCATTCTGGGGGGAGGGGGTGGTAATCGCTCTTGCTTTAACTTACTTAGATCTGGATTGAGGTCTAGGGTGGAGGTCTTGGGGTATGTGACCAGCTTGCCAGGGCACGTGGAGGCTTCAGAGAGAGCACCCAACTAATACCTCCAGCAACTGAGAAAACCCCAGCATTTGGGACAGAAGCTCCCCTGGCTGGTGGCAGAGTCCTACAGTGGCAACAAGCCCAAAAGTCTAGTAATTGAGTGGCAACATACCTAGGCAAAGGAAACAAAATAAACAGAAAAATTCAACATTACTCTCATATTTTGGGGGGCAAAGAGGATGGAAGCACTGTGAAGTCAGAACTCCTTCACCAAAAGCTTCAAATGGATATACAAGCTGTTACAGGCCATAGAGGACCTTAAGAAGAAGATAAGAGAAGTGGAGGAAAAATTGGGAAGAGAAATAAAAATGATGCAAGAAAATTATCAAAGGAGAGTTCAACAGCCTGACTGAGGAAAATTATACCCTAAAAAACAGACTAACTCAAATGGCAAAAGAGGCTCAAAAAGGCAATGAGGATAGGAATGCCTTAAAAAGCCGAAGTTGGAGGGGGGCGGGGCCAAGATGGCGGAGTAGAAACAGCTCGTCCAAGCCTCTCTGCCCCCAGATTCTCCACAAACCATGTAAAAAAGGACTCTGAAAATCTTCTGGAGCCCCAGCACCCACAGAACGACACAGAGAAGCTAACCTCCCGCTGAGGACAGCCCAGCACCCTGCAGGAAGGACCAGCACAGTGGTCTGGGAGCCGGCAGCGCGCAGAGCGCAGGAGCCGAGCCAAGCCCAGGTCCACGTGAGCCGAGGTTTTAGCCCCAGGGCGGCAGGGCCAGCAGCCAGCTGGAGGAACCCCAGAACACCAGGAACTGTGGAGACGCCAGAATTATCAGCATAGACTTGCCTAGGACAAAGTAAGAGGTTAGTGTCCTATGGACTTTGGGACCTGTATTTGGGGAATGCGTCAGCTCCCTCCCCTGGGGGCTAGAAGCTGCTGAGGAGACACGCCACTGTGTAGTTTTCAGAGGCATTTCCGGCTCCCAGCCTACAAATCGTGGGGAGATCCAGCGATCAGTCTTGGGGGGTAATCGCTCTTGCTTTAACCTCCCTGGATCTGGATTGTGATCTAGGGTGGAAGTTGTGGGTGGGTTTATAGCTTGCCAGAAACGGAAGTTGCCCCCACACGTTCGGGACGAAAATTCCTCTAGCTGGCCTTAAAGCCATAGTGTGGCAACAAGCCCAAAAGTCAAGCAATTAAGTGGCAACATGCCAAGGCAAAGGAAACAGAAAAATGCAACCCTAGACTCCTATTTTGGGGGCATAGAGCAGGAAAGGACTGTGAGGTCAGAAGTCCTGCTCCAAAAGCCCCAGGGGAAAACATGAGCGGGTTGCAGGCCATAGAGGACCTTAAGAAGGACTTTAAAAATCAAATAAGAGAAGTGGAGGAAAAATTGGAAAGAGAAATGAGAAGGATGCAGGAAAAGTATGAAATGAGGGTCAACAGCCTGACTGAGGAAAACAACACCTAAAAAATAGACTAACTCAAATGGCAAAGGAGGCCCAAAAGGGCAATGAGGAGAAGAATGCCTTAAAAAGTCGAATTTGCCAGATGGAAAAAGAATCTCAAAAGTTCACTGAGGAGATTCATTCCTTCAGAGTTAGACTGGAGCAAATGGAAGCTAATGACTTTATGAGAAATCAAGATGCTGTTAAGCAGATCCAAACAAATGAAAGATTAGAAGGCAATGTGAAATATCTCATGGGAAAAACCACTGACCTGGAAAATAGATCCAGGAGAGACAATTTAAAAATTATTGGACTACCTGAAAGCCATGATCAAAGAAAGAACCTAGAAATCACCCTTCAAGAAATTCTCAAGGAAAATTGCCCTGATGTTTTAGATCCAGAGGGCAAAATAGAGGTTGAAAGAATCCACAGATCACCTCCTGAAAAGATCCCAAAAAGAAAACTCCCAGGAATATTATAGCCAGGTTCCAGAATCCCCAGATCAAGGAGAAAATACTACAAGCAGCCAGGAAGAAACAATTTCAATATTGTGAAACACAATCAGAATAGCCCAGGACCTGGCAGCTTCTACACTGAGGGATCGAAGGGCATGGAATATGATATTCTAGAGGGCAAAAGAACTGGGAATGAACCCAAGGGTCACCTACCCAGCAAAACTGAGTATTTTGTTTCAGGGGAAAATATGGTCATTCAGTGGAATAGAGGACTTTCAAGCATTCTTGAGGAAAAAACCAGAATTGAATAGAAAATTGACATCCAGACAGAAGAAGCAAGAGATGCCTGAGAAGGTAATCAGGGAAAAGAAATCAAAAGGAACTTATCAAAGTTGAACTATTTACATTCCTATATGGAAAAGCAATAACTGTGACTGATGATATCTTTCTCACTATGAAAATAATGGAAGAAGGGGGTGTGGTCATATGAATACATATGTGAATGTGTGTGTATATGGTTACAGTTATATATGGATAGAGGGCATAGGTTGAATTTGTTGGGAAGGGAGAATACTCAAGGGATGAAATTATGAGGTGAGAGAGGAAAGTGGCAAGAGGAGATGGGAGAGACAGGGTAGGGTAAACTATCTCATGTAGAAGAAGCAAGGGGAAGTGGTTGCAAAGGAGGGGGAGAATAAGGAAGGCTAAAAAGGCAAAACCACATTCACATTGAATTTGGTTCAGGGAGATAATGACATACATACTAAATGGGATATCTCAACCTGCAGCAGGATAGGGGAAGGGGGATGAGAGGAGGGATGATGGATGGGAGGGCATCCTTGGGGTGAGGGGAGGTTGGAAGTACCCACTATAGAAGAGGGACAGGATCATGTAGGGAATGGACCAGGTGGGGGGTGGGATGAGTGGGAGGGAATTATAAGCAGCCTTGTACAATATATCTACTATGATAATGTTTTGCATAGCTAGACATGTACAACATATACTGAATTACTTATATACCAAGAAGGAATGGGTGACAAGGGAGGAAGGAAATGGATCTGAAATTCAAGATCGTAACATTAAATGTTTCAAATATATATATAAATACTATTATTAATACTCTTTTGCCTATAATTGGGAGATAAGATATGCAGGCATTGGGATACAAAGATTCATCTTCCTCTAATGGAAAAGTCGATGGGGGTATGGGAGAAGGTATGGGAGAGAGCAGATTGGAGGAAGTGATATCTTGTGGGACTGCTATTCTGGGAGGTTGGGTAGGGGAATAATGGGGGGAAAATGATTGTAACTCAAAATGTGGCGGAAATGAATGATGTAAAACAGAAGTTAATAAAGTATTTGTTTAAAAAAAAAAAAAAGCCGAAGTTGCCAGATGAAACAAGAATCTCAAAGGCTCACTGAGGAGAATCTTTCCTTCGGATTTAGAATGGACCAAAGGGAAGCTAGTAACTTTGTGAGAAATCAAGATGCTGCTAAACAGATCCACACAAATAAGAGAATAGAAGGCAATGTGAAATATCTCATTGGGAAAACCACTGACCTGGAAAATAGATCCAGGAGACATAATTTAAAAATTATTGGACTAACTGAAAGCCATGATCAAAGAAAGAACCTAGAAATCATACTCCAAGAAATTCTCGAGGAAAATTGCCCTGGTGATTTAGAACCAGAGGGCAAAGTAGAGGTTGAAAGAATCCACCAACAACCTCCTGAAAAAACATCCCAAAAAGAAAATTCCTAGGAATATTATAGCCAGGTTCTGGGATTCCCAGATCAAGGAGAGAATATTACAAACAGCCAGGTAGAAACAATTTGAATTGTGGAAACACAATCAGGGTAACACAGGATCTGGCAGCTTCTACACTGAGGGATTGAAGGGCATGGAATATGATATTCCAGAGGTCAAAGGAGCTGGGATTAAAACCAAGAATCACATACCTAGCAAAACTGAGTATCATGTTTCAGGGGAAAATATAGTCATTCTGTGGATTAGAAGACTTTCAAGCATTCTTGAAAAAAAAAACAGACTTGAGCAAAAAATTTGACATTCATATACAAGAAGCAAGAGAAGCATAAGAAGGTAAACAGGGAAAAGAAATCATAAGGAACTTATCAAAGTTGAACTATTTACATTCCTACATGGAAAAATGATAATTGTAGCTGAGGAAACTTTTCTCAGTATGAAAAAAGTTGAAGGGAATATATACATATATATATGTATATATGTATATATATATGCACATAAATATATATGTATATTTATATATGTATATAAATATATATGTATATAATATATATGTATATTTATATATGTATATAAATATATATGTATATTTATATATGTACATAAATATATATGTATATTTATATATGTACATAAATATATATGTATATAAATATATGTATATTTATATATGTATATAAATATATATGTATATTTATATATGTATATAAATATATATGTATATTTATATATGTATATAAATATATAGTCTTTATCAGAGGGTATATAGGCATAAGAATACATATGTGAATGTGTTTTATATATAGATATGTGTGTATGTATATATATGTGTGTGTATATATATATGTGTTTGTATATATATATATTTTTTTTTACAGGTATACATAGATAGAGGGCACAGGACCAATTTAATAGGAAGGGATGATACTTAAAAGGTGAAATCAAGAGGTGAGAGAGGAATATAATGAGAGGAGATGGGGAGAGAGAGAGTGGGGCAAACTCTTTCATATAGAAGAAACAAGGGAAAACTGGTACAATGGAGGGGAAGAACAGGAAGGCATAAGGGAATTGTTCAACCTTATAATCGTTGAATTTGGCTCAGGGAGGGAATGACATACACACGAAATGGGCATCTCACCCTACTAGAGGGGAAGGGGATGAGAGGGGAATGACGGGAGGGAGGGCAGGCTGGGTGGGAGGGAAGTAGGAAGCCCACACTTTTGAAAAGGGGCAGGACCAAAGTAGAGAACAGAACAAGTGGCAGGTGGAATAGGGGGGAGGGAAATATAATTAGTCTTCTACAATATATCTACTATGGTAATGTTTTGCATTAGCCACACATGTACAACCTATATTGAATTGCTTATCTTTCCACTAAGAGTAGGTAACAAGGGAGGAAAGGAATTAATAGGGAATTCAAAGTTTTAAAACCAAATGTTTAATATATATATATACATATACATACATATATATATATATACTATTGTTAATTTGTTAATACTACTTTACATGTAATTAGAAAATAGGAGGGGATATCCTGGGGGACTACTACTTTGGGGAGGTAAGTAGGGGAAAAACAGGGGAGAAAATTTTGTAACACAAAAACTGGCAGAAATGAATGAAGTAAAACAGAAGTTAATAAAGCATTTGAACAAAAAGAAATTAAAATATCTTAGTATTATTATGAAAATACTTTTGACCTTGAGAACTTGCTGAATGACTCCCTACAACCCCCAGGGATCCTCACACCATACTTTGGGAAAATCAAAATCAGATGACTTTTAAATTTCTTTTCCAGCTCTAAATCCTATGATCTTATGAAAAGAAGAGGAAAAAATATTCACCAATCTCCCTGGTTTACAATACAGAAGATAATAAAGTATTCAGGAAAGCTATTTTCCTTCAAAAAGTGACCCCCTATGGGGAAAGCAAGTTGTGATTATGAAGTTAAAACTCTTTTAAAAAGTAAAATGGTGGAGTGGCTAGGGGGAACAGTGAATAGAGCACTGGCCCTAGAGTCAGGAGGATCTAAGTTCAAATCCAGCCTGAGACACTTAACACAAAATCTAGCCATGTGACCTCAGGTAAGTCGCTTAACCTCAATTGCTGTCCAAAAAGAAGAAAAAAAGTAAAATGGGTTGGGAAGGGAGGGGGAGAAAATTTAAAACTTATGGAAGTAAAAACTAAAACTAAAAATAAATCATTTAATTTAAAAAATAAAAGCAGAATGGGTGATTCTGGGGTAGTCCAACCAAAATGTAAATTTCAATCCTTCTTTTGTTCCCTGTTTTCCCCTTTACCATGTACCTGCTAACCACCAAACTGGCTCTATTACCATTGGACAAAAATGAATGGGAAGCAGATAGGACACTGTACAATGCCGAATTGGGCAAGAATTCTGTTTTGCCGGAGGAACTTTTTATGTCTGTTTGGAATGTCACCTTCACAGCTAATTTTAGCTGATCTTAGGAGCCTCAGATTTCAGCTGAGTAAAAGTAACGAAAAAAGTATTTCCCCCTGACATCCAGCACACAGAGTATCTATGATGATGTATGATCTAATAAGGCCCTATTATAGTCAGACCACAAAGCAATTTAAGGGAAAACAAGGTAGAACTGGTCTTTCCCTCAGTGTGCTGACACTACAGATCTAGGTGAGTGGATAACACATGCTTGTGGTGGGGGCTTTTTCTGATGTACGGTGGGGGTTGGAGAAAAGGAAGTCAGCATTTCTAGAGAAGCAGGAGTGCTCAAAAAAAGAAAAAAATAACTCCTAATGAGGGGAAAGCATACAATGATCTGAAGTAACAAAAAACTGGAAACAAAATGTTTTTGTTGAGATGTTTCAAACTCTTTGTCACTGCATTTTGGGGTTTTCAGGGAAAGGATACTGGGGTGCTTTAGCCATTTCCTTCTTCAGTCCATTTTTACAGATGAGGAACTAAGATAAAAAGGGTTAGGCTAGTAAATGCCTGAGATCAGATTTGAACTCAGGAAGATCTTCCTGATCTAAGTTCAGTACTTTATCCACTGAGCCACCTAGCTCCCCCAAAATATGGGTCAACAATTGGGGAATGATTGAATAAATCAGGGTATAGGAATGAAGCAGAATATCACTGCATACTAAGGAACAACAACATGAAGAAGTCTGAATAAATGCAGAGAAATTTATTTGAAAAGATGCCAGGTAAGGAAAACAGAGTAAAAAGAATTCTATACATACTGGCAAATAATGTCAACATAGATACATAAAACCTGCCAAACCTCCCAAAAACAAAACAATTATCAGTGATAATATCATTTTCTCAATGTTATGGAACATGTCTCTTTAGGTTAATAACCAATTACTTAGGTGTTTAGTGGTTTATTTCTGCCTTTTTAGCATATGAGTACAGTAAAAGAGTTTATTCAAATATGTGTTGGAAATATTTTCTTTTGACAAAATATGAAAATTTTTTCCAATTTATTTATTTATTTTTAGTTTTCAACATTCATTTCCACAAGAATTTGAGTTGTCAATTTTCTCCCCATCTCTCCCTTACCCCCCCAAGATAGAGAGCCTACTGAATACTCCTTCCCCAAATCTGTTGTCTCTTACATCCTCCCTCATACCCCCCCAACTTCCTAGTAAGGCAAGATGGATTTCTATACCCCAGGGCCTATATATCTTATTTCCCAGTTGCATGTAAAAAACTTTGATTTCCAGATTCTTCCTCTTCTTCTCTCCTTACCCATACCTACTGGGAAGATGATCAATTCAATATAGGTTGTGCATGTGTAGTTATGCAAAACATTTCCATAGTAGTTATATTGTCAAAGTAATTATATTTCCCTCCATCCTATCCCGCCCCCCACTTATTCTATTTTCTACTTTGACCCTATCCCTTTTCAAAAGTGTTTGCTTCTAACTAAAAGTGTTAACTTCTAACCCTTTCCTCCAATATGCCTTCCCTTCTATCATCCCCCTTCTTGTCCCCTTCGCCTCTATTTTCCTGTACGGTAAGATACCCAAATGAGTGTGTATGTTATTCCCTCCTTAAGCCAAATTCAATGAGATTCCTGCCCTTTCCCTCTATTGTAACAGTTTTCTCTTGCCTCTTTTATATGAGATAATTTACTCTATTCTATCTCTACCTTTCTCCTTCTCCCAATATATTCCTCTCTCACCTCTTAATTTTATTTTAATACGACAATTTTTTAAGAATGATTTGAGCCCCCCGTTCATTCACGATGACTAAAAATGAGTGACAAAATCACCTTTAACTATGAAGGGAGTTCCTAATGTTTTCGTGTATCCTTAGCCTTTAGGGCAACCTATGGACCTTTTCACTGAATACTGTTTTTCAATGTGTAAAATAAAATATATAGGATCACAAGGGAATCCAATTAGATTTAAATAGTAATAAAAATATTTTTAGACATGCATACGTTTGGACCCCTGGGTGAGATCCCCAGAAGAACTAATGAGATTATAAATTGGTGATGTCAGTAATTATGTCTTCCAATACCTTTGTAAGCATCTTCTATACAAATTGCAGTCCTTTATAGCTTAAGGTGTGTAATAAATGTCAGAGACCAGTGGAAAAGAAGAGGGGAAAGGAGTGCCTGATAACAGTGCTCTAATAGTTTGTTTTTCTCTGATAGTCACAAAAACACATAGTAATTTATTGTTGCAGATGTTATAATTATTTAATTTCCCTGAGATGTTTTACCAATTAATTTTAATTAAATATTTTATTTTCCCCAATTACATGAGAAAATAATTTTAGCATTCATTTTTTAATTTTCTGATAGATGTGGGGTGGTATTTCAGAACTACATTTAATTCTCATTTCTCTAATCAATAATGATTTACAGCATTTTGTCATATGACTATAGATAGCTTTAACTTCTTCTTCTTAAAACTCTTTTCATATCCTTACCTATCAATTGAGGAATGGCTCTTATTTTTATAAATTTGACTCAATAATATATTTGAGAAATGATGCCCTTATCAGAAAAAAAGCATGCTACAAAAATTTTTCACAGTTACGATTATTTTGTATTTCCTTTCCATCCTATTTTCCCCTTGTTTATCCTACTCTCTCTTGCATTTCACCTTATCTGTTCTCAAAAGTGTTTTTGTTTCTGATTACTGCTTCTCCCAATATACCCTCTTTTATATCAGCATACCCCCATCTATTATCGGCTCCTACTCTCCAGTTGGGCAAGATAGATTTCTATACCCAACTGAGAGTGTATGCTATTTCTTCTTTGGACCTCTTCCAGTGAGTGTAAGGTTCAAGTACTTGCCCCTACATATCTCCCCTCTTTCTCTTCACTCTAAAAGTTCTTTCATGCCACTTTTATGTGAGATAATTTATTCCATTCAACTTCTCCCTTTCCCCTTATCCAGTTCATTCCTCTTTCTCACCAATTAATTTTATTTTTTAGATAGCATCCTATCATACTCAACTCACATCCGTGCCCTCTATGTGCATTCCTTCTAACTGCCCTAATAAAGAGAAAGTTCTTAGGAATTAAAGTATCATCTTTCCATGTAGGAATATAAACAGTTTAATCTTATTGAATCTATTATGATTTCTCTTTCCTGTTTATCTTTTTAAGCTTCTCTTGAGTCTTGAATTTGAAAGTCAAATTTTCTATTCAGCTCTGGTCTTTTCATCAGGAATGGTTGAAAGTCTTCTATTTCATTGAATATACATTTTCCCCTGAAGGTCTATACTCAGGTTTACTAGGTAAGTGGTTCTTGGTTGTAATACTAGCTTCTTTGCCCTCCAGAATATCCTATTTCAAGCCCTCTAATACTTTAATGTAGAAACTGCTAAATCTTGTGCTATCCTGAATATGACTACATGATATTTGAGTTGTTTCTGGCTGTGTACAATGTTTTCTCCTTAACCTGAGAGTTCTGTAATTTGGCAATCATATTTGTAGGAGTTTTCATTTGGGGATCTCTTTCAGGAGGTGATCAGTGAATTCCTTCAATTTTATCCTGAGGTTCCAAAACATCAGGGCAGTTTTCCTTGATAATTTCTTGAAAACAAATTTCTAAACTCTTTGTTTTTAATGATGGCTTTCAGGTAGTCCAGTAATTCTTAAATTCTCTGTCCTGAATCTCTTTTCTAGGTCACTTGCTTTTTCCAATGAGATATTTCACATTTTCTTCTCTGTTTTTCATTCTTTTGATTTTTTTATTGCATCTTGATGTCTCATAGATTTATTATTATTTGTTGTTGTTATTCCATTTGCCTTATTCCAATTTTAAGGAATTCTTTTCTTTTGTCAGCTTTTGTGCTTCCTTTTCCATTTGGCTAAATCTTCTTTTTAAGGAGTTCTTTTCTTCAGTGAATCTCCATGTCTCTTTTACCATTTGATCAATTTTGCTTTTTAAGAAGTTCTCTTCAGTGGATTTTCATGCCTTTTTTTAACCATTTGGCCTATTCTGTTTTTTAAGGTACTATTTTCACCCATATTTGTTCTGCCTTCTTTACCAAGCTGTTGAAACTTTTTTTTATGATTTTTTTGCATCACTCTCATTTCTTTTCCCAGTTTTCCTCTACCTTTCTTATTTGATTTTTAAAATTCTTTTTTAGCTCTTCCAAGAACTTAGCAGAGAAGGGGCTTAAAACAATTCATATGTTTCTTTGAGGTTTTGAGTGTAACAGTTTTGAATTTGTTATCTTCTGAGTTCAGTTTTTTGGGGTATTTTTGCTTTTTAGAGGGCAATTGGGGTTAAGTGACTTGCCCAAGGTCACACAGCTAGTGTGTGTGTGTGTGTGTGTGTGTGTGTGTGTGTGTGTGTGTGTGTGTGTGTGTGTGTGTGTAAGTGTCTGAGGTCGGATTTGAACTCAGGTCCTCCTGACTCCAGGGCTGGTGCTCTATTCAAATCACGACCTAGCCGCCCCCCAACAGTTTTTTTTAATCTTTTCTGCCAAGATAGTAACTTTCTTATGATCAGGTTCATTTTTGGTTGTTCCCTTATTTTGACAGCCTATTTCTTGACATTTAAACTCTATGTTAAAATGGGAATCTGCTCTGAGGGTGGAGGGGGCACTATCTCAAACTTCAAACCTTTTTTATTGGTGCTCTCAAAGCTAGTTCTTGAGATCTGTAAGCTTTCAATTCTTCCAAAGTGGTAAGCTCTAAGAAGAGATGTAGTTGCTGTTCTCCTGGTCTGTGGCCTGGGAATGCTTGCCCTGGCAATGTGAGTGTCAACCTCATTATCAATGTGTACGTCCTCAGAAAGTATACTGTCAGAGTAAGCGAACTTATCCACAGTATTCAAACTTCTCCATTTGCTGTAACTGATGGTTCCACATATGAATGGTGTAACAAGGGCTGATGGAGCACCTGTGTTTTCTTGGTATTAATTGTCAGGCCAAAATTAGCACAAGCAAGCAGAGTATCAATCCATTCTTTGTTTCATCTCAGCTTCAGAGGCTGCATTGAGTGCACAATCATCTGTAAACAAAAAAAAAAAATCATACACCAACACCCTCTCCCCTTTAGTCTTGTAGAGTGAACTCTATTTGCACCCCAGTGTTTCCTGCCAACCTTCTAAGTTGCCTTGGGCTAGAAAATTGTTTCACTCCATCCTTTTGTGGGTTCTGACACTTCAGAATTCATTTTGAGGCATTATTTAAAGTTCTTTGAAGGAGAATATTGGAAAGCTCAGGTGACTCCCTTGGCTCCACCACCACTAATTCATTTTAAAAATCATTTCACGGGGCGGCTAGGTGGCGCAGTGAATAGAGCGACGGCCCTGGAATCAGAAGGACCTGAGTTCGGAGCCAGCCTCCGACACTTAATCCGCACAAACAAAAACCTAGCCGTGTAACCTTGGGCAAGTTACTTAACCCCAATTGCCCTAAAGGGGGGGCTAGGTGGCGCAGTGAGTAAGAGCACCGGCCTCGGAGTTTGGATGACCCGAGATCAGATCCGGCCTCAGAAAATGAGCACCCACGCATAAATCAAACGACTAGCCGTGTAACCTTGAGCAAGTTACTTAACCCCAATTGCTTTAAAAAAAAAAATCATTTCACATCTGCTTTGTGCAATGCACTAAGATCATCATGTAAGAGGATGATTATTGAGGGAGGGCACTAGATTCATCAGACAGCCTATACTCAAAATCTGTTATCTCAGTATGACATACCAGTGGACATACATAGTTGAGCACTACAAAAATTTCAAAAACAAGAGTCACCTCCCTACCAATGGGGAAGTAAGACTTTAAAGGAGGACCAAAGTCAAACAATTTAATTCACTTTAGTTCAATGAATTATATAGGTTGCCCACCTTCAAAAATCTCTCCTCTACCTAATATAGGAGAGAAAACTTATGAGTAAATATATCCATTATGTATGTATAAAATCTGAAAATTACAGTGTGATCAATATTTTAGAGGACATAAAAAGTGCACTGATATCAATTAACAGGGAATTTACTTCCAACTCTTCCAATAGACATTTTAGTTGTATTTTAATATTTACAAGGATCTGGGGGGAGGGAAGGGGGTAGGAGCAGGATTGGTGATTTCCATCCAAGGAGTTATCTTCCCCATACCTTACTAGTTGGCAAAAGACCTGCACTTTTGTCTGTAATGAGTATTTGTGACACATTTCAGAAGTAGTGTATCCAGTGACATACTGGTAAGTATTTGATAGCTAGCTCTGAAAACAAAAACCTAGTATGCAGGACACACTTTTAAGTGTATTCTGCATTATCAACATTTTCTCTATCACTTTCTTAAGTCTAAAATAGACAATAAAAAATCAATTCCTGATTTGTAACATTTGTCTATTTCTGAAATGTAAATATTCCCACTAAAAATTTAGTAGTCAGATCTCATGAGACAATCTGAGCTAAATCCAGCACATCCTCAGGACATCTTTAGTTTCCCCCACTTATATTCTTAGTCATAGATAGAGCAGCAGCCCTGGAGTCAGGAGGACCTGAGTTCAAATCCGGCCTCAGACACTTGACACTTATTAACTATCTGACACTAGGCAAGTCACTTAACCTTGATTGCCTCCAAAAAAAAAAGAAAGAAAAAAACTTGGTCATAAGGCCATGACCAGTCTCAAGAAAATATGTCCTTATCTATTTGTACTATAAGATTGTGACTGGACCAAAGGCTGAGTTTTCATTGGTCTGTTTTTTTTTTCTTTTTTGTCTTTTTGTTCATTTTACTTTGTTTTGATACTACTGAAGGATGAGCAGATTGATGTGAAAAGACATGAACTATAGGGTTTTGTATACTCTTTTTTTTCTTTTTTTCTTTTGCTTTTTGGAGGGCAATTGGAGTTAAATGATTTGCCCAAAGACACATGGCTAGTTTTTGTGTTAAGTGTCTGAGGCTGGATTTGAACTCAGGTCTTCCTGACTCCAGGGCCAGTGCTCTAATCACTGCTCCACCTAGCTGCCCTGGTTTTGTATACTCTTGAAGGATAAATAGGTGACTTTTTGAAAAGCAGCCTGAAGCAGGTATTGCTTGCAGTGTTATTGTTTGCTCAGAAATGCTTTTTGACCCAGCAGAATTCGTTGGTCTTATAATATGGTTGTAGAGTTATACATTAAGTTGCATAGCTGTGAATATCTCACCTAGTCCTTAGTTTAGTTGTTAATATAAAGACTTCTCATTGAATTTCCACTAAGCAGAAGCTACAGATTCAGTCTTTAGGAGATGAATATAGCAGCTATATTGCTTCATATGTCATCAAATGGCAAATTTAGGGAACTTAAATGATAAAACATGGTATTGACTGTCACATGAGTTAGTATAATCCTTGTAGACACATTTCCTGTTTGCAGTCAATAAATGCATCTGAAGAATACAACCTAGAGTGTATTTCCTAATCTACAGTAAAACCGATTTTGTGCATCTCTCCCAATAAGCTTTCTTTTTCACTCAAATGTGTTTGTTTATGAATATTCCTAGTAATTCAAGTTTAATTAACCAACCAGGACAAAATCTTTATTGGTTCTAGATCAAGTAATAGAAGACCCAAATTGAGACACTGATCTTGCTACATCTGAGAGGAGATAAAACTGTGAAACATTAGCCTCTCTTT
Organism: Gymnobelideus leadbeateri; assembly: GCA_011680675.1. Lineage (NCBI taxonomy): Eukaryota > Metazoa > Chordata > Mammalia > Diprotodontia > Petauridae > Gymnobelideus > Gymnobelideus leadbeateri. Next base: position 139,120 of record WOXC01004287.1, read on the forward strand.
TAGCTATTTGCTGTTTTTCTGGTTATACTTGTGTTTATAGCTCATCTTTCCTTCCAATAAATGGGGGGATTCTGTGAACAGAGCTCTTAAATCTTAAACCGTAGCATAGCACAGCTAAATTTTGATCATATATGCTGAAATTTTACTCCAGGGTGCTTCATTAATGGTTAATGTGATATCAAGGATATTAGAAATGGAAAGGCTGCCTTTTTTCATTGAATTCAATCAATATGATCTGCTCACTTCACTTTGGGGAAATAATACTACCCACATATTTTTGATGTAGCACTCCAAGGTGTCTTGGATAACTCAGTGTATGGCCATTTCAAAATTGCACAACCAATCTTTGTTGTGGGGAGGGAGGGTGGGTTAGATAACTGATTCTCTTGTTTAGATTTTATTTTTCTCTGATTACATGTAAAAACAATTTTAACATTCATTTTTAAAACTTTGAGTTCCAAATTTTCTCTTTCTCTGCTCCCCCACTCATTAAGAAGGCAAGCAATTAGATATAGGTTATAAATGTGTAGCCGTGCAAAACATATTTCCATATTCATCATGTTGAGAAAGAAAACACAGACCAAAAAAACTCTCAAAATAAAGAAAGCTAAAAAGTATGCTTGAATCTGCATTCAGACACCATCAGTTCTTTCTCTAAGGTTGGATAGAATTTTTCATCATAATCTCTGCAGAGTTGCATAGGATCATTGTATTACTGAGAATAGCCAAGTCATTCACAGCTGACCATCTTATAATATTGCTGTTATTTTGTACACAGTACATGTCACTTTGCATCAACCCATGCAAGTATTTCCAGGTTTTTTCTGAGGGCATCCTGCTCATCATTTCTTATAGCACAATAATATTCCATCAAAATCACACACCACGGTTTGTTCAGTCATTCCCCAGTTGATGGGCATCCCCTCAATTTCCAATTCTTTGCCACCAGAAAAGGGCTGATATAAATATTTTTGTGCACATGGGTCCTTTTCTTTTTTGTTTTTTTTTTTATATTTTTGGATACAGACCTAATAGTTGTATTGCTAGATCAAAGGATATGCATGGTTTTATAGCCCTTTTAAGCATAGTTCCAAATTGCTCTACATAATGGTTGAATTAGGTGACAACTCCACAAACGGTGCATTAATGTCTCAATTTTTTCCACTCCCCCCCCAACATTTGTCATTTTCCTTTTCTGTCCTATTAGCCAATCTAATAAGTATAAGGTAGTACTGCAGAATTGCTTTAATGTGCATTTCTCCTATCAGTCATGAGTTAGAGCATTTTTTATATAACTATAGATAACTTCATCTGAAAACTGCCCATGCTTTTTGATCATTAATCAATTGGGAATTGCCTTTTATTTTTATAAATTTGATTCAGTTCTTTGTGTTTGAGAAATGTGGCTATCAGAGAAATTGCTTCAGTTTCTTTTTTTTACTGTTAAAATTGCTAACTGTATTTCCCACTATCCTATTTCATCTTCCCCCTGTTTATTCTATTTTCTCTCTTCCTTCACCCTGTCCTTCCTCAAAAATGTTTTGCTTCTGACATCTCCCCTAATCTGCCTTCCCTTCTATCAACCCCCTTTCTCCTATCCCCATCCCCTTCTACTTTCCTATAGGGTAAGATAGATTTCTATAACCCAATTGAATATGTATATTATTTCCTCTTTGAGCCAATTCTTATGAGAGTAAGGTTTACTCACTCCTGTTCATTTCACCCATCTACTCCTCCAGCTTTTTCTTGTCTCTTTTATGTGAGAGAATTCTACTTTTCCCTTTCCCTTTCTCCCAGTGCATTCCTCTCTCACATCCTTTAACTAGAAAGTTGTCATGAGTTACAAGTATTATCTCCCCATGTAGAAATGTAAACAATTTAACCTTATTAAGTCTGCTATGATTTTTCTTTCTTTTTTACCTTTTTATTCTTGGGTCTTGTATTTGAAAGTCAAATTTTCTATTCAACTCTGGTCTTTTCATCAAGAATGCTTGAAAGTCCTCAATTTCATTGAATACCCATTTTTTCCCCTGAAGGACTGCACTCAGTTTTGCTGGGTGGGTGATTCCTGGTTTTAATCTTAAACCATATACCTTCCAGAATATCCTATTTGAAGCTCTCTAGTCCTTCAAGGCAGAAGCTGCTAAATCTTCTGTTATCCTGATTGTGACTCCATACTTGAATTGCTCCTTTACCTGGGAATTCTGGAATTTGATTATAATATTCTTGGAAGCTTTCATTTGGAGATCTCCTTCAAGAGGCAATTGGTAGATTCTTTCCATTGCTATTTTGCCCTCTGGTTCTAGAATATCAGGGCAATTTTCCTTGATAATTTCTTTAAAGATGATGTCTAGGCTCTTTTTTGATCATGGCTTTCAGGTTGTCCAATAATTTTTAAATTCTCTCTCCTGGATCAATATTCCAGGTCTGTTGTTTTTCCAATTAGATATTTCACATTGTCTTCTATTCTTCATTCTTTTGGGTTTTTCATTGTTTCTTGATTTCTTATAAAGTCATTAGCTTCTCTATGCTTAATTCTAATTTTTAAGGAATTATTTTTGTCAGTGAGATTCTGTACCATCTTTTCTAATTGGCCAGTTTTATTTTTAAGGAATTTTTTTCTTTGGTGAATTTTTGTGCCTCTTTTATCATTTGGCCAATTCTGCTTTTCAGTGCATTCTCCTCCTCATTGGCTTTTTATACTTCTTTTACCACTTGGCCTAGTCTATTTTTAAGGTGTTATTTTATTTAATATTTTTTGTGTCTCCATTACCAAGATGACTCATTCTTCATGATTTTCTTGCATGAGCCCTTCCATAGCCTGAGACCTAGTCATATTTTTATTGTAGGCCTTGCATGTAGGAGCTTTGGCTTTGCTATCTTCTTCTGAGTATGTATTTTGATCTTCCTTGTCGCCATAGTAAATTTCTGTGGTCAAATTTTTTTTTCTGGGTTTTTTTTTTTTGCTCATTTTTTCTGCCTATTTCTTGACTTTTAAGTCTTTGTTAAAGTGGGGTTCTGCTTCTAGGGTGGAGGGCACACTGTCCCAGGCTTCAGGGTTTTTGTGCAGCTGTTTTCAGACATACTTCTAGGGGCCTATAAGTTTTCAGTTCTTCCAAGGTGGTGTGCTCTAAGGAAAGGTCTTTACTAGTCTCCTGGGCTATGCTTTAGTCTGTAAGAGCCCACAAGTACTCTTTTCTGCCCAAGAACCATGAAGAAGGTCCCACCGGGGCCCACAAACTCTAGCATTGCTAGTGCTCTGACTTGTCCTGGGACTGCCACCCATGACTGCAACTCAGATCTGAGTGTAGGCAAAGCAGCAGAGTCCTGCCCCCAGTGCCAGCAAAGGGAATCCTGTAATATCCTTCTGATTTATTGTTTAACACCGTTACCATCTGTGGGCTGAGCTCTGAAAACAACTGCTGTTTCCCAGTCTGTGCCGGCCTGAGCTCCACACATGCTCAGGTGGAACGGACCTTTCCTACTGACCTTCTAAGTTGTCTTTGGCTGGAAAATTATTTCCTTCCATCCTTTGTGGGTTCTGCCCTTCCAGGAATTATTTTATGGCATTATTTAAAGGTGTTCAAAGGGGTCTGGGGGAGAGCTCAGTAGAATTGCTGCCTTTACTCCACCTTCTTGGCTCTGCCTCCGTACAATCAATTTTAATCACAAAAGGTAATTTCTCCCTGGACAGATAATGAAAAAATACAAGTTTTGTTGAAAGATTCTAAAAAGCACAATGATGATTCTTTTAAAAATTCATTTCTTGCCATTCCAATTTCCTGCTTTCATTCTGTTTCTTCCATACATTAAAGGATTATTTCCCCAGTAATGATAAAGTAAAGGAATTTGCAGCTAGCCCTGGGAACTCACCTTCCCAGTTATCTTATTTCTATGATTGCTTTTTCTTTGATTTCCTTTGGTACTCTGAGTTCTCCAGTCTGCAATTTGCTGCTTGTAAAGTCATTATAAAATCAGAATAACAGGTCATATGTGGCCATGGATTTTAAGTAATGCAGCTGGATTTGAAGAATTATTCTTGAATCCTCTGCAGCACCTGGGATCTTCTGATATTTTTCATTTGTGAAGTTATCCAGGAGTCATACCTCAACAAGTGATATTTCTTACAGGTATTTTTATGGACTCCTGGAAAAAAATAATAAACTATGTATTGAGACAAGTGAATGGGAACAAAGGAATTAAGTGTCCTCCTGGCAGAAAAATTATTTTGAGTAAACATACCTATCTTTCTAAGTGAATGGAAGATCACTTTTATAGAACAAATTATATTTAATGCACATAGCTAACAAGTTACATCCTGATATCATATACCTATATACACAAACCAAACCCTTTGTGTATAGTAAAGTCTTTCTACATAAACCTGACAGGCAGCTGGGGATTTCTACCTCTTTCTGTGTCACATACCCATTTAGCAGTATGGTGAAGCCCATAGACTCCATCTCAGAATTAAATTTGTTTCCTACATTCATAATTTCAGGGAAAAGTTAATGAAAATAAAGATGTTTTTCCCATCCTAGTCCACAGGATCCCTAAAAGGTCCCATATGAAGCCCATAGAATCCATCTCAGAATTAAATTTGTTTCCTACATTCATAATTTCAGTGAAAAGTTAATGAAAATAAAGATGTTTTTCCCATCCTAGTCCACAGGATCCCTAAAAGGTCCCCTCCATGGATTTCCCTCTCTGGACCCCAAGTTAAGAGTCCTTTGACTAGTGTATAGAAAGCAAGCATCCGTTCGGGAAGAGATCAGGCTTCAAATCCTTCTTCATGTACTCACTGGTGGCTGTGGGCAAATTGCTTAACCTCACACAGGTTACTCTCTAAGTAATGCGGGCAACTCTCTAAGACTAAACTGCAGATTAATTGCTTTTCTGATCTGTCTTGGTAGAGGTGTTATTTACAGTAGTAATGCACGAAAATACACTAAGCTACACTAATAATAATAAAATTCAGGATCACATGGCTAGAAAATGGCTCCCCTGGCACAGAAACCCAGGAATCCTAACTCCTAATCTGCTATTCATCCTACAATTGTTCCATTCTACTTTCTGAGGGCTTTCATGATTGTAGATTCCCAGCTATGAAAGGTAAATCATGTACCCTATGTCTTAATCAGGTGCCCATTTTGACCTAATCTTGGTATACATCATGAGATGTTGGTCTATGCCTAGTTTTTGCCATACCATTTGCCAGTTTTCCAAGCAATTTTAATCAAATGGTGAGTTTTTATTCATGTAAGCATTTAGAGAAATAAAATTTGTCCTAAGAACTACTTTGACTGTATCCCATATGTTTTGGTATGTTGGCTCATTATTGTCATTCTCTTTCATGAAATTATCAATTGTTTCTATGATTTGTTGTTTGACCCACTCATTCTTTAGGATTAGATTATTTCATTTCCAACTGATTTTTAATCTATCTTTCCATGGCCCTTTATTACATGCAAATTTTGCTGCATCATGATCTGAAAAGGATGTATTTAATATTTCTGCATTGGATTGTGATATTTGTATGCCCTAATACATAGCCATTTTTGTAGGTGCCATGTACCACTGAGAAAGGGTATATTTCTTTCTATTCCCATTCAATTTTCTCCAGAAATATCTAACTTTTCTAAACCTTTCAAAATTCTATTCACCTCTTAATATCTTCCTTGTTTATTTTTTATTTGTTCTGTTTATTTTAGATTTATTGAGTTCTGAGAGGGAATAGTTGAGGTCCCCAATTGTATACTTTTGCTGTCTGTTTCTTCCTATAAGTCACTTAACTTCTCCAAGTGTTTGGACGCTATATCATGTGGTGCATATATGCTTACTATTGATATTACTTTCTTACTATTGATATTACTTCATTGTCTATGGCACCTTTTAGCTCTTTCAGTATTTTCCTTCCTTATATAACTCTTTTAGTTAAATTTATCTTTGATTTTGCTTTTTCTGAGATCAGAAGTGCTATCCCTGCTTTTTCTATTTTAGTTGAAGCATAATATATTCTGCTCCAGCCTTTTACCTTTCCTCTGTGTGTATCTGTCTGCTTCAAATGTGTTTCCTGTAAACAACATATTGTAAGATTCTGGTTTTTAATCCACTCTGCTCTCCACTTCCATTTTACAGGAAAGTTCATCCCATTCTCATTCACAGTCATGATTACTAACTGTGTTTTTCCCTCCATCCTATTTTCCCCTTGTTTATACTTTTCTCTCTCTTTTCAAGCTGTCACTCCTCACCAGTGTTTTCCTTCTGACCACTGCCTCCCAGTCTGCCCTCCCTTCTATCACTCACCCTCCTTTTTTTTGGAGGGCAATTGGGGTTAAGTGACTTGCCCAAGGTCACACCACCAGCTTTTGTGTTAAGTGCCTGAGGCCAGATTTGAATTCAGGTCCTCCTGACTCCAGGTCTGGTGCTCTATTCACTGTGCCACCTAACCACTCCCACCCTCTTTCTTTCTGCTTTCCCCCACAACTTCTTTCCTCCCTTTTCTTTCCACTTTACCCTCCTACTTACATATAAGGTAAACAAATTTCTATACCCAACTGAGTATTATGTTATTCCCTTTTTGAGCCAAATCCAATCAAAGTAAGGTTCAAACAATGCTAACCACCCCTCTCCCTTCTTTTCCTGTAATGTGATAGCTCTTTTCTGCCCCTTCATGTAATGTAATTTACCCTATTTTGCCCCCCCCCTTTCCTCTTATTCTAGTACAATTCTTTTTTTATGCCTTGTTTTTTATATATCACCAAATCAAAGTCAACTTATACCCACACCTGCTGTCTATGTATACACCTTCTAACTGTCCTAATACAAACACAGTTCTCAAGAGTTACAAGTATCATCTTCGAGTGTAGGAATGTAAATAGTTTAACATTATTGAATAATGTGGCTTTTTTTGTTCCTTTCCTATTTATCCATTTATTCTACTCTCAAGAATATTTGAAGATCAGATTTTCTGTTCATCTCTGGTCTTTTCCTTGGGAAAGTTTGAAAGTTCCCTATTTCATTAAATATCCCACCTTTCGCCCAAAATATTATGCTCAATTTTACTGGATAGTTGATACTTGACTGTAATCCAAGCTCAATTTGCCTTCCAGAATATCATATTTGAAGCCCTCCTATCCTTTAATGTAGAAGCTACTAAATCCTATGTAGTCCTGACAGTAGCTCTTTGATATATGAATTGTTTCTTTTTGGCTGCTTGCAGAGCAAGCTTGATAATTCTGGTATTTGACTACAATATTCCTTGGAGTTTTCCTTTTGAGATCTCTTTCAGGAGGTGATTGGTGGATTCTTTCAATGATTATTTTACTCTCTGGTTCTAGAATATCAAGGCAGTTATCCTTGATGATTTCTTAAAAGATGCTGTCCAGGATCTTTTTTTGATCATAACTTTCAGATAGTCTAATAATTCTTAAATTATCTCTTCTGGATATATTTTCCAGGCCAATTGCTTTTCCAATGATGTATTTTACATTTTCTTCTATTTATTCATTCTTTTGATTTTGTTTGACTGATTCTTGGTGTTCAACAGAGTTATTAGCTTCCACTTGGCAAGTTCTAATTTTTAAATAATTGTTTCTTCAGTTAGCTTTTGTATCTCCTTTTCCATTAGGCCAATTCAATTTTTAAGGAGTTCTTTTCAGTGAGTTTCTGTATCTCCTTTTCCATTTGGCCAATTGTATTTTAACACTAAATATTTTTGTTTATTTAGGCATAGTATGAAAAAGGATATGAAATAAGGCTGTCCCCTTGAGTCTATTGGGTTCAACTCCTCTGCAGTTTTGTTACCCATGAAGATCTTTGGTCTGATGGCTAAGGAAGCATGTTAGAGATGGTCTTGCTCCAGGTCATTTTTAGAATTAGGAGCTTGAGAAGAAACATCATGACCATATCCTTAGTCTCCTGAGCCACTTAAGTATTTTTTTAAAAAATTATTTAATTTATTTATTTTATTTTATTTTATTTTTATTAAGAAGTTTTTGCAAGGTTTTAAGATCAAAGGAGAGATGTTTACTCCCCTTGTGGTCTGTGCTGTTGTCTGTGAATAAACACAAGCCTAACTTGTGTGAAGTTATAGCTTAACTAGTCCAATCTATGTGTTGGAATCCCAGGAATTATTTTTAATTAATTTATTCTTAGTTTTCAACATTCACTTCACAGGATTTTGAGTTCTAAATTTTCTCCCCATCTCTCCCTTCCTCCCACCCCAAGACAGCATGCATTCTGATTACCCCTTTCCTTAATCTTCCCTCCCTTCTATCATATCCCACCCTTCCCTTCTATTTTCCTGTAGGGCAAGATAGATGTCTATACCCTATTGCCCATATACCTTATTTCCTAGTAGCACATAAAAACAATTTTTAACATTTGTTTTTAAAACTTTGAATTCCACATTTTCTCCCTTACTCCCTCCCTACCCACTGTCATTGAGTAGACAAACAATTTTATAAGTTATACATATGTAGTTATGCAAAATACTTCCATAATAGTCATGTTGTGAAAACTAACTATATTTCCCTCCATATTGTCTTGTCCCTCATTTATACTATTCTCTCCTTTGACATTGTCCCACCTCAAAAATGTTTGCTTCTGATTACCCCTCCCCCATTTGCCCTCTTTTCTATCATTGCTCCTCTCTTATCCACTTCCCCCCTACTTTCCTATAGAGTAAGATAGATTTCCATAAATAACTGAGTGTGTATGTATACCAGCAATGCAATATTCACAGTGTCCACCATGACTATGAATATGCTGATGTAGTTGTGAATGACAAAATGTAACAGGCTCTCCACATGGAGGACAGAACCAAAGAATTTATTCAATTACCAGAAAACCGAGTCCCAAAACCAGAAAGCCAAAGTCATTACAGTAACCACAAAGTTGGTACATGTAGTCAATGCAGTGAACACCCACATTCCCAAGCCTTCAAAACAAAACAGGCTCCCTCAAGCAAGGATCCTCCTCTCTCACTAATTCCCTCAAGCAAGGATCCTCCTCTCCTCACTCACAGAAGAGCCTTGGCCTCCATGCTGCTTGCTCCCAGCTGTTCTCATTCCCAGCAGTTCTGGCTGGCTCTCAGAAGTTCTCAATTTGGTTCTCAGAAGAAGTTCTCAACATCCTAGCAGTTCTCTCTCTCTCTCTCTCTCTCTCTCTCTCTCTCTCTCTCTCTCTCTCTCTCTCTCTCTCTCTCCCTCTCTCAGCAATTCTGGCTCTCCTTCTGGTTACATCAGCAACTTCCTCCCACTGTGGAATTCACAAGTTCTGTATCTTAATACATGATACATTCATGAGCTTGAAACAAGTAAGTACCTGTTTCCTTGCCAATACAAGGGGCATGGAAGATCTTCAAATCCCATTACCATTACAGTATGTTATTCCCTCCTCCAGCCAAATCTAATGGGAATAAGGTTCACTCATTCCCTCTCACCTCTCCCTGCTTCCCCTCAACTGTAAAGGCTTTTTCTTTCCTCTTTTATTTGATATAACTTACTCCCTTCTACCTTTCCCTTTCTCCTTTTCCCAGTACATTCCTCTCCCACCACTCAATTTTATTTTTTAGATAACAACCCTACATGTTCAACTCACCCTGTGCCCTCTGTCTATATATACATTCCCTCCAACTATCCTAATACTGAGAAAGGTATCATGGATTACAAATATCATCATTCCATGAAGGAATGTAAATAGCTCAACTTTAATAAGTTTCTTATGATTTCTCTTTCCTGTTTACCTTTTCATGCTCCTCTTGAATCTTACATTTGAAAGTCAAATTTTCTATTCCACTCTGGCCTTTTCATCAAGAATGCTTTAAAAATCCTCTATTTCACTGGATATACATTTTTCCCTTGAAGTATTACACTCATCAGTTTTGCTGGTAAGGTGATTCTTGGATTTAATCGTAGCTCCTTTGACCTCTGGAATATTATATTCCAGGCTCTCCAGTTCCTTAATATATAGCTGCTAAATCTTGTCTTATCCTGATTGTGCTTCCACAATACTTGAATTGTTTCTATCTGGCTGCTTGCAATATTTTCTCCTTGACCAGGGAACTCTGGAATTTGGCTATAATATTCCTGGAAATTTTCCTTTTGGGATCTGTTTCAAGAGATTATCAGTAGATTCTTTCAGTTTCTATTTTACTCTCTGGTTATAGAATATCAGGGCAATTTTCTTTGATGATTTCTTGAAAGATGATGGCTGGGTACTTTTTTATCATGACTTTCAGGTGGTCCAATAAGTTTTAAATTCTCTCTGCTGGATCTATTTTCCTGGTCAGTTGTTTTTCCAATGAGGTGTTTCACATTGTCTTCTATTTTTACATTCTTTTGGTTCTGTTGTATCATTCCTTGAGTTTTCATAGAGTCATTAGCTTCCATTTGATCCATTCTAATTTTTAAGAAATTATTTTCTTCAGTGAGCTTTTAGACCTCCTTTTCCATTTGGCCAATTCTGCTTTTTAAGGCATTTTTCTCCTCATCTGCTTTTTGGACCTCTTTTGCCATTTGGATTAGTCTATTTTTTTCTGTTATAAACTATTTATTAATAGACAAGGCCAGTAAGGTTGTTTACTTTTTCTTGGGCACACCCACAGTACAACCCCTGCAGCCTATAGTCTTGGTTTGCTGGCCTTGGACCTGGAGACCCCAGAAGTGCCAAAGCCCACAATGTGTCTGAATCTTTTTCAGTCACTCCAGATTTTCATACAGATTATTGTCCAGAATATTGACCTGGCTATATTTTCCTTCCTGTAAATCCTTCTGCCTGTTAATGATGTAGTCTGGAATCTTCTATTGCTGGAGATTCTGTATGATAGTGATCACACACTCCACTTCATCTTCAGTGAGCTCACCAGCCCTCTTGGTGAAATCAATGTCTGCTTTCCTCTGTACTATATGAGCATATCTTCGACCCGGACCCTTGTTGGCTATTTTCCACTGTCCATCAATGTTAAGCACTCTCGAAATGTGCTGGAACTTCTCAGGGATTACAAGAGATATGGCTGCAACAATGGTGTGAAAGCCTTCTCTGGAACTAGTCTGTGTTTAAGGTATTATTTTCTTCAGCATTTTTGGGTCCCCTTTAGCAAGTTGTTGACGCCTTTTCCATAATTTTCTTGCATCACTCTCATTTCTATACCCAATTTTTCCTCTACTTCTCTTACTAGATTTTCAAAATTCTTCTTGAGCTCTTCTATGATTTGGGACCAATTCATATCTTTCTTTTGCCTTTTTTTTTTTTTTTGGAGGGCAATTGGGGTTAAGTAACTTGCCCAAGGTCACACGGCTAGGTTTTTGTTTGTGTTAAGTGTCTGAGGCCGGATCCGAACTCAGGTCCTTCTGACTCCAGGGCCGACACTCTACTCACTGCGCCACCTAGCCACCCCAATTTATATCTTTCTTGAAGGCTTTGGATGCAGGAACTTTGACTTTGTTGTCTTCTTCTGGTTGTATGTTTTGATCTTCCTTCTCACCAAAGTAAGATTTTATAGTCTGACTTTTTTCCTGTGTTTGCTCATTTTCCCAGCCAATTACTTGACTTTTTAACTCTTTGTTAAGGTAGGACTCTGCTTCCAAAGTGGAGAGTGCACTGTCCCAAACTTCAAGTGTATTGCACAGCTGTTTTCAGAGATATTTCTAGGGACCTATAAATTTTTAGTTTTTGCAAGGTTTGAACATAAAAGGAGAGGTGTTTACTCCTCTTGTGGTCTGTGCTCTGGTCTCTGAATAAACACAAGCACTTTTTTCTGCCTTGGAACTGTTAGGAGGATTTCCTCTCCACTACCACCATAAGCTCTTCCATGCCAGTGCTCTTCTTTGCCCCAGGGCCGACGACCAAGACTATAACCCAGATCCAAACAGAGCAAAGCAAGAGAATCCTGCTTCTGTGACAGCAAAGAGATCTCTGCCATCCCCCTGTGATTAGCACTCAATCTTCCCACTATCTGTGAGCCAACAGCTCTGAAAGCAGCAGCTACTACTGCTGCCACCACTGCCACCTTCATAACTCTGGGGCTGGGGCTAGATCACATTCTTTTCTCACCCATTTCAAACAGACATTTCCCACTGACCTTCTAAGTTATCTTTGGAATTTTGGGATGGAGAACTATGGAAACTGTCACTGCTGCCTCTGATTCAGTCCCCTGAGCCCTATTCCAGGATCACTGGGGGCCAGTCAGTGCCAGCATAAACCATGCTGTACTGTATTCTTCTCCCAGCCTGGTGCAACAGATCTTTCCTGTTGATCTTCCAGGTTGTCTTCATGTGGAAATTTGTTTCACTCTGTAATTTTTCGTGTTCTGCTGCACTGGAATTTGTTTAGAGTCATTTTTTACAGTTATTTGCAAGGGTTTGGGGGGAGATCTCAAGCAAGTCCCTGATTTCACTCTGCCATCTTGGCTTTGCCCTTGGCCAATTATATTTTTTAAGGAATTGTTTTCTTCAGTTAATTTTTGTCCTTCCTTTTCTAAGTCATTGACTCTCTCTTTCACACCTCCCACTTCTTTTTCCAATTTTTCTCCTGCCTCTCTTATTTGACTTTTAAAATCATTTTTAAGTTCTTCCAAGAAGGCATTTGGACTTGAAACCAATTCATATTTCCCTTTGAAGTTTCTCATGTAGGCATTTTGACAATGTTGCCCTCTTCTGAGTTTGTGTTTTGAACTTCTCCATTATCACAGTAGCTTTTGGTGGTCAAGGGTTTTTTTTTGTTTGTTTCTTGCTCACTTTTGTTTATTTCATGACTCTGCTCCAGGTGCACAGGTAGCACTGTCCCAAGCTTCTTGTGCTGGGAGCCAGGGGCCTGATCACTGGCTTTATGTGCTGGGACCTCAGGTGCTAGTGCTTACTTTCTGTGCTAGAGTGGCCTAACCTAATCATGCTTCTTGGTGCCTGGATTGTGGGGCTTGCAATTTGCCTTCTTTGCTGGGGTGGAAGCCCTCAATGCTGGCCTGCTGAGCCAGGACTGAGGGGCATCAATTGTTGATCTATGCTGTAGCTAAAAGTCTCTTGCTAGCTTGCCTGGACACCATCTGTACTAGGCTGTACTCCTCTTTTACAAAAATGAGACAGACCTTTCCTGAAGTCCTTCTATCTTAAGCTGAAAAATTGTTTCATTTCATATTTTTATTGCTCCAGAATCCATTTAGAGGCTTGATATAGTGTTGTTTCTGAGGAAAACTGGGGAGAGCTCAAGCAACTTCCTGCTTATCCACTCCATCTTGGTTCTACCCCTAATTATCATTTTAAAATACTGTTATTAGTTATGGCTATATCAAAACCCTTGACATGGGAGAGTTATTCACTAGAGAGCAGCAAATACATATGTAAAGAAGGTTTTCTCTTCCCTTTATTATTTCTTAGTGCTATAGTATGCTGATCAGTGTTCCTATATAAAAAACCCCAGAATGGGATCAGTTCTAATCCCTGCTTAGCCACTGGCTAAGTCTGGGTCTGTTTCCTCCTATTTAAAAAGGATTAGATGAGACTATTTGATAAGATTTAATACTAGATGGGAGATTCAGTACCTAATCTAAGCTTCCTTTTGCAAATGATCAAAGTGAAATCTAGAGAAGTTGAATTTCTTGCTGAAGTTCACACAGATAGTAAGCAGCAGAAACAAGTTTTAAACCAATGTTGTGCTATTGCAAATCCAGTGTTCTTTCCATCAATCCAAAATGGTGTCCAAGATCCATACTAGCTCTCTCAGTCTGATTCTAATATGATAATTATTGAAATAGATTTATTGCAACTTCAAGGAAATTTCTTTTTGTTTGTTTTTGCAGAGACTGGACATAGCTTTGAAACATAGTGTTTCCCTATTCTATTAAATTTGAAAAATATTTATTTAATACCTACTTTGTAAATAAAATATTTTATGAGACCTGTGGGTTGTTTATGACATAGTCTCTGCCCTCAAAGAACTTAATATTTAATAGAAGACAAAAGAAATGCATACAAACAAGTATAACTCAGGAAAGAATATGATTAATCCTTTTTATTGTTCAGTCATGTCCAATTCTTTGTGACACAAAGAGTTTTTTCTTGGGATATTCTTGGCAAAGATACCAGAGTGACTTGTCATTTCCTTCTCTAGCTCATTTTACAGATGATGAAACTGAGGCCAACAGGGTTACATGACTTGCCCTGGGTAATAAAACTAATAAGTGTCTGAGGTCAGATTTGAACTCAGGGAGATAAGTCTTCCTGACCCCAAGCCCAGCAGTCTATTCACTGTGCCAGCTATCTGCCCTGATTAGTCCTTCAAGAACTAATGAAATGCTTAAGTAGTTTAGTAAACCAAGGGCAGGTGAGTGCTGTAGTGGCTAGAGCACCGGAACTGGAGTCAGGAAGACTCCTCTTTATGAGTTCAAATCCAGCCTTAGAAACTTACTAGCTGGGTGACCATCAGGTATGTCACTTAGCCCCAGTTTCCTCATCTATAAAATGAGATAGATAAGGAAATGGTGAACCACTCCAGTAACTTTGCCAAGAAAGCCCCAAATGGGGCCACAAAGAATTGGAAATGACTAAAACAGCTGAACAACAACGATTGGCCGACTGGTTGGCTAACAGTAGCATGTAGCTATAATTAAAGAGAGAGGTAAGAGGCAGAAGAAACAGTTTGAAGCCAATTATTCAAGTGATGGATAATAAAGATGAAAAATATTAACAGCAATTCACATTTCTATAATATTTAAAAACTGACAAAAGGTTTTATTCACAAGACCCCTGTGGGATTGGTATGACAAGTGATATTACAAATAAGGAGCCAGAATGTTTATAGAGTGTAAATAATTTGCTTGCTGTCACAAACATAGTGAGTATCAAGGTCAGGCTTCAAATCCAGATCTCCTGATTCTTATTCCAGTGTTTTGGTGGACAGACAACCCTATTAACTATATTTAGAAGATGATTGATTGTAATTGAAAGAGAGGGAGGAGCCCAAGTTTTTGAGCCTGGTTGATAGCTGTCATCCCAACTAGGTGGTAAAGTGGATAGAGTAACAAGTCTGGAATCAAGAAAACTTATCTTCCTGACTTCAAAACTGGCCTCAGAAATTCGCTAGCTGTATGACCCTGCGCAAGTTGCTGAACCCTTTTTCCCTCAGTTTTCTCATCTGTCAAATGAGCTGGAGAAGAAAATAGCAAATCACTACAGTATTTTCGGCAAGAAAACCCCAAATGGGGTCATGAAGGGTTGGACATGACTAAACAACAGATGGCAATCAATTTACTTACCAAAGAAGATAATGGTAAGAGCAGATGTGGCCAAGAGGGAAACGTGAAAAGTGCAGTTTGGGAATATTAAGTTTAAAGGGAAGGATATTCACATTGAGATGTCCAGTTAAAAATGTAGGTTTTGAACCCAAAAGAGGGTCTATAAATTTAGAAAGTCATCTGTTTGGAGGTAATAGTGAAAGGATTACTCCAGTTGAGAGCTCTGGACCAGTATATGTCAGAAGCAAGACACACTCAGGTCTTCTTGATGCTAGGACCAGCCAATCAATGGTGTCAAACTCTAGTAGAAACAGAGCCCACTAAGCCATACAGAAGGATCCTTGTAGACCACATATTGATTTAGAAAGCTGTATATTATTATTATCTATATATTATTGTATTTTATTTGTTTTGTTACTTCCCAGTTACATTTTAATCTGAGCCAGTCAGGATTGTGGGCCAACTATCTGACACATTTACACAGAAATATGCCATCTCAGGTTTAAAAATAGAGTTGGTAATATGGACAAAGTTAACTTTCTAGGATTTGCTTGTGAGCCAACCTGGCAGAGTGGTTAGAGGACTGACCTTAAAGTTAGGAAGACTTACTGTTTGTGTGTCCCTAGGTAAGTCACAGCCTTGCAGTGCTAGGCACCTCCCTAAGTCACTGCCACTTACAGTCTCTGAGACTGTATGTAGCATGAAAGATGCCAACTTGCATTGGCAAAGAGACTTTCCACATCCAGAAATTCCCTATAGTAATAAAAGTTCAGGTCTAGTTCTTATCTCTATTCCCATGGCACACAGAAAGATATATACAATTAATATGTAAGCCACAGGTTGGTGTGGATAGCCAGATTACATCACTGCTACCCTCTCAATGCAAGAAGAAGATGAGAAAGACCTCCAACATGTTGGTTGAACTATGAATCTCAATGTGGAACTTTGGGAAGGACATGGATGGGTAGGTAACAATCAGGATCACTGATAGGACTCTGGAATCAATGAGTGGGTAACAATCAGGATCACTGATAGGACTCTGGAATCAATGAGATCACAAACCCATTGGAGGTTCTGAGATTATAGGATGAAATATATGGCAAAAACTAGCAGGCAGGAGGAAGTTCCAAGGCTCTTATTTTAAGACTGCAGATGAAAAGTCAAAAATGGTCTGAACTAGTATAGTCAACATGTGAATAGAGAGAAGGGTTTGGATGGGAGAGATGTTGCCCCTCTGAAAAAAAATGATAGGGTTCTTTATATAGATCTAGGAAGCTTCCACCCAGCCCCTACCCTCAGAACACATTTAGTATAGCAGATTTGCTTTCCCTTATACATCTATCATGCATTATGGGATATTGTGGTTCTTTGTGAGAGATATGCATCATGGCCCTTACTAAATTGCTAGCTCTGTGAAGGCATACGTTTTATCTTACCAAGCCTAGTACCTACCACAGTGTTCTGCCCACAGTTGGTGCTTATACTATTTTTATTGACGTTCAGAGAATCCTCAAGTACTGGCACGTCTCCAAGGAAATTCCAAGTGTTCTGGGCCATGAATTTATTCTAAAAAAGAACCATAAAATCATTGTAGCTGCTGACTGGATCCAATTCTCGCTGGGTTCAACTCTGTCTCTAGAGGATTTAGACTGTAGGAGGTAATATGGCTCCACCGTGGTTATCAGTCACACCAGGTCTGAACTGAAGGTCTGAACTGTCCTATGCCTCCTGGGAGCTCATTTGAATCCCAAGATTTACTCCTTTCCTCCTCAGTGATCAAAGATGGCCCAAGTTGGAAGATGGCATGCCTTTAAGATTGAAGGGTACCCCTCTTCATCTTATTCCAAAACTGCCCTTAGAATATTCCATTTGGGGAAATCCTGCTAGAGGTTTTTATTAAAAATTATTATTTTTATTGACTATTAAGGGACTGACTATTAAAGTAAGAAAGGCAATTTTTGAAAGTAACTTCCTCACCTGTTCTGTTATTACTTTCCACAATGGTTTTATGATACATATGCTGAAAGATGTATTTATGTGATAAATCACAGAGGTTTCAAAGGAGCCATTAAGTTATTTTAGGTAAAAAAGTGATTTTTTTTTAAATTCCCTTAATGTGTGTTTGCAGAGTAGCCTTTTAAAGGTGCTACTGTTTCTCAGTAATGAAAAAAAGGACTTTGAAATAGTCTCAAAACACATATTTATATAGTAGCATTTCTTCACCAAATTCAATATGTTGTTTCCCCTTTTCATAAGATGTTATTCCGTATTTTTCTTACCATTTTTCTGCAAAATATTGTGATGTGTTCAGAGTCTTGTTCGATTCGGTTTCATGTTGCCTTTTTTCCATGCCTGAGTCTGTATCATCTGTTCACTGTCTAAAAAAGAAATTATAGAACTTGTAGCTCTCCTCAGTCTTGTGTTCTTCTTTTAACCCTTCCATTTTTAACCTTTAAATTTACCCATTTGCTCAATAACTCTCTTGAAAATTAATAAAAGCTCTGTTCAGTTAAAAAAAAAGTGGATACTGAAGATCAAAGCTGAACTGGGCTTTGATTTAGAAAGACAGAATCATCCATTTTGATTTTTATCCTGCTTCATTGCTTAGGGTTTGGACATAATGGTTGGATTTGGTTTGGTTTTTTTAAAAAACAGCAAAAGCTGAAGAGATAGCAAAGAATAATAATTGTTGCTGTGAGATGCTTTGATTCTTCCTGTCCTTGAAAACAGAGGGAATCAAATTAAGACACAATAAAATTCAAAGCTAACATTGCAGAGGTGGGGGGGGGGGGGTGCAGTATGTAGTGTGTGTGTAAAAGGTCACCTACGTGGCGCCATAGTGCATAGAGCGCCTGGTCTGGAGTAGGACAGACTCATTTTCCTAAATTCAAATCTGGCCTTACACACTTATTAGCTGTGTGACCCTGGGTAAGTCATTTAAGCATGTTTGCCTCAGTTCCCTCACCTGTAAAATGAGCTGGAGAAGGAAATGGCAAATCACTCAAGGATCTTGCAAAATAAAAAAAAAATACCCAAATGGGGTCACAAAGAGTTGGACATAACTGAAAAACAACAAAAAGTGTACTATTACACTAGATTTGGCAGTGGAGATTGAATCCTAGCTCTGTGACCTTGGTCAAATCACCCTCCCCCATGAGTCTTGGTTTCCTAGTCTATAAAATGAGTAGTATGGGTTTAGGACCTTGTAGGCTCTAATTTCCACAATTAGGCAGAAAGGAATTAATTTATGAGGCAGGTAAGTAGTACAGTGGATAGACAACCGGAACTGAAGTTAGGAAGACATGAGTTAAATTCTTGACTCTGACACTTAATAGCTATGTGACTCACTTAGCCTAGGTCTGCCTCAGTTTCCTCACCAGGAATAATAATAGCACCCATCAGGTTTGTTTGAGGATCAACTTTGTAAACCTTAAAGATCTATATAAAGATTAGCTATGAGAAGAACATGAGAAGTAATCTTTGGGGTATTGAAAGGAAGAGCTTATTCTAAAACTTGCCTTTATTTTATTTTCTGACCCTTTGTTTTGAGCCATGATAGATAAACCACTGAATGACTAGGGTGTTTTTCCACCCTGAAAGGTTGTTATTGCAAGACTTTGCATATAATAACTGAATGTCCTTGGTGAGCAACACTGTATTTTTTTTCATGTGAACATACCAGAATGCAAAATATTATTTTGTACTGCATACAGAACTCTCAAAATCTGGTCACAAGTTCATAGAATCCAGAATTCCAGATCAGTTTTGTCTTTTGTTATAGTTAAAATAATTGGCTACCCAAACATCACAAATTAATTATATTTGATGGTTGATTTGTAGGAAGTACAAGACTGAGATTATATGGTATATAGACTTTAAAGTGTTTTGTTAACCTTTGTACCTTAATTAAAATATTATCTTCATCGACTGAAAATCTATTCACTTTCTGAGTGAGTTAAGGCCTGACCAGGTTTTCTTTATATTAAAGTCTTTTCAGAATGACTACCTTAGACTTATCTAGAAATCCAAGACATCCATTTTTACCTTCAGACCCTCAGCAGTTTATAGGTTGAATATTGCCTCTATATACCGTTTCAAGTACTGAAGTTTCTCCAAAGAATAGTTCCTACCCAGAGCCAAAATTGGAGTAATTCCCTTTTTTATTTACTCGTAAGCCTAGGGGCAAATTAGAATAAGTGCTTTGGAATACTGATGTTTTATTCCTTCCACTAAAGCTCTCTTCAGATACATCATGAAGGCATGGAGGTGATCCAGAGTTTATGAAAATAAGGTCAATGAAACCCAGACTCCAACAGCTTCTTCCAAGCTGGAAAAAACTTTGAATCCAGGTCTGGTAGCAGACTCAGTCAATAAAGATTTATTAACTGCCTGCTATGAACCACATGCTGTGCTAAGCTCTGTGTCTGTCATTCAAAGACTATCAAACAATCATCAATCAGGAAATATTTATTATGTGCTAGGCATGGTGTCAAGCACTGGGCAAAAGAGACAAAAGACAGTCCCTGCCCTCAAGGTGCTTATAATCTAATGGCAGAGAAAACATGCAAACAAATATATGCAAGGCAAGCTACATGCATGATAAATTGCTGTTATTCAGTCATTTCAATCCTGTTCAGCTATCTGTAACCACATTTGGGGTTTTCTTGGCAAAGATACTGGAATGGTTTGCCATTTTCTTCTCCAGCTTATTTTACAGATGAGGAAACTAAGGCAAGAAGAGTTAAATGACTTATCCAGGGTCATACAACTAGTGTCTGAAGGCAGATTTGAACTCAGGAAGATGAGTGTTCCTGACTCCAGGCCTGGCGTTGTAATGGGAATGGGAATTTGAAGATTTTCCCTGCTTCTTTTTTTTTAGGGCAATTGGGGTTAAGTGACTTGCCCAAGGTCAGATGGCTAGTTTTTATGTTAAGGCCAGATCTGAACCCAGGTCCTTCTGACTCCAGGGCTGGTGCTCTATTCACTGTGCCACCTAGTCCCCCCTTCCCTCCTTCTTAATAGGCCAAATGTAATCACATATAGCCTGTGGTGGGAGGAGTTTGCTGAAGGCTGGAGCAGGAAGGGTGGAGCAGAGCCAGAAGAAGCTGGGATTCAGAGCAGTTCCTATGGTGGGAGAGAAAGGATGCAGGCAAGTAGACAGCTAGGCTTGTGAGTGTGGGAATGATGTTGCTCTCTGCAGTGTTGTTGTGTATAGATTTCTTTGTTGCTATGATAAATTCAGTTTTCTGGTGTTGGGATTTGACTTTCTGGTGTCTGAATAAATGTTTCGCTGAAATGTCTTCTATATGGAGACTCTGTTATATTTTGCAATTCAGAGCTACGCTGGTATACAGTCGATGCTGTGAATATTGTTTTGGCAAAACAGGCATTCTCTCCACTGTGCTGGCTAGTTGCCCCATGCATAATAAACAGGAAATAAATTAGAAGAATGGAAGCACTTTATTTAAGAGGTGTTTGCTAGAAGATTTAGTTGGGACTTACAGGAAACCAGAGAGGTCAGTAGACAGAGTGGAGGGGGGAGAATGTTCTAAGCATGGGGGAACAGAGAAAAATGTCCAGAACCAAAAGAACTGTCTTATTCATGGGAAAACCAGGAGAACAGTATCACAGGGTACCCTGGCTAAGTCTCCAAAGACTCACAGGGTAGACCACCAGATGATGAATTTTTTGGCCAGGAACTAATGAAGACAATTCCCTGATGTATGGAGAGGTCAAAGGGAATGCCCACATTGACAAATGCACAGATCCATTAAGAACTAAAGTATAATCATTTCCTTATTGTTCATCTAAAAGCTTAATGTGTTTTATCTTGATTGAGTTCAAAGAAAAGTATGACTTCTAAAATCTCCATTTATTTTCCTGACTTCCTTCTGAAAATGAGATACTGTCCTTCTATGTTCTGGAAGTAACAATAATCTTTTCAGAAATATCTCTATCAAAAACAGATACACTCAAGCCATG
This sequence comes from Gymnobelideus leadbeateri, assembly GCA_011680675.1. Classification (NCBI taxonomy): domain Eukaryota; kingdom Metazoa; phylum Chordata; class Mammalia; order Diprotodontia; family Petauridae; genus Gymnobelideus; species Gymnobelideus leadbeateri. Next base: position 160,334 of record WOXC01004287.1, read on the forward strand.
GTCATTCATTTTTTAACTTCATATATAAATCAATCTGATCACAGACATATAAAGCTAATTCCACTTACTTATAGTACATTGATTGGATTCCCCTATTTTTTCCATTGAAGTGTGATTATAACCAAGGTTATTTAGTTGATATTAGCAAAACAAGGAAAGGTTAGATGTACCACAAATTTTATTTTATTTTTTGATGCAATCGGGGTTAATTGATTTGCCCAGGGTCACACAGCTAGTAAGTGTCTGAGTCCACATTTGAACTCAGGTCCTCCTGACACCAGGGTTGGTTTCTCTATCTACTATGCCACTTACCTGCCCTTTACAATTTTTTAAGTGATGAATGAAATAAGAATAGGAATCCTAAACACTGTGAAAGTATTAATCATTCACAGCAGGGGTAAAATCAGGATTCAAGGAGTTATTGTAGGGACAATTAGTTGCCAAAAAACATAGGTTTAAGTCTTTGTTACTAATTTACTTTGTGACTTTGGAGCAAGTAACTTTCCTTGTAAAGGCCTCAGTTTCCTAATCTGGACAATGATGGCATTGGAGTAGATGCCCTCTAAGACTCCTTTAAACATTAAAATTCTATACAAGAGAATTGTCATACATTACGACATACTACAATAAACAACAATTGATCAGGCTTTCATTTCTGGGACTACTGCAAAAATCTCTTATTTTCATCTCTCTGATTCAAATATCTCTTTCTCTGTTCCATCCACCTCATCAGTGTCAGTCATTGGTCTCTACATATCATTTTACTAAGTAAAATCTCCAATGGCACATGACCATTTCTAGGATAAGATAAGTACTTTCAGGTTTGGTATTGAAAACTCTTCCCCAGAATAGATAGGGGGCACAGTGGACTCCAGGCTGGCCCTGGAGTCAAGAGGATTTGAGTTCAAATGTGGCCTCAGACACTTACTGTGTGACCCTGGACAAGTCACTTAACCCCAATTGCCTCCGGAAGGAAGGAAGGAAGAAAGGAAAGAAGGAAGGAAGGAATGGAGAAAGGAAGGAAGGGAGAAAGGAAGGAAGGAAGAGAGAGAGAGAGAGAGAGAGAGAGAGAGAGAGAGAGAGAGAGAGAGAAAGAGAAAGAGAAAGAGAAAGAGAAAGAGAAAGAGAAAGAGAAAGAGAAAGAGAAAGAAAGAACCAACCCAATCTGGCTGAAGCTTAGATTTCTAAGTTTAATAGACAATATTACACTTCATATATGCTACATCCTCACCAAGCTTACTGGTCCCATACATATCACTCTATCTCCCATCTTTGTGACTTTTCAGGCTATCCCCAGTACCTGAAATGTACTTTCTCCTCACTTCCATCTCTTAAATCTTCCTTTCAAATTTCAGGTTAAATATTATCTCCCACATGTTCTATTCTGAGGCAGCTAACTGGTGCAATGGATAGAGCACTGGGCCTAAAGTTAAGAAGACCTGAATTCAAATCTAGCCTTACACACTTACTAGTTGTATGAACCTGAAATCTGTCTTCCTCGATTTCCCCATCTGTAAAATGAAGACAATAATAGCACTGACCTCACAGAGCTGTTCTGAGGATCAAATGGTATAATGCTTGTAAAGAGTCTGGCATGCAATAGGTGCTTAATAAATTACTGTTCCCTTCCCCTCTTCTCCCTACATGCAAATGTCCCTGTGGAAGTTCTTTGTGTTTCCTTATTTGTATTTTATCCTTATAGACCATTAGAATGTCTGCTTCTTGGGGGAGGTGAGGACTCTCTCAGTTTTGCATTTGCATCCTCACTGTGCATACTAACATATACTAAGCATATGTATACATACACATACTAATAAAATATATGCATACATGTACTTCTATACAGATACATATGCATAGGTATGTGCATTTTGTGTGTGTGTCTGGCACCAAGTAGCTAATAACTGAGTAAGCCTTTGCTAAGTATTTACTTTGTGCCAGGCACTATACTAAGTGCTAGAGATACAAATAAAGGCAAAAACAGCATCCTGCCCTCAGGGGGCTCACGTCCTAACAGAGGAAACATATCACCAGATCTATACAGTGTAGATGGAAGGTAATTTCAGAGGGAAGGGGGAAGAAGGGAAGCCTTCTAAAAAAAGTTTGGTGTAAGTCAGGCCTGCTCAACCTCAGGCCCACCAGAGGATTTCAGGCTGCCTGTGAAAAATGTAGATGATGTTTTCCTCTGCATTTTTGCTGCAAGCGCCCCATGGGATACAGGTTTAAACCATATCTTGAAGGAAGCCTGAAAAGGGAGGGGGCAGAGAATTCCAGACATGGGGACAGATAGTAGAAATATACAAAATAATGGTAAATTGTCTTGCGTGCCCAAGAGTACTTTTCACATGCTTATTGATTAGCTGATCAAAAGAACATTCCTCTAAAAGTAAAAATATTAATATGGTGCTTTAAGGTTTGCAAAGTATAGTTACCCTTTCCACATCATGGGGGTTAGGGGCACAGCTACCCCCCATGATCTGGAAAATCCATGTAAAATTTTTGGCCCTCCATTTGTACCAGATTAGAAGTCTGAATCATTATAGTATTAAAAGAGGAAAATATGTTGATATTATATAATACTGTGCATATTTTTATGCATTTCTGAGTTTCTGAACTTTTTTTGTGTTGTCTGCTGAACTTTGGCTTCCTCAAAGCTTCCACCAAAATTCCCATTTAATTTATTTTATCAAAACCACAATGGGGAAACTTGCAATGTGGAAGGGATAACTGTACTTTACAAATATCACCTCATTTGATCCTTGCAACTTCCCAGGGAGGTAGGTGCTGCTATTTCCCCCATTTTATAGATGAGGAAACTGGAGCAGAAAGAACTTAAGTGATTTGCCTAGGGTCACACAGCTAATAAGTATCTAAGGCTTGGTTTGAAACCAGATCTTTTTGATACAGTGAATAGAGCACTGGGCCTGGAGTCAGAAAGACTCATCTTCCTGAGTTCAATTCTGGCCTTGGACACTTACTAGTTATGTGACCCTGGGCAAGTCACCTAACCCCGTTGGCCTCAGTTTCCTTTTCTATACAATGAACTGGAGAAGGAAATGGCAAACTGCTCTAGTATCTTTGCCAAGAAAACTCTGAATGGGTTCATGAAGAATCAGACACGACTGAGTAACAGCAGCAACAACTACAACAAGCCTCCTGACTTCAGGACCAGGGTTCTACCCACAGTGCTTCCTCAGCTCCCTTAGATGCCTGAGACTTCTGATAACTCCCAGATGTTTGGACAAATCCTTCAGTTTTCTCACCTTACAAGATGTAAGAACATTCCTTCCCTAAGGATTCTGGTGCTATGGGAATACACTTCTTCAGTGTGTCTATCTGACAAAACAGCTGAATAGGGGAAAGCTTCCAGGGCTCATTTTTAATGTTGGCTGCCTCCACTCAACAGGAGATTTGCATCTAGATGGAAAGGTTAGTGATTACACACCTGGTGAAGCATCTAGCAGGAGCTTTTCAGCCAATATAAAAGAATGTGTGTTGGAAAGATAAATAGATCCTTGTCAAGAGTTGCCACAAGGCTTTCTAGAAACTGCCTTTGGCATATATATTCTCAGAATAACCAGAGGCATCGCTACATGAAACTATCATGTTTTTGCAGCCCCACCCCCACATGTCTTTTATTTATACTAAACTGGAGACATAAGGAAACTATCTACCAGGGGTGGGGCACCTGTGACCTTGAGGTCACGTGTAGCCCTCTAGGTCCTCAAGTATGGACCTCTGACTGAATCCAAACTTCCCACCTACACAGCAATCCAACTTGCACCACCTAACTGTCCCTAGCTTGATTTAGGGCTAGAAGGGGCCAGAAAGATAATGTAGTACAATCTTCCCCTTCTCAAGAGGAGTTTGGATTCAGTCAAAGGGCCACGCTTGAGTACCTAGGGGGCCACATGTGGCCTCAAAGCTGCAAGTCCCCCATCCCTGCCACTTTCTGAGTCCTAAGGCTTAAACTTCAGGGAAAGTTGCCATTAGATGCTCACCAGCTCAAATCCCTCCTTCTCCATGAATGCTTCCCTAAATACTCCAGCTTGAAACTTGGCACTGAGTCATTTTAGTCATATCTGACTTTCCATGACCCCATCTGAGGTTTTCTTGGCAAAGATAATAGAATAGTTTTCTATTTCCTTCTCTAGCTTTCTTTGAAGATAAGGAAATTGAGGTAAACAGGGTTAAGTGACTTGCTCAAGGTGACACAGCTAGTAAGAATATGTGGCAAGATTTGAACTCAGGAAGATGAGTCTTCCTGACTCCAGACCCCATGCTCTACCCACTGTGCCACCTAACAGCCCCAACATTGCACAGCTGCTTCACATTTCTCCCTTGCTCACATCTGCTCTTCCTCGTTATCTTCCCTAACTTTGTTAAAGAAATTATCATCTGTTGTTTAGTCATTTTCAGTTATGTCCAACTCTTCCTAACCCCATTTGGGGTTTTCTTGGCAAAGATACTGGAGTGTTTTGTCATCTCCTCATTTTATAGATGAGGAAACTGAGGCAGTCAGGGTTTAGTGACTTATCTAGGATAAGTGTCTGAATTGGGAGGCATCTGAGGTCAGATTTGAATTCAGGAAAATGAGTCCTCCTGAATCCAGCCCCAGCTCTCTATCCACTGTGCCAACTAGCTGCCCCTAGAGTGAAAATAGAAGCATATGATTTAGGGCTAGAAGGGGTCAGAAAGATAATGTAGTGTGATCTTCCCCTTCTCAGATTTTCTGAGAATGCTTTGTCCCTTTGTCACATTGTAGGTGGCACAGAAGAAAAAACAACGATTCTGCAGCCCAAGAACCTGTGTTCAAACTCTGACACTCTCTGTGTGTCCTTTACCAAATCACCCCTTCCTCATGCCTTGGTTTCTTCATCTGTAAAATTAAGGTATTAGGTGATATGGTGTCTGAGGTCCCTTCCACCTCTCAATCTAAAATCCCATTGCCTCTCATTACTGGACACGTACCCTTCCCCTATTTAATTGCAAACTCATCAAAGGCAAGGCACCTTTTCTTTTCTTTTTTTTCTATGTACCAGCACTTACCATATATGTCTTGGACATAGGTATTAATAACATATTTGCAAAATTGAACAGAAGAGGTATTGTCACAATATATTTTAGCTCTAAACAAAGACATTTACTAAAATAATGTAAGAACATCCCTTCCCCATCAGCAACTTAGGACTCATCATCCCACAAGTCACCATATCTTTTAAACCAAAGATCAGGTTTGCCAAAGAATATTCCCTTCCCAAAGTCTAATGAAAGATAGACTTCCTTTTCATGAACTCAGGACTGTTCCATGGGTAGAAATCTTTATTTATTAGGCAGTATTGCCTGAAGGGTGTGAGATGTTGCTGAGCAATGAAATATAAATGACTGTGTTGGCATGGCACCCCTCATCCAAAGACCCCAACACTCTTAGGGCATTCCTTTCATGTATGGGTTAGACTAAATGGCCACCGAGGTTCCTTCGAATTCTCCAATTCTATGACTGTGTTTCCCACAACATCCTTGAGAGATTGGTGTAAGGGAGGTTTCTAGAGGCCCAACAACTAACAGAATTAAGTGATTTTCACCAGACCTCATACTGAGTCATTTTCAGAGCCAGGAGTAAAAAGCAGGCTGTATTTTATCCTGGGAGGCTGAACTCACTCTTGACAAGTGTATCAGGAAGCTGCTTTACAAACCCACTCACTCCCATGGTTCCCTGAGTCACAGCCAGAATTCATATCAGCTTCAGCAGGAGTTATTTTCAGTACTTCTGGGATGGGAGTCTTGGACAGATGTTTGGAGTGTCTGCATTATGAGGTATGGTCTGATTATTCCACCTCAGGCAATAAAATAAGCCATCAAAATCACTGGGCTAATACTGCATATCGTGTTCCTTGAGGACACAAGGGGCAGGGAGAAATTGCTACCATTTCCTTTCAACCCAAGCAAGCTCAGAAGTAAAGCAAAATTAACATCTGAATAACTTTCTTCTAACTTAAGAACTGTTCTTCTTACCTCTGGATCAAAGCTTCTCAACCAGTGAGTTAGATACATCTGTGAGTTGAAAATCTAATTTGGCTTGTTTTGGCAAACTAGGCTTTTCACATAGTTGGTATGCTGTAGCAAACTAGGCTTTCTCCAAATTCTTGCACCTCCTCTAAGGCAAATGCACTAAGATGCTCCTACTTGTATTGTCTTGTCTCTCTTCCCCTTCCCCTTCCCCTTTCAGTACTTTTCTTCCAAGGCCTGATACCATATTTAGAATTTCCTTTTTGACATAAATGATCCAAGACATCTGATCTGCTGCAGCAAAGCAACCTTTCAGTTTTCTCTCTCATCTCCCATTTCCCCTTATATACTCTCTTTCTAATCATCAGTTGTTGTTGTCATTGTTTTGTGACAGAGGGGAATTATTTGTATTTTTAAATTATTTTTATTTTTTAGTTTTTGGTTTTTTGGAAGTGGGAAGAGGGCATTTGGAGTTAAGTGACTTGCCCAAGGTCACATGGCTAGTAAGTGTTAAGTGTCTGAGGCCGGATTTGAATTCAGGTCCTCCTGACTCCAAGGTCAGTGTTCTAGTCACCGGGCCACCTAGAGACCTCCATTATGTTTTTTTCAAAATCCTTCTTAAGGTCCTCTATGGCCTGTAACCAGCTCGTATTCTTCTTGGAAGCTTTTGGTGCAGGAGTTCTGACTTCACTGTCTTCCTCCTGTCCTTTGATCCTTTTTGTCCCCAAAATAGGAGTGTAAATTTGGGTTGCTCTGCTTGCTTTGATTTCCTCATTTGCTCATGTTGCCACTCAATTATTTGATTTTGGGGCTTTTTGCTACAGTAGGACTCTGCTACCAGACAGGGGAGCTTAGTACCAAATGCTGGAGTTTTCTCAGCTGCTGAAGGTATTAGTTGGGTGCCCTCTCTGAAGCACATCCTGCGACCTCCACCCTGGACCCCAATCCAGATCCAAGCAGGTTAAAGCAAGAGCTATTATCCCTCAGACTGGTCGCTTGATCCCCCTACAATCTGCAAACCAGGAGCTGAAGCAGCCACGTGGCTGCAGCTATGTGGCCGCTGAGCCTCAGCTGCTTCTCTCCCTAGGGGCAAAAGCTGACGCACTCCCAACTACTGGATCCCAAAGTCCACACTGCACTGACCTCTCACTTTGTCCTTGGTATCTGTGGGTTGGTAAGTCTGAAAACTTCCACAGCTGCTGGTGATCTGAAATCCCTCCAGCTGGCAGCTGGCTGTGGCCACCCTGAGGCTAAGAAGTATGGCTCACATGACTGAGGTCGGCTCCCAGAGCACTGCACTGGCTGCTTCCTGCCAGCCTGCTGGGCTGTCCTCTGCAGGAGGTTAGCTTCTCTGTGTCATTTTGTGGGTTCTGTAGCTCCAAAGTTTGTTCAGAGTCACCTCTTACATGAATTGGAGGGGGTAAAAGCTAGAGCCCAGCAGAAGTCCTGTTTCTACTCCACCATCTTAAGATAATTTTTCATTAATTTAATTGGGATGGTATTACCTAAATGGATGGTTAGGTAAAATTATCATTTTTACTATATTAGCTTTATCTACCAATGCAAAATAAAAATTACTTTGATTATTTAGATCTAAGTTTGTATAAAAGGTGCTTTGTGTTTATATTCATATAGTTCCTGTGTCTGTTTTGGTATGTATACTCTCATATTTTTTATACTCTCTAGTTATTTTATATGATCTAAAATAATTAATATAACTGACACATAGTGTAGTTTCATTATTTTTCTGTTTTGATTAAATTTGATTTTAGCTTTTACTTTGTCTCTGATCATGATTACTATCCTTGCTTTTTTACATAATAACTTAGTAATTTATATAATAATTTACATAATAATTCTGCTCCTGACCTTTATTTTATGTTTGTGTGTATGTCTCATTTTTATAGCATTTTCTAAAAGTAACATATTGTTTATTCAAATTTTAATCTATCAGTTTCCATTTTATGGGTAAGTTCACCACATTCACATTCTAAAATATAATTACTTGAATATTTTCCTCCTATTTTATGCACTATCCTTCTCACCTTATTCCTACCCCTCCTCGCTCTTCTACTTTACTTCTACACTTTACCTTAACCTATCCCCACTCCAAGAATCTTTCCCTTATCCCCTTGCCCCACCCCTACCTTCTTACTTCTTTCTGAATTTAGAAGATTTTTATGTTGTTTCATCTTAATCTCATTTCCATTAATCTACATACTCTTTTATATTCCCCTTTATCCTATTCCCTATCCCTACCTTATTCTCTCCCTGCCTGACTATCCCCTTGCCCTCCTTTTTCTTTCTGAATTTTAGATATACATGTATTATATATATATATATATATGTGTGTGTGTGTGTGTGTGTGTGTGTGTGTGTGTGTGCTCTTATATATATGTATGTATGTATGTATGTATGTATGTATGCTTTCCTCTTTAACCCACTCCCAATGAGAGTAGGGTTCCCAAACTACCCAGAGTCCTCTCCCATCTAATTCATCTGTATCAGTTCTTCCTCTTGTACCTCATTTGTATCAAATAATTACTGTTTTGCCTTTTCCTACATCTTTTTGTTTTTTAGAATCACATCATATTTAGCTCTACCCCAATCTTTCTTTCAAACTACCCAATTACTAATGACAATCTTTGACATACAGTTTATATTCCATGTATTATAAGGGAACAATTTGTCCTTATTGTGAGGACAATTGTAATTAGTCTTTGATGTTTATCTTATATTTCTCTTGAATCTTGTATGTCAAATTTTCTATTTAATTCTGTTTTTCTTTTCAGTTTTTTTTTTTTGAGGGGGTGAGCAATGAAATTCTGAAAGTCTGTCAATTCATTGAATGTCCTTTTTTTGTTCAGGATTATCCTTAACTTTGCTGGGTATGATATTTTTTGGCCATAGCCCCAGTTCCTTTGCTCTTTGATATATAGTGTTCTAAGACCTGAGGTCTTTTAGGGTACCCACTTCCAGGTCTTATGTAATTCTAATTAGGGCTCCACCATATTTGAGTTGTTTTTCCCTTGTTGCTCATAACATTTTCTCCTTAATCTGGGGTGCGGGTGGGGGGAGAGGTGTCAGAATTTGTCTATGATACTCCTATAGGTTGTCCTCCAAGTATCTCTTTCAAGTGATAATTGGTAAATTTTTTTCTATTTCTGCTTTCCCCTTTTATTCTGACACTTCAGGACAATTTTCTTTAATTATTTCTTGTATTGTTATGTCAAGATTCTTTTCTTGAGTATAGCTTTCAGGTAGTCTGATTGTTCTTGTTTTCTCTTTCTCATCTGTTCTCCAGATTAGCTTTTTCTTACAAGATGTTTCACATTCTTTTCTATTTTTTCATTCTTTATATTTTGCTTTATTATTTCTTGGTCTCTTATAACTTTGCTAGCTGCCCAACGCCTAATTCAAATTTTCAAGGAGAAATTTTCTACTTTAAGATTCTGAATCTCCTTTTCTATTTGGTTCACTTTCTTTTCATAATCTTGTTTTTCTTGGATTGTTTTTACTTTTTAAAAAAATTTTCAATCTCTATTATTTGAATTTTGAAGTCTTTTTTGAGTTCTATGAATTCTTTCTTGGGCAAGTGACCATTTGACATTATTCTTTGGGGCAGAAGAGCCTTTTTTTTTGTTTCAGTTTCCTCCTCTGAATAGGAATCCCTGTCTTCTCTATTCCCACAGTAACTGCCTGTGGTTGAGTTCTTTCTCCTTTGCCTGCTTATTTTTTAAAAAATCTAGGAGTTTATTATTATAATCACCTCTAATTCTGGAGTGTGGGGAAATGTTGCCTGCAGCCTCAGGTCCTTTTCACTCTCATTTCTTGAACTTTGTCCTAGGTCCAACCTATACACTCCTTTCTCCCTCCAAACCACGGCTAGAGCCTCTGGCATACCTATTTCAGCAAACACCCTAGCATACCCAGGATGTCTTCTAGCATAGGTTCCTTGATCTGCTTTTCTAAAGGAAAGAAACTCAAAAGGGGTTAATAAACTTACTTTAATCAAACATATGTATCATTCACTTAGTTCAAGGAGAAAAGTAAGCACCCTGAACTTTGGATACAAACAGAAATTATAAGCAAACAAAATATACAGAGAAAATAACACAATGCAGCAGACCAACAGACAGGGCTTCTAGCTGTCTGATCATTACATAGATAAATAGTTACCAGAGAGAAAAGCACCACTATCTGGGTTTTCAAAGCCCAGGGGCTCAACAGCTGCCCAGAGTCTCATCTGGCCAAATCATACAACTCTTCCCATAAGTGAGCCCCAAAACAAAACCTCACCTCAGAGTTATATATAGCCTTCTTCAGGGTCAGAGGACATCACAACCTTCATGACTCACTGACTAATTACGAAGTAACAAAAGGTGTTGGCCTTCCTGAAAAACAAGCCTCCCCTAAGCAAGTTTTCTTGTTGGGTTCCAATGAGGCCCATTAAGGGGCATGGAAGATCTTCAAATCCCCTTACCATTACAATACTATACTGGAAATACTCTTGTTTGCTGAGAACCATCCAGTGGCCATGACCTTCAGTTGTCCACCCTGGTCTGGAACTAAGACCAAGAACTCAGCCCACCATCAGCAGTGTCTGCACCCCACTGCTTCTGTACTCATTAGGCATGTGCTGATTCCTTCTTGCCCAGGACTGCATTGCAGCAGCACAGCTGAGCCTGGCATCCCTTGTCAGCAGAGACTCCCTCAACCTTCCACCACTCAGATGCGCAACTCCTCCACTGTCCTGGGGGTGAAAAGTCACGTGACTGAGAGTGAGACCATGTCCCAGCTCAGTTGCCCCTAGGGTTCCCTGCTTTTTATTTCAGTGGAGTTAGCTTGGAGGTGTTTACACTTCACTCCATTCTGGAATCTTTCTTTGGATCTTCTCCAGTTGTTCCAGGTAGAACACTGTTCTGCCCCAACTCTTATTTGTTTTTGCTACTCTATGTTGACCCTGAGATGTTATTTTGTCTTGTTTGTGGAGAAAATCTAGAGAGCTTGGAATTTCCTGACCTACTCTAACATCTTCCCATAATCCTCTCCTTTGTATGATTTTTAAAATCTGCCCAGTGATACACAGAGTTAAAGAAGGTTTCTGAAAGAATGGTGACTGAACCCAAGTGGGGTTCATCTGGGAAGTTTCCTTAGAAGTAATTATTGGTCAGTGTTCTGAAAGAAGAGAATATTGCTAAAATAGAAATGAAGTCATTTTAGGGGGGGAAGCATAAAAAAGGCTCTAGAAAGTAGCAATAGTAGTATTAATATTATAGTATTACTATTATATCATTATACTATTACTATTATTATAATACCATTAATACTAACAAGAGTATTAATAAAATAATAACTATTACAATTTTAATTTTTATTTACAGCCATATATCTAGGTTTACAGATGAGGAACGAGGTTTTGGAATTTGTCCATGATTATATATTTAATAAGTGCCAAAATAAAAACAAGCATGGCTTCCTGTATTCAAGTCTAATACTCCAATCACAAGGCAATACAGCCTTTCAGGAGTCAATTGATAAATAAACATTTAGTAAGCACCTACTGTGTGCCAGGCATTGTGCCAGGCAGCTGGGTAGGTCATCAGGTTTCTATAGTTGGAACAGAGAATCATAGTATTTTAGAGTAGTAGGCCCTTCTATCACTTGTTCTAACCACTTTATTTTACAAATGAGGAAACTGAGGCCCTGGAAGGCATATTTGACTTCCTCAGTGGAACACAGGTATTTGTCAGAGCTGGATTTATAGTCCTGCCCAGTGCTCATTTTTACTGTATCTCACTACCAAGCTGAGCTGTAACACAAAACGAGGACAGTTAGATAAGGAGAGGCTAATTGGCAAAGAGCCTGGAAGCCCATGATTAGGAGTATTCATTTGATTTGAGAGGCAATTTGGAACCATTATAGGCTTTGGAGAGGAGAGTGTTATGATCAAAATGTTATTGTGGATAGGAGGGTGGGTGGGAGGGGGCTGAGGCCAAATGAAGGTCACCACTACCCAACAACATTTTTTTTCCAAATCATTCCTTCCCCCTCCTCACTCTGAATTTGGTTAAGTTCCAATGAATTGACTGGAAACATCTTCATTGTTAGTTGTCATGGAAAACCATTTACGCTGCCTGTAGCATCAAGAAGTCTGATGTGTCCATAGAGATGGTGATATGAGTCAAACCTCTGTTGTAGTGAATTTTGACAAGTCTATTTTTAATCATGCATTTTGACACATACCATTTAAACCGGAAGACACACTCGTGTCCTTTGCATGCTAAAGCTTTCAGACACCAGAATCTCTGAGTGCCAAATTGTGATCTCTGCTCTTGGAACAAGGGATTTGTTCTTGTACAGAGAAAGCATTTCTCAGTGCATACAGATCAACAACTTGGGCATGTGAAGTCATTATACGTAGAACTTAATTACAGCAAAGAGAAGAGAGATGTCAGCCCTAATGACCATCCATGTTAACTATAATTGAAGGGGTGCTCTTGGTGAAGCCCGTCAGAACTGAATGTGCTACCCAGTTATTCAAGATCAAATAACTGGTAAATCACCTCACCTCTGACCTAGGCTTTAGGCTAAAGAGGTGAGATTCCCACTCTAGGTGACTCAGACCTAAGGATATGCAGTGACCCAGAAACACTTGAAATGAGCTTCCTTCTCCAGTACATTTCTTTTGCTTCTTTTCACCTCCCCTCCCACCCTCAGACCTTCCTCCTATCCACCCACTAATATCTTTTATTTGCCAATCTCCAAGCCAACATACAATAAGAAAGAGAATTTGAATTTACATAATAGCTTCCTTCCAAAAAGCTGAAAGCACTTCTCCCATATATAATTTGTCCTCACAACAATATTCTGAACTAAGAAAGGGCCTCTCATTAATATCATCATTAGAATCATCGTTATTGCTAGACCTGTTTTACAGTCACAGAACCTGCTGGTGAGTGATTCTGGCGAGATGACAAGTTTCTTACACGGTTTTGAAAAAGGATTGCAGTAAGAACTTCTACTTCTTGCCTCATCAGTGGTCATGTTGCACACACCACTAAATTCACTAACCTTCATTTTAATTTTATTTTCAAAATTTATCGCAAGCTTCAGATTGTTACAAGATTGTTAGATTTCAGCAAAAGGTTGCAGAGCCTCCAAAAGAACTCTGAATCAAACATAAATATGTGCTAAGAAAGGGATGCTAAGAAAGGCACTGTCAAAGCAAATTGATTTGAATTATGTAAGACCAATTCTCATTTTCTTTTTAAAGGTTTGACTCTGGATAACAGCTAGGCTTTATAACAGCCTCAACTTCTCAAATGACAAGGCATGTCTCTTTCTACCCTTACACATTCAAAACTTCTTATATGTAGAACCTATATCGGATTATATGCCGTCTTGGGGGGAGGGAGAAGAAAAAGGAGGGAGAGAAAATTTGGAACCCAAAAACTTGTGGAACTAAATGTTGTAAACTAGAAATAAATAAATTTAAAGGCAAAAAAGACTTCAATTGGTTTCAAAATTCTAACAGCTAATTTTTTTCTTCATCTCACAGAATTGCTCATGCCATTCCTAGATGTTTCCATAGTAATAATGTTTCTGGTAGATGTGACCTTCAAAGGACCAAAACACTATTTTGGTTGGTATTTTTGACTGATCCAAACATAAAGCCTGACTTCCTTAAGGAAAAAAAAAGTTGCATTGATGCTTTTGGTTTTTTATATCATGATCATATCTAGGGATATCCTCCACCTCCACCCCATAAACGATGTCTTGTAACAGCAACAAAAATCATTTATGCAAAAGCACCCAGCCTAATGAGGGGCAACTAGGTGGTGCAATGTAGAAAGTGCCAGGCCTAGCATCAGGAAGACTCTTTCTCCAGAGTTCCAATCTGGTCTCACTAGCTGTGAGACCCTGTGCAAGTCACTTAACCTTGTTTGCCTCAATTCTTTATCTGCAAAATGAGCTGAAGAAGGAAACGGCAAACCTCTCCAGTATCTTTGCCAAGGAAACCCTAAATGGGGTCATTCAGAGTCAACCACTACTGAGAAAATGACTGAATAACAACAAACCACAGCATAATGACCACGTTTAATGGTGTATTCAACATTTTGTTCCCTGGCCTCCCACCTTTTGCTTCTCTCTTCTCTGGGGTCAAGAATAGAATCATATGATTGGCTACTTCAAGCCAGAGACCACAAAAACCAGCTGGTCCAATTGCCTCATTTTACCAATCAGGAAACTGAGTCACAGAGGGATGAAATGACTTGCCTAAAGTCATACAGTTAGCATCAGAAGTGGGTTTTGAACCAATGTCCTCTGACTCCAAAAAGAGTCCACTCTTGTCTCCATGTTCTTTTAGTACACATCATTGTTTTCACCATGCCCATTGCTTTAGCAATTCTGTATATTTCATTCTACACGAGTTCACATGTACCTCCATTTTTCTCTGGATTCCTCATATTCATTGCTTTGATTCATTGATAATCTTCCATTGTCTTGGGCTTTTTGTTTTGTTTTGTTTTTTGTTTTGTTTCTTTTTCATTTTTTTTTTGTTTGTTTGTCTTTTTGCTTTTTGGAGGGGGGAAGGCAGGGTTATTGGGGTTAAGTGTTTTGCCCAAGGTCACATGGCTAGTAAGTGTTAAGTATCTGAAGCCGGATTTGAACTCAGGTCCTCTTGACTCCAGGGTTGGTGCTCTATTCACTGCACCACCTAGCTGTACCAATCTTCCATTGTCTTAATATGCTATGAGGCATGCAGTTATTTCCACCAATCAAAGAAGCAGCTTGTATTTTATTCTAGAGGCCATAGGGAGTCGCTGAAGGCTTTTGAGCTTGGGAGTGACATGGTCAAACAGATAGATAAAGCATTTTTAAGTGCTTACTGAAGGGCAGCTAAGTGCCACAGTGAATAGAGCACAAGCCCTGGAGTCAGAAAGACTTGTCTTCCTGAGTTTAAATCTGGCCCTAGACACTTCCTAGCAGTGTGACCCTGGGTAAGTCACTTAAGCCTGTTTGCCTCAATTTCCTCATTTGTAAAATGAGCTAGAGAAGGAAATGGCAAACCATTCCAGTATCTTTGCCCAGAAAACTCCAAATGGGGTCACAAAGAGTTGGACATGACTGAAAACAATTGAACAATAATAGCAAAAGTTGTAAAGAAACTTAGAGCCTTTCTTGTTTAAAAAAAAAAAAAAGAAACACATTATTCTGCTTACATCAGTACTTGCCAAAAGTGATTATGGTTTGTCCTCATTTTGCAAATGCTTTCTGCATGTCAGTTCACTTGAGATGGGCTCAACTAGTGGGTGGAAACACCAAAGAAGGACTTGACCTTTGGGGATTGTAGTAAGAGATATAAACTGTAAGCTCAAACATTCTATCTTGATAAAGGTCACACCATATCAATGTAACTCAAACCGCAATGCTGAACTGAAAGATGATTGCATATATTCTCCAGGTAACTGCTAACTTCACAACTAAGATGAATTCCTCATTTTACACATGAAGAAACTGAGACCCAGAAAGGTTAAATGACTAACCCAAGGAGATCTATAACAAGACCTGCCCAATCTTTTGCCCTAAGTGGATGTAACCTCCAGCTAATTTGCTCACTGAATGAGCCACAGGGGTAGGGATTGCTATCCCTGTGTATGAGATGTTCATAAATAAATAGAGTATACAAAGCTTCCACCATGCATTTCATCTCCCCGTCGATGTGAATTTCTCACAGTTCCTAAGTTCAGAACAATAATTTTTCATACCAGCATTTGTGGTATGAGAAAAATTCCTAACATCTTGGAACAAGTTGTCATTTTAGAAAATTATAAGCTTTTAAAATAACTGGCTAGAAATTGCTGAAGTACAATCAGCCTGCAAGAGAATACCCATTGTGGGGCATGAACAACTGTGTGTGGTAATTGTGCAGTTTGTCCTTTCCACTGCAGATCACAGCTTTTATCTCTGGGTGCATATCTCATATCTGATCAAACCAGCAAAATCTGCCCTCTTTGGAATCCCCCTGCTCTTCTAGAGGAAGAGTCTTTTGATGTTTCTTCCAAGAATTCCTTGAGAGAGTCCTTCAGATGTCTTCAGACAATTAAAATGTTCTTTGATTTTTAAGCCTTCAAAACAAGGCACACACCCCCCCCCAAAAAAAAAAACGGTACGTATGGCTAAAAGCAGAGTGAGGAGCAAATCTAAGCAACAGGAAAATGAACAAGAATGCATGCATTAGCCCCTTGGCACTCCCAAAACAATGTGGCATACTCAGATTATTGCTGGCTGCCAAGCAAGGCATCTTGGCCCACCTGTAATTATGACATAATTCATGCTGCTTGGTTTGGATTCACTTAGTGAAGCAGAAAACCCATTCATCCTCCCAGCATCACTCGCCAACTTACATGGCTTTGCCCACTCCTTAAGTAACCTTTTTTCAATTTATTCACTAGTCTGGATCTAGAAGGTTAAAATTGATCTCCTGTTCAGCATGATATCTAATGATCATAATAGCACTTATTTCTCCTTGCACCTGCAAAGAGCATGCTTCAATGACAGAATTCACTTCAGGGGACCTTTTTATTCCAGGAGCTAGTGAAATAGAAGTAAATGGAATCAAGGAATAAGAATTCTCCATAATTGCTGTTAGAGGTCAAAGGAAGCTTTGTCTGTTCTTCACTGGTACAGGCAAAGCTGGGTGAACACAGCAGGGAAGGAGAAATATCGCCAAACTGAAAAGCTTTGCTACCACGATGGCCCTTAATTCAATGGCTCCTTATCCTATTTCAAGCCTATTCTCAATCTTTCCCATAATGATTGTTGTAGTGTTCTAATGATTGTTCGCTTAATCTGTTACTACCTTGTCCCAAATCACCTGTGCACTAAAACCCTACCCCTAATGGATGAATTGCTTATAACTAGGGCAGGTATCTAGAGGAGATACCTCACTATGGGAAGCTTCAGGGACGCCAACAAACCTGTCCTGGGATGCTTCCTTCTTTCTCTGCCCTGGCTCTTCCTTGGGATTATTTCTGTCTTGATTGACTCACTCCTAAGGCTGTATTGGTGGCAGCACTCACCCCAGGGGTGTCTCAGCCCTCCGTAGTTACTCTCATGGCAAATAACTCTATCAATGAGTATTCATTAAGTGCCTACTCTGTGTCAGGCATTGTGCTAAGTTCTGGGGGGTGCAAAAACAAAGTCCCTGCTCTCTATGATCTTATGTTCTCTTAGGAGAGACAAGTACATATCTAAGTGTTTTCAAAATAAATACATAAATACAAGGTCAGTCAGTCAAAGAGCATTTTTTTTGCTTTTTTTTTTTTTGGAGGGAGGAAGGCAGGGCAATTGGGGTTAAGTGACTTGCCCAAGGTCACACAGCTAGTAAGTGTGTCAAGTGTCTGAGGCCAGATTTGAACTCAGGTCCTCTTGACTCCAGAGCTGGTACTCTATTCACTGCACCACCTAGCCATCCTAAAGAGCATTTATTAGTCACCTACTAAGAGTCAGACATTGTGCTAAATGCTGGAGGTAATAGGTTATGAGAGGAAACACTAGCCATGATGCTTGAGAGGAACTCTGAAGGTATATAGAAGCATGGAGAGAATATATTTCAGGTATGAGGAATGGCCAAGGCAAATGCAATGGAGATAGAGAAATAAAAAGAAAGTCAGTTTGACTGGACCATGGAATGAGGAGAACAATCGATTAGGCCTGCAAGTAGGTAAAGGATTTTAGGAAGGATAGGTCACTGGGGTCATTGAGTAATGGGGTGACATGGTCAGACTTGGGCATCAGTAAAATTACTTTGGCAGCTGTGGGAGAGATAGAATGGAAAGAAAAGGGACTCAAACCAGGGAGACCAATTTCAGGGAAACCAATGGTCAGCCAGATGCTGACCATTTTTCAATATTTGCCCCAAGTGGAAAAAAAATTGCTAGTATATTTACCTCTATTGCCAAATAAATTTCCAAGAGCTGCAGCCTCCCATTCAATATTGTTGCAAATATTAACGGCTGCAAAGAAGAAAGGTTTTTTTTAGGTAAAACAAGGAGGTAGAGTTTCACCCCATTCATTTCACACGCAAGTCAATCTTATTCTGGCTACAGAGCAGTTACCTTTAATTTTCATTTTATTTTTTCAATTACATGTAAACAATGATTTTTAACATTTTTTAAGTTTTGAGTTCTAAATTCTCTCCCTCTTACCTTTCCTCCACTCACCCTTAAGAAGGATAGTAATTTAATATAGATTATACATGTGCAATCATGCAAAACATTTTCATATTGACCATGTAGCAAAATAAAATTCAGACCTAAATTAATAAGAATAATAAAGCAAGTTTAAAAAGATGCTTCCACCTGCATTCAGACTCCATGAGTTCTTTCTCTTGAAATGGATAACATTTTTCATCATAAGTCTTTCATAATTATCTTGGATCATCATATTTCTGAGAATAGCTGTCATTCATACTCTGTCATATTACACTATTATATTTACAACATACAATGTTCTCCTGGTTCTGTTCATTTCATTTTGAATCAATTAATATAAGTCTTCTTGGGTTTTTCTGAAGCCATTCTGCTTGCCATTTCTTAAAGCAGAATAATATTCAATCACAGTCATAGACCACAACTTGTTCAGTCATTCCCAATGGATGGGCATCCCCCCTCTCCAGTTTCCAATTCTTTGCCACCACAAAAGAGCTATTATAAACACTGTTGTACATATCGATCATTTTCCTTTTTCTTTGATCCCTTTATAGTATAGACCTAGTAATATTATTGCTGGCTTAAAGGTTATGCAAAGTTTTATTAGTCCTTTGGGCATAGTCCCAAATTGCTCTCCAGAATGGTTGGATCAGTTTATAACTTCACTAGTGTGCATTAGTGTCTCTACTTTACCACATCCACTCCAACATTTGTCATTTTCCCTTTTTTGCATAAAACAGTTACTTTACAATCCATAGCTCCAGTGTTTGTAATGTACGCAAGACATCACCTGTGGCCCCTGATTGGAGAGAACATGGCCTAATTCATTCCTAAATGTCAGATGCATGGAAATATCCCATATGAACATAGTATCTTGTTGTTTCTCATTCATTCAGTTGTGTTTGACACTTCATAACCCCATTTGGGGTTTTCTTGGCAAAGCTACTGGAGTGGTTTACCATTGGAAACTGAGGCAAAAAGTGTTAAGTGACTTGCCCAGGGTCACACAGCTAATAAGCATCTGAGACTCGATTTGAACTCTCTAGTAGCTACACTAATAGCATTAACTAATACATGACCAATATCAGCCTCTGAAAAAGGAATCCCATATCTAGGCTTAACCATGGCCCTTCCTCCTTCCCTTCTTCCTGAAGACTAGTCTCTCTATCTATCTATCTATCTATCTTTCTGTCTATCTATCTATCTATCTGATATAGAGAGAGTCAGAGACTCTCTGATAGACAGACAGACAAATAGACAGATGGGTGGATGTCTGTATGTATATATGCATGTTTGTGTGTATGTGATATAGGTGCATATATATACACATATGTTTTATATGCGTATGTGTATGTATATTTATATATACATGTGTATATATGCACATATACACAAATACACGCCCTGGAATTCCAATATATAGATATGTTGTATATATGCTTTATGTGTGTGAGTATGTATATGCACACATATATAAAATAAATGTATATATTTTATACCAACCTCACTCTGAAAATCCATAAGCACCATGGAACTGGTAATTCTTTACAATTACCACAGGGGTGAGTATTGTAGTATTGCTGCCTCTAGTGTCCTGATGAGAAGCAGGAACCTGCAGTGAGCCAATCAACTCTTCTGCTTCCTGTGGTCAGTTTCAGTAAGAGTAGACAAGCTTCTAGGATGATGAAGAATTTAAATTGCAGGCTTTTAACTAACCACTGGTGTAACTGGCAGAAATTGTTTTAAAAATTATTCTGTGTATGAAAGCAGCATGGCTATTGCTGTGAACGTAAATTCCTCTCAGTCCTCCCAGATATCAGGGGACAGTGGCTAATGCCTTCTCAGTCAGAGAACCATGGATGCTTGTTGCTCTTAAAAGATCTCTGAGATCACCTAGTCCTGCATATACTAGAACAGAAACCCTCTCACTCACCCATCAGAATGCACTATGCTCAAAGACAACTGACAATAAACTCTCTACCTTAGAAGGCAGCACATTTCACTTTGGAATAGCAACATTTGTTAAGAAGTTTTCCTTTCATACATATGGTTCCTTTTCCCACTTCTATTTTCTCTTTGGGATACAGTCCTAAAAGTGGTATTGCTGGGTCAAAGCTCTTTTTGTGGTGGCAGAGGATTAGAAATCAAGGGGGTGCCCTTCAGTTTGGGAAAGACTAAACAAGTTGGGGTATATGAATGTAATGAAATACTATTGTACTATAAGAAATGAGGAGCAGACAGACTTCATAATATCCTGGAGAGCCTTATATGATCTGATGCTGAGTGAGGAGAGCAGAACCAGGAAAACTTTGTACACAATTACAGACACATTTTATCTGTGATGACTGACTTTGACAAACCAGACTCCTCTCAGCAAATGCAAGGCTGTAAGACAACTCCAAAAAACTCATGATGAAAAGAGATGTCCACATCCAGAGAAAAGAACTACAGAGTCTGAATGCAGATTGAAGCAAACTACTTGCTCTCTTTCTATTTTGTTTTGTTTGGTTTCTCTCCTACTTTCTCCCTTGTGTACTTCAGTGGTTATAATCCTTCTTTACAACTTGACTAATGTTTAATGTGAAGGATTGCATGCAGCCATGGTGGGGAGGGGGAAGGAGGAGGAGGAGAAAATTTGAAACTCAAGGGATTGTGGAACTGAATGTTATAAACTAAAAGTAAATAAATTAATTTTAAGAGAAAAAAAGTTTCCCTTTCAGTAAAGTTAAAATCTACATCTCCGTATAACTTCTACTTACTGCTCTAATTTGTGCCCCCAAGACAACGCAAAAAAGGCTAATGCCTCTTCAGTGTGTTAATGCTACAGATGCTTGGAGATGGTTATCATCTCCATTCCCCTCCATCCTCTCACTCCTACCTCAAAGCCTTCCCTTCTATAGGCTAAACAGTCTTACTCCTTGCAGTCCATTATCTCAGGATCCCCCCACCCCCAAAACAAGTGGCACCCTGATTAAGCTTCCTCAGAATGTGCTCCAACCGGCCATTGTCTTTCCTGAGATATGGCACCCAAGACCAAACAAAATGCCCCTAGGACGCCTAATATGATTTTTTCACATTTATTTATTTTATTTTTACTTTTAACATAATGTAATAAAAAGATGATTGGAATGACACTGTGCATTTATTATATATGTAAAATTGCTATTCTTTTAAAACATATAATAAAGTTATAACATAAATTTTCTTTTTTTCCCTTTTTTCTTTCCTTCACCCTCCCCCACTCTCAAAATTTCGGGTTTTCTGGCTGCCATATTGCACTACTGACTGACTTCTATTAAACCCAGGTGTTTTCTGCAGGAGCTATTTGTCTACCCCCCCCCCACCCCGTTCACCTTATACTCATGCAGATGATTTTTAGTACACAGGTGAATGATGTTCAGATTCAATTTTGTCCAAGGTCACAGCTTGTCCTTTGGTATAAGAGGAAAGATTGGGCAAATTGACTTGGACCAGAAATGACTAGAATGCTCAGAAGAAGAAGGAAAGGAAAACAATAAAAGTATGTATGTCTCAGAAGACTTAAGAAATAGTAGCTGAAGAACAGCAGTGACCAAATCCATTTCCTTCCTCTTCCAAAGCAAAGCCACCTGCCCCAGTACATGCTCTTGGGCTGGCATGAGGAGATCTTACATCTTTTCTGAGCAGGGGGTCTTGAAATCCTAATTATGTCAGCAGTACATGTGGCTATAGTTTCTCTAGTTTCCCTGCTCTAGATGCCAAGAAAAAAACTGTTCACATTAAAATATTTTCATGTCATTTCACTCTTCTCATCTGTCAAATCAAGAGGCTGAACTAAGGGTCCTTCTTACTTTCTGTGAAAAGAAAATAGGAATATATTTATCTGGTATTTGAACCAGAGCGCTCTTTCTGGTCGCTCATATCAATTCTTTTTTCCTCTTCTGAAATCCCCTTCCCATGAGCATTTTAAGACTAAATTGTTGTACTTGTTAGTATACTATGTTATGGAAATGCTCTGTTTATCCCATAAATTAAAAATAAAATTTTAAAAACTAGATAGGGTTTATAATTTAGCAAGCATTCACTTTAAAATTATTGAAGTATTTGATATATGCCACTGGGATAAGAACTGGATAGCAAAAGACAGTACATTTTCTCTCCTTAATGACCTTTGTGTTCTCTTTGTGGAAAGTTTAATGAATAGAGAAAATTATTTAGGCTGGGCTGTAATCCCTGTTACTGGGGATACTGAGGATGGAGGATCACTTGAGTAACAGGGCTGAGAAATAATAGGGCTAAAAAAGGGTAACAGAGTATCCACACTAAGTTTGTCACCAATATGGAGAGCTACCAAAAGCAGACAGACTCCTAAATAGGAATAAACTGGCCCAAATTAGAAACAGAGCAGGTCAAAGCTTCCAGGCCAACCAGGAGTGGCCACTGCATTTCCAGTCTGGATGGCATAAGAAAATTCAGTCTAAGGAAGGGAAGAGGTGGGAAGGGGAGGGAAGAGAAGGGGAAAAGATGGGAGAGAAGTTACATGCAAAGTAATTTCTATTTCATTTTTGTGTTTGTATCACCAGAACTTAGCTCAATGCATGCCATATAATAAGTGCTTAATAAATGTTTATCCATTAGTTGGTTGATTGATCACTTGAGGGGGAAGGCATTAACAACTAAGTGGATAAGCAGAGGCTTCCTGTAGAAACTGATACTTGCTCTAAGCTTTGGAGAAACCAAGAGAACCCCACCTCCAACCCTTTGACCAAAAGAATGATAATGGACCAGCATACCATTCCATGAATTCAAGATGCTTTAGATTTTGTTTGTTAAGAAACCAGTGGTTCTCTATGTTAGACTTGCAGGATGGCTATTACCCAGTTCCTGTGGTTGAAGAAGACAAAGAGAAGACCAGTTTCATATCCCCAGCTGGATTTTACCAAGTTCAGTATATGCCTCAAGGCCTTAGAGAGCATCTTTTGATGGAGAAAATAATTGAAACATGAACTATCTGCAAGTATTGGTGTACCTGGACATCATTACATTAGGGGAGACCCCAGAAGGACATGAGACAAGGTTAATAAAAACGCTGGATACATGTGAGGAAAATTGCTTGTGACTTTCGATTAATGAATGCCAGTTTTGTAGCATCTTGTCAAGTAGGTGGGCCTCATGGTATCTCAACAAGAAGTGAGCAACCACCCAAAGAAAATAAAAACACTCCTAAATTGGTCACATTCAAAGTGCCATTGAGATCTAAAGACTTTTCTACTATTTTGCAGTTATTAACACAAATTTGTTTTTTAAACTGCTTTTCTTAAGCAATGATCTAGCTTGAATACATATGATTGAAGAGCATAGAAGCAGAAAGGCAAGAAACTTAAAGTTGCCTTAAAACCAGCAAAACCTTTTGGAGATCAATGGACAGAGAGATGGGAACAAGGTTTCAAAGTCGTGGTCAGTTGCCTCAAACATGCACCAGTATTGGCATATATATACTCTAAAAATCTTTTATCGTGTAGACATATGCCAGCCCTGAAAGAATTAGGTACTGTTCCATACCTACAGAGTGAAAGTCACCAGAAGTTCTTTGTATTTGTGGCAGAAACTTGAGCAACTGTGAGACTGAAAACCTCATATACAAGCTAGAAATCTTGGCTCTGAGGTGAGTTGACAATGAAAAGTTCAATGACTGTGTATGGAGAAAGTCACAAGTGTGACCTGACAATAATCCTCTGCATTGACTTATATTTTGATGGCTAGTTGGATGGCTTTGCCAGAAAGAGGGGCAGAACTAGCCAACTATATATTCAGCATATTTTCCACCCTGGGAAGATTAATGTAGATTCAAAGGTCCTGTCCTAAATACCACATGACCATGAAGCTATGATGCTCCCTAATGATGGATAAAACTCTATTTGTTTCACCCAAAGCAGATAATATCACCAAGAAATAGTATGGAGAGACTAGAGAGCACCCAGGACAGAGTCTTGTGATGAATTCATACATGGGAGTTAGGACACAGGCCACAGGTGATGATCCCACAAAGAAGACTTAGAAGTGTCCATCATCTTATGATTGTGATGCAATAGCGTGGGAAAGACTTACATGAACTGATGCAAAGTGAAATGAGTAGAACCAGCAGAACTTTATACACAGTAACAGTAATATTGTAAGATGATGAAATGTGAATGACTTTGCTATTCAATATTCCAAGACAACTCTGAAGGACTTACAATGAAAAAATCTACCCATCCCCAAAGAAAGAACTGATAAGAGTCTGAATAGAGATTGAAGCATACTTTTTAAAATTCTTCTCAATGAGGGGGGTGAGGAGGGAAGGAGAGAATTTGGAACTCAAAATTTTAAATATGAATGTTAAAATTGTTTTTACATGTAATTGGGGAAAAATAAAATACTAAAAGTAAAAATCTAAAAATAGTAAAAGTAAAAATGGTAAAAATATAGTAAAAAAGAAAAAATAGTAAAAAAAAAAGTCAGTAAAAAAAAAAGTAAAAATAAAATACTAAAAGTAAAAATTTAATTTTTTTTAAATTGTCCACAAACCACCAGACAGGCACAACTCTGAAAGTCACATGAAGCAAGACGTTCATTGAAGTCATGTGAGCAAATAAGGCCACTAAATGACAAAGCAAAAGAGAATAGGGAGTGGGGCGGAGCCAAGATGGCAGAGTAGAAACAGCTCATCCAAGCCACTCTGCCCCCAGATTCCCCCCAAACTATGTAAAAGGGGACTCTGAACAACTTCTGGAGCCCCAGCACCTGCAGAACAACACAGAGAAGCTAACCTCCCGCTGAGGACAGCCCAGCAGCCCTGCAGGAAGGACCAGCGCAGAGGTCTGGGAGCCGGCAGCGCGCAGTGCACAGAGCGCTGCGAGCCGAGCCCAGGTCCCCTTGAGCTGAGGTTTTAGCCCCAGGGCGGCATGGCCAGCAGCCCGCTGGAGGAACCCCAGAACACCAGCAGCTGTGGAGATTCCAGAATTATCAACATAGACATGCCTAGGACAAAGTAAGTGGTTAGTGTCCTATGGACTTTGGGACCAGTATTTGGGGAATGCGTCGGCTCCCTCCCCTGGGGGCTAGAAGCCACTGAGGAGACACGCCGTTTTGTAGTTTTCAGAGGCAGCTCCAGCTCCTGGCCTGCATGCTAACTGTAGGGAGATCCAGTGATCAGTCTTGGGGGGTAATCACTCTTGCTATAACCTCCCTGGATCTGGATTGTGATCTGGGGTGGAAGTCGTGGGTGGGTTTACAGCTTGCCAGAAATGAAAGTTGCCCCCACACGTTCGGGATGAAAATTCCTCTAACTGGCCTTAAAGCCATAGTGTGGCAACAAGCCCAAAAGTCAAGTAATTAAGTGGCAACATGCCAAGGAAAAGGAAACAGAAAAATGCAACCCTAGACTCCTATTTTGGGGGCATAGAGCGGGAAAAGGACTGTGAGGTCAGAAGTCCTGCTCCAAAAGCCCCAGGGGAAAACATGAGCGGGTTGCAGGCCATAGAGGACCTTAAGAAGGACTTTAAAAATCAAATAAGAGAAGTGGAGGAAAAATTGGAAAGCGAAATGAGAAGGATGCAGGAAAAGTATGAAATGAGGGTTAACAGCCTGACTGAGGAAAACAACACCTTAAAAAATAGACTAATTCAAATGGCAAAGGAGGCCCAAAAGGGCAATGAGGAGAAGAATGCCTTAAAAAGCCAAATTTGCCAGATGGAAAAAGAATCTCAAAAGCTCACTGAGGAGATTCATTCCTTCAGAGTTAGACTGGAGCAAATGGAAGCTAATGACTTTATGAGAAATCAAGATGCTGTTAAGCAGATCCAAACAAATGAAAGATTAGAAGGCAATGTGAAATATCTCATGGGAAAAACCACTGACCTGGAAAATAGATCCAGGAGAGACAATTTAAAAATTATTGGACTACCTGAAAGCCATGATCAAAGAAAGAACCTAGAAATCACCCTTCAAGAAATTCTCAAGGAAAATTGCCCTGATGTTTTAGATCCAGAGGGCAAAATAGAGGTTGAAAGAATACACAGATCACCTCCTGAAAAAGATCCCAAAAAGAAAACTCCCAGGAATATTATAGCCAGGTTCCAGAATCCCCAGATCAAGGAGAAAATACTACAAGCAGCCAGGAAGAAACAATTTCAATATTGTGGAAACACAATCAGAATAGCCCAGGACATGGCAGCTTCTACACTGAGGGATCGAAGGGCATGGAATATGATATTCCAGAGGGCAAAAGAACTGGGAGTGAACCCAAGGGTCACCTACCCAGCAAAACTGAGTATTTTGTTTCAGGGGAAAATATGGTCATTCAGTGGAATAGAGGACTTTCAAGCATTCTTGAGGAAAAAACCAGAATTGAATAGAAAATTTGACATCCAGACACAAGAAGGAAGAGATGCCTGAGAAGGTAATCAGGGAAAATAAATCAAAAGGAACTTATCAAAGTTGAACTATTTACATTCCTATATGGAAAAGTAATAACTGTGACTGATGATATCTTTCTCACTATGAAAATAATGGAAGAAGGGGGTGTGGTCATATGAATACATATGTGAATGTGTGTGTATATGGTTACAGTTATATATGGATAGAGGGCATAGGTTGAATTTGTTGGGAATGGAGAATACTCAAAGGATGAAATTATGAGGTGAGAGAGGAACGTGGCAAGAGGAGATGGGGAGAGACAGGGTAGGGTAAACTATCTCATGTAGAAGAAGCAAGGAGAAGTGGTTGCAAGGGAAGAGGAGAATAGGAAGGCAAAAAAGGCAAAACCACATTCTCACTGAATTTGGTTCAGGGAGAGAATGACATACATACTAAATGGGATATCTCAAACTGCAGCAGAGTAGGGGGAAGGGGGATGAGAGGAGGGATGATGAATGGGAGGGCATCCTTGTGGGGAGGGGAGGTTGGAAGTACCCACTATAGAAGAGGGACAGGATCATGTAGGGAATGGACCAGGTGGGGGGTGGGATGAGTGGGAGAGAATTATAAGCAGCCCTGTACAATATATCTACTATGATAATGTTTTGCATAGCTAGACATGTACAACATATACTGAATTACTTATCTCCCCAGAGGGAATGGGTGACAAGGGAGGAAGGAAATGGATCTGAAATTCGAGGTCTTAACATTAAATGTTTCAAATATATATTTAAAAAAAGAGAATAGGGACATAAGAATTAGTCATTTAGTAGTATCCTCCCTCAACTGTAGCAGTATTCTTTATATCATCCAAGTTAATGAGTCACCCTAACAGCCTTTTGGGCATTCTCACTCACAATGCTTTACAATTCTGCATATTTTTTCTTCATTTTGCATGGTAGGCAACACATTCTATTTTAAAGTCATTTCAAATACACTTGCTTTGCAAATATGTTGTGTCATTGTTAAAGAGTTCAATTTTTCAGAGATTGATTATCTATCCCATGGATTATCTAGGCTCTTTGATGGTTTTTTTCCCTTTTTTGCTACTATCTTTTGTCTTTTTACTGGTCATTAGCAGGCAGAGAATTGGTAAAGGAATAAGTGAAAATCAGAACTGTCAACTTTGCTTCTTGTCAAGCACCTCTGATAAGAAGAAGGGATTGGAGTTATTGACAAAATGACATCTTTGATTCATCCTGGGATTTCACTAATCCATTCACTCCTGTCTCAGTTGGCATGGGTCACTCTTGTGGTTCCCTCACCCCACTTGCTCCCACTGAAAATAGCTTAGAGACTTTGAGGTGGAGACAAGGTTCAGGGCCAACAAACAGAATGTTAAGAAGTCATGTAACTAGTGACAATTGTATTTAGTAGTTGTATGCTGACCTTTTTAGTGCTTTGTAGTTTGATTGGATAGCTATTTCTCCTCTTTTCTGGCAATGGGTTTAGAATCTGTTAGGAAGAGACGTGATACACAATTATAATCTCAACATAGGATATCAAAAAGGTCAGATAGAGGAGGTACTAAATTCCTATTCATATTACATCTTGCCAAATATAGCCCTGAGGTACCTTTCAACTATTTTCCTGAAAATGAAAGGAGATAATGTTTTCCTTCATCTTGTCATGAACAGACTACAATGGCTGAACTGATTCTATGGGACCAGAAATCATTAAAATTTAGTCTCCTTATCCCTGTCTCCCAGACAGGGAGAAAAAATGAAAGGTAGAAAAAGAAAGAGCCAGAAAGGAAATATCTCTTCCTGTGGACCTTCCTGGATTTCCCAGAAAGACTACTAAGATCTCTTCCAAGAATAGGAAATTTGAGGAAAACTAAAGCCCTTATAAAATTATGTGAGTGCTGTTAGAAGGGAAAATCTATGTGTAGCATTCAAAGTAGATGCTGAAAGTGATGGCATGAAACTGTGAATGAATAAACATGTGAATAAATGCATGAATGAATGAATGAAAAACATTTAGTATGCCAGGCACTGATCTAAAATCTGGGAGTGCAAATGAAAGCAAGCAAAACAATCTCTGCCTTCAAGGAACTTACATTCTAGCAGAGGAAGGCAATAAATACACTTAGGGTAGTGGTAGTCAGGGAAGGCAGGGGGAAAGTATTCATTAAGTTTTTACTATGTACAAGGCATTGTACAAAGGGCTTTACAAATATTTTTTCATTTGTTCCTCATAGCAATCCTATGAGGCAGGTATTATCATTCCCCATTGAGAAAACTGAGAATAGCAGAGTTTAAATGACTTGTCCACAGTTACGTAACTAGTGACTGAAGCCAAATTTGAACTCAAGACTTTCTGACTTCAGATTCACTACTTTTTCCACTGCACATAGGTGCCTGCCTCTAGTAAGGAGTATTATATCATATATAGGGAAGTCCTGAAATTGGCGATTGTAGTCATAAGGCAATGCCAAGTCTATGTGACATTTGTACTTCATAAAATATCTAATACATATCCACTTTTTTTCCATTCCCATAGGCATCAACCACCTCATCACCTCATACCTAGACTTTTGCAACAGTCTTCTGATTGGTCTCCTTGCCTCAAGTCTCTTCCCATCCCTCCATCCTCCCCTCAGCTGCCAAAATGATTTTCCTAATGTTCAGATCTGGTGATATCAAACCCCCTCTCCCCACTCAATAAACTCTGGTGGCTCCCTCTTACCTCCAGAGTCAAATGTAAAATTCTTTGATGGATCTTTAAAGTCCCCCATACGCTGGTCCCTTTCCTAACCTTGTTTGTCCTCTAATAGCTGACTCTCTTCCGTGTCCTTTACAAATCCAATGAAATCCAGCCTCCTTGCTGTTCCTTACACAATGTATTCCATCTCCTGACTCCTTGCTTTTTCAAACTCATTGACTGTTCCTCAGGCCTGGAATTCTCTCCCTCCTCACCTCTGCCTGTTGGCTTTCCTGGATCCCACTGCCACTTTCAAATCCCACCTTTTATGAAGCCTTTTCTTAAACCCACTCTCACCAACTGCTAGTGCCTTAACTCTGAGATGATTTCCCATTTATAATGTACACATCTTGCATGCACTGTAGTTATTTACATGTTGTCTCTCCATTAGAATGTGAGTTCCCTGAGGGTAATAACCACATTTTTGCCTTTCCTTGTATCCCTAGTTCTTTGTACAGTAACTAATTGTATATACTCCATAAGTATTTAATCAATGCTTATTGATTGGCATGTTCTCTGCAGGGATGTCCAGGTTAATTTGATTACTGTTCTCAAAGCCAGAATTAGAAAATTGGGAATGAGATGGAGGAGGGTGCATGCACAATGACATGAAGATGACCAGGAAGTTGCATGTGAGTCTAGGTTCTGGAAAAGACAAAGTGAGTACTTACCAATCAGATACCAAGATCCTTGGAAAGGAGCTTAAGTTCTAGATAGGAGGGACAGCAGCCTGGAATACAGGAGCATGGCAGTTTAAACACGATCTGCAGTCATGTGGTAGGTGAAGATCCTTGGCAATTGGATAAACTGAATGTCTACCATATAAGATGCATTAGGCATTTGATGCCAATGGCATAATCTCTAATTGTTGTTCCCCATCTCCCTGTTTTCCCCACATCCACATATGTACTTTGGGACTGCTGGAGCATGTCCTCATGGATGTTTTTATTTGGGGAAAGAACATAAAAAGAGGAAGGTAAGGTAAACCAATTAAAAACAAGCATGCTAACATTCTACAATGATTAACTATGATAGACATAGTTCTTCTTGGCAACATGATGATCCAAAACAATTCTGAAAGACTCTTGATGGAAAATGCTATCCACATCCAAAGAAAGAAATGATGGAGTTTGAATGCAGATTGAAGCATGCTATTTTTTTGTTTTTTTCATATTTTTTCCTCTTGTTCTGTTTCTTCTTTCACAATATGGCTGATGTGGAAATATGTTTAACATGATTGCACCTATATAACCTATATCAGATTGCTTACAGTATTAGAGAGGGAGAGTACTAAACGAGGAAGAAAAATTTGGAACTCAAAAATCTTATAAAATGTGAATGTTGAAAACTATCTTTACATGTAATTGGAAAAAATAAAATACTATTTACATTTTTGAAATTTAAATTAAATTATTGAATATTGATAATTAAAGTTATTTGCTTTTGAGGGTAGAGAAGCTATTCCAAATGAAAGAATTCTATAATCACACAAGAAAAAATTGTCCTATAAATTCTGAAAGAATATTTTATGTGTGCTTTCACTCATTTAGGAAGCTGCTCGTAAAGAACTTCCTTCAGTAATGTAAACTGGCACCTTCTCTGCAGTTTCTAATCTTACACAGTTGCTCAAGGCGTATGAGGTAAAATCACTTACCCAGGTAAATACAGGCAGTGTAGGGCAGAGAGGAGACTTGAACTTTCTGCCTCTCTATTCATTTTGCTGTGCTGTCTTTCACAGCAAAGACACTAGCAGTTATGAATCAGTAACGTTAAATAATAAATCATCGGATGGCTAGGTGGCTCAGTGAATAGAGCACTGACCCTGGAGTCAGGAGGACCTGAGTTCAAATCTGGCCTCAGACACTTAACACAAAAACTAGGCTGTGATCTTGGCAAATCACTTAACCCCAATTGCTCTCCAAAAAAAAAAGGCAAAAAAAATAATAATACATCATTTAAAATTTTGTATACAATTCTGAAAAAAAAAGCATACTTCTTCAATGGATTTGTGATCTTATCTATGTGAATACTGCCTAAATAATAGTAATCATTATTATTGTTATTATTATTATTATAGCTAACATTTATATAGTACTTACTATGTGCCAGGAACAATTATTATTAAATAAAATGCTTTGATCCTCAAAACAACCCTGGGAGGTAGGTGCTATTATTATCCACATTTTTCAGATGAGCAAATGGAGGCGAACAGTTAACTGACTTACCCAAAGTCACACAACTAGTAAGTGTCTGAGGCTGTATTTGACTCAGATCTTCCTGGCTTTAGGACCAGAAATCTATCCACTATATCCACTAGCTACCCCATGGGGAAACTACTCTTTTTTTATGAAATTATAAAAAATTTCTGGGGCTCCAGAACTCATTTCTATCCTATCAGGCTTTTACTTCGCTATTGCAACTTCTATATCCACTATCTTTTGCTCTTTTTCATCTTATAATATTTTCTACTCCAGTCATTTGTAGGAATCAGGTAATTGGTATTATAGCTACATATGCATCAGGTTTTGGTTTTCATACAGAAAAAAAAGCAAAAAAAGAAAGAAAGTCTATCACTTGAGCTAAATTATTTTCTTTTTTTTTTTGGCTTTTTTTTTTGCTTTTTTGGAGAGCAATTGGGGTTAAGTTACTTGCCCAAAGTCACATTGCTAGTTTTTGTGTTAAGTGTCTGAGGCTGGATTTGAATGCAGGTCCTCCTGACTCCAGGGCTGGTGCTCTATTCACTGCACCACCTAGCCGTCCTGCTAGATTACTTTCTTATAGTTAGTCACCTTACATAAATAAGTTTGACTCTTACAGAAGTGAAAACCACTTACTTCAATTTCTTCTGTCACAATATGACTAATGTGGAAATATGTTTAGCATGATTGCACCTATATAACCTTATATCAGATTGCTTACAGTATTATACTGTAAACCTCAGAGCATTCCTCTTTGAGTTGTCATCATCAGTTTGTTTTTAAGAAAATTCAGAATTTTTTAAAGTCCCAAAAATGTTTTAACTATTAATTTTTATATAAATTCATTGAGTGGACCACCTATTCTCTTCTCATGGGAAGATATATTTGAAAGTCAGAAAACAGGCAGGCTTAAAGATAAATTGTAAATTGATTTGCTGAAGGGAATGTCCACATGGATGAGATTATAAATCCATTGGAGATTGAGAGTTTGCAGCATTGAAATATTTCTTTGCATTAAAGGACTCCATTGATTCTATCCAACAAGTTGGTGAATACCTTTGTTTGGGAGGCATGAAAGGTGAACAAATGCTGACCTGTACTGATCCCATCCGTGTATGCAAATTGTCATCTGCTTACATATTTTTTCTTTAAGTAGGTGCTGAACATAGAAAATGAATTAAAGTTTAGCTAGGAATAAAGGGGGTGAAGGGGGACAGAGTAATTCAGGAGGCTTGCCAAACTGAGCTTCTCTGTGTAATGGTGGCCTTGGGGAACACCAGCTTTATCATCACTTGGAATAGAGAGGAAGCTCATAACGCATTCAGAGCCCCACCTCTCTTGGATTTGGGCTTCTCCCTCACTCAGCCTGGCTCTCTGCAGCAGAAGCACATCCAATGAAATTATAAAATGAAGACTGATACTACAGCATGCCTTGCAGCCACTGATGTTTGGGGTCCCCCAAAATGTTTCCGTGGAGGCACAAAGGAGCCTGCAGGAGGAAGGGCTAAAGAAAGACTCTTGCTGCAACAATGAAAAGAAAATAATTAAAGATAAACTTGGCAGGAGAGGTTTAAGGTAAGGTTATATTGTATCTCTCCCAGCAAGTCAGCACAGTGACTCAGGGATTAAAATGACTTTATAACCAACTCATTAAATCATTCTAGAAGAGTTTGGCCCTTAAAAGGGATCTATTTTGTGGAAGCAGGAAATTCATTCATTAGGAATACAGTGACATAATATTTCAGTAAGTGATCCTGTACTTGTAACTGGATTGAAAACGTGTTGGGCAAGGATATGCTTGCTAGTGGGGAGTAGGCATAGAGGTGGGAATGGGGATAAGGGAAGAAGAGCAGAAAGATATTTGGTTACTCTGCTATTGTCCCTTTGTGGGTTTTGTCATCCTGATATCACTTCAAAACAATTTGGGGGTTTGATCTTCTCAGTGACAGGTTGGCAGACCCGGGAGATTCAGGGGACTATGAATTTCATTTATCTGCTTGACAGATTTTAATTAAATAACTAGAGATGAGTGTGATATGATATTGAGGATGAAAGACAGAATTTCACTGCAGCATATAGGAATGTTTGTTTTCAAATCAAAGAACTTAGTTTCTTCATTTAAAGTCAGCTTGGCATACATAATAGAAATATTTCAGAGGAGATCACCGAAGACTGCAAATGAAGACAATGCAATTGAGATATTTTAAGAAATGTTCTCATTATCAAATTAATACTATTTGATGATTGATGATTATTCATAAAGTTCCTAATAGGAAAGTGTAATAGTGAGCAAAGATCACTGGAGTAGAACATTTTTGAGAAACTTCATGAAATTTCTTCAAATTTTCTATGCATATTTGTCCATCTCCAGGGGTTGGCATGCTGTACACATGGTGGGACTATGGCCCTTAGTCTATGGAAAAATCACAGCAACACAGATTGTTAGAACCAGAAGGCACTAGAAAGACTCTAATGCAATCTTTTCTTTAGGCAACAGAGGAAATTCTGATCCAAGAAAAGCTAAGCAACTTACCCAATGTCACACAGCTAGTTAGTGACAGAAGCAAGTAGAAGCCAAGTTCTTTAAATTCACAATTTTGTCAGCATAGACTAGGGGCAGCTAGGTGTTGCAGTGAGTAGAGCGTCAGCCCTGGAGTCAGAAGGACCTGAGTTCGGTTCCGGCCTCGGACACTTAACACACACAAACAAAAACCAAACCTAGCCGTGTGACCTTGGGCAAGTTACTTAATCCCAATGGCCCTCCAAAAAGCAAAAACAAAAAACAAAACAGCATAGACTGGATTCCAACAAGCTCTGTTCTTTTCTGTTTTGCCTCTAAGGGACCAAGGAATACACCAAATAGTCTCAGAAATAACCTGTCCCTTTTGTGATTCCCTACTTCTGTATCCTTCCTGATCTGCTTCACCTCCTTCACACACACACACACACACACACACACACACACACACACACACACACATCTGCTTCACCTCCTTCACACACACACACACACACACACACACACACACACACACACACACACACTTTTGTCCCTGCTCTTTCACTACTTCTCCAAAAAAAATCTTCCAATTAACTCAAGCCATAATCCCACCATGACACACATCTTTGTTTGCTTTTCCTAGTAACTGAAATACATAGGAATTTCTTGGGAGGGAGAGAGGATGGACAATTAGACAAGAAACCTATTGTTTGCATACTGTATTATTTTAATTTAATTCAATTTAGTTGGGGGGTGTTACCTTGTAGTTACTTCCTCCAACAATCATTTATTAAGTACCTACTGTATTCAAAGCATTGTACTAGGGGTAGGGCAAAGGAAAAGGGAGAAAATGGTATACAAAATGGAGATAAAATGTGACCATGTCTTTGTAGAACTTACAATCTAATAGAGTGATATAGTCTGCAAAGAAGAGATAACTACAATGCAACATAATACAAAATGATCACTAGTTCATTGAGGGCTTCATCAAGGGGTATCAAGGAGAGCTTCCTGGAAATTCAAGGTGACCCAGGGAGGGAAGGTGAGGATCTTAGTTGACCTTTAAAAGATAGATAAGAATTCAACATGTGGAAGAGGAAAGTACTTCCCAGAGTCACACAGTTAATAAGTATCTGAGGCCACATCCTCCTGACTCCAGGCCTGGTGTTCTATCCACTGGGCCAACTAGCTTCCATTTCTAAGTTCTCTACTATATTTTATCACCTAACTGACTTAGAGAAAGCAAAGTGAGTAAGGTAGGGGGAAAGGAAAATATATGTAGGGGGCAACAAATAGCCTAGTTTGGTTGGATAGGATAAGTGGAAAAGAATATTATAAATTAAGACTGAACAGAATAGAGTGCCAGTCCTGGAGTCAGGAAGACTCATCTTCCTGAGTTCAAATCTGGCCTTAGGCACTTATTAGCTATATGACCCCAGACAAGTCACTTAACTCTGTTTGCCTGAGCTCTTCACCTGTAAAATGTGCTAGAGAAGGAAATAGCAAACTACTCCAGTATCTCTGCCAAGAAAACGCCAAAATGGGATCCCAAAGAGAGACAACTGAACAAGAAGATATTGGATGCCAGATTTTGAAAGGCCCTGCATGACAAGCTAGGCAGCCAGGAAGAATTGTTTTGTTTTTACAGAAATTGTGTGTGTGTGTGTGTGTGTGTGTGTGTGTGTGTGTGTGTTGAACCTAGAAATCATATTTATGATTCTCAATTCAACAAATCCATATATGAATCCCTCACATTGTCTAATCATCTCCCCTCTGGAAAAAATGACAAAACCTTAGTTCTTAGAGATGCTGTGCTCTGCCACTTTGTCCTCATAATTAGATTTCAGCATTATATGTAACCCATTCTAATAATAATTCCTGAAACCCATGCTAGTCTTCTCCATCTGCTGTCCAGCAGCTGTGGTTCTGAAAATGAGAGTGGCATTATAGAATGGGATTGAAGAAACCAGCTTCATTCCCACTATTCTTTC
Source organism: Gymnobelideus leadbeateri (assembly GCA_011680675.1). Taxonomy (NCBI): domain Eukaryota; kingdom Metazoa; phylum Chordata; class Mammalia; order Diprotodontia; family Petauridae; genus Gymnobelideus; species Gymnobelideus leadbeateri. Next base: position 196,389 of record WOXC01004287.1, read on the forward strand.
GCCTGTTCCTCATTCTACCCCGAATTTCTATTCCATTCCTGTTTCCCACTGCTCCATTGATTTCCCCCCAGCAATATGTCAGTAGGACACAGCAGCAACACAGCCAGAAGAGTGTGCAGGCGCGACAACAAAGCAGTTAGTGTTACAAATGTGATTTGTGGTGGGTTGTCTGAGGAAGCAGTCCTTGCATACAGATCATCTTCTCTTCACACAGCCAAGCAATAAATCATACCACCAGGCAATTAACTACAATCTGAGGAAAAGAAAGCCTGGTCCTTCTCCACAAAGTTGCAACTAGCCTTTTTCTAGTTAACAAATGAGAGATAAGAAGGCAGGCAAAGTCAGAGAGACACAGATGTAGAGAAAGATAGAAACAGAGATAGTCAGAAATAGAGAGAGAGAGAGAGAGAGAGAGAGAGAGAGAGAGAGAGAGAGAGAGAGAGACAGAGAGACAGAGAGACAGAGAGACAGAGAGAGAGAGACAGAGAGACAGAGAGAGACAGAGAGAGACAGAGACAGAGACAGACAGAGAGACAGAGACAGAAACAGAGACAGAGATAGAGTGAAAGGGAATGAATTGCAACCAGTGATGTAACAATAATAACAATTATAATAGATGATTAGCTATTTGGGGACAATTAAACCATTGTTTCATTCAGTTACTAACTGCCAATGTGTTCCTTTTGCTACCAAAACACTCCTTTTAGCCTGAAATCTTCCCCAATGGTTTTCTCTCTATAATGTTTCCTCTCTATAATGTTTATGCCAGTATACTATGCACTGCTACTGCTCGTTAAGTGAGTTGGCACATAGTGGTAGGTGATGTACACCAGGGCATGATTTTTATCATGCTACTTTTACATAGAGAGCCATAAAGGATTTTTCAAAATGATATTGACCCTTATAAGATAATTAGTTTCCCAAATAGCTGAGCTAATTTCAGAAATCTTTCATCCCTTCCCCCACCACCCCATTGTGAAAAATTACCCAAACTAACACTGCAGAAATGGAGACATTTTAAAACAGAAAAGAAAACTGGAAACACAGAAGTGGAGAAGGAGAAATCAATTTTCTTAACAAGGAAAAGGTACAAAGAACGCATTGAGCTGATGGTTTTAAAACTGTTCCTTACTCAACAGAGCCTTGTTTTAGTGTACAACTGAACAGTGAAGCAGATAGTACCTCCAAATGTGAATTGCATAGGAAGTTTTAAACCAGGTTGTCTGGTACACTTGGGATGCACTTTGATTGTAGCTGTCACCGTAGATTCAAAGTTTGTTTTGTGGCTTTCTGATCTGTCCTGCCCTGGGATTCCAATGAATACTTGCCAATGGATCACAACATCTCATCTCCAAAGAAAACTGTTGGAGCCTTTAGAGCCCTGGTTCTCTATATTTCATAAATGTTTGTTTTTCCTCTTTTACAGAAACTGCAAAGAATCGATCCTCCTCACTGTCATTCAACCTTACCCTGTGAGTGTGCCGTGAGTAAATAGCTACCTGCCCCCACATACTTTAGGCTTCCATTTTCTTGGTATTTTCAGAGGTATCTTTAATCAAAATATTGCCAAAATGTGGCAACATGGGGAAAATGATTTCTTATTTGTTTTTATTTCAATCTACACATGGAATTTCAAAAGTGTAGGAAAATCTCAGCACAAAAACCCTTCCAAGGATGTGGATTAACAACTCATCTGTAACATAGTCTTAGAGAGCTGCTGAGAACATTTACCCATGGCCACACAATTATTATTGGCCAAAGACAAGCCTTGAACCTAGGTCATACTCCAAGGTCAAATCTCCATCATGTATGCCAAGCTTCTTCTCCACGTGCCTTCTGTCTTTTAGTTAGAAGAGTTATAGAGATTCTCTATATCATATTTGAAGATACGTTGCTTTCATGAGTAGGGGAAAGCTAGGTGGTGCAATGGATAGAGTAACAGATCTGGAGTTTAAATCTAGCCTCAGATTCTTACTAGCCTTGTGACTTTGGGCGAGTCACTTAACCCCATTTACTTCAGCTTTGGAATACGTAAAATAAGTTGGAGAAGGAAATGGCAAACCACCCCAGTATCTTTACCGAGAAAACTCCTAATGGGGTTGCAAAGAATCAGACACGACTGAAATGACTGAACGACAACAATAAGTATATGCCAATTAATATCTAGGAAATAAATACAAGACAAGTTCCTACAAGGTAATTGGGGAGGGAAAGTACTAGCATTGAGGAAAAAAGGAAAGCTTCATGTAGAGAGTAGTGTTCGGACTGGATCTTTAAGGAAGAGAGGGATTCTACAAGGCAGAGGTGGGAGGGAATGCATTCTGGGCATGAGGCAGACCAGTGGAAAGACAGAGGGATAGGATGTGAGCTGCTATATGTGAACAATAGCTAGATCAGTTTGGCTAGATTATACAGTATAGGAAGGAGGAGTGATGTATGCACAGAAAAAAAAAAGCTGCAAAATTAGATTGAGAAGATTTAAATAAATGCAGACATACTTAAATACCTTAACAAATAAGTAAAGAAAGAAAAGAAAGAGAAGGAAGGAAGGAGGAAGGGAGAAAGGAAAGTCAGGGAGGAAGGAAAGAAGGAAGGAAGGAAGGAAGGAAGGAAGGAAGGAAGGAAGGAAGGAAGGAAGGAAGGAAGGAAGGAAGGAAGGAAATTGTTAAAGGCCTTTAAAAGCCAAACCAAGGAATTTATAGTTAATTCTAGAGGCAATAGAGAACTACTATAATTTATTGAGTACTTACATGGTCAAAGCTATGCTTAAGTTGGGGCAGCTAGGTGGTGCAGTGAATAGAGCACCCGCCCTGGAGTCAGGAGGACCTGTGTTCAAATCCAGCCTTGGACACTTAACACAAAAAACTAGCTGTGTGACCTTGGGCAAGTCACTTAACCTCAATTGCCCTACCTTCCCCCCTCCAAAAAAAAAAAACTATACTTTGACAGCTATATGGAGAATGGACTAGAATGGGAAGAAACCTGAGGCAGGGAAATCAGTTAGGAAGCCACTGAAATAATCATAATAGTTAACACTTATATGGCACTTACTATGTTCCAGGCTCTGCATTAAGTGCTTTCCATTTATTCTCTCATTTGATCTTCATTACAATTATGGGAGATAGGTGTTTTATTATCTCCATTTTACAGATGAGGAAACTGTGACAGACAGCAGTTAAGTGGCATGCCTAGGGTTATTCAGTTAGTAAGTGTCTGAGGTTGGATTGGAACTCAGATCTTTCTTAGTCCTGGTCTAGTATGCCATCCACTCTACCACCTAGCTGCCACATCAGGCCAGGTAAGAGGTAATGAGGGCCTGGACTAAGGTGGTAGCTATGTGTGTGGAAAGGAGTATGATGTGAGATATGTTGTATAGATAAAAATGGCAAGATTTGACAATTGCTTAGATATGTGGGCTAAGGGAGAGTGGTCAGTCAGAACTCCCAAGCTTCAAGGTACCAATGATACTAGAGAGCAGGTACTTCCAGTTGCTGAGGTACTGGATACCAAAATCCCCCAAACACACCCCATGCTCTACATGCATGATATCTTCTTAGTGTCCCCACTATCTTAAACTCAGGCTACTGGTCTGCCCTAGTGTTCATTGTGGCTTGGAAGACCCAAACATCAGTTATTTCCTGATCCTAATTCCTAGACAGAACTCTCTACCTCTATACTAGTGTTCAGCATGTCAATGATGAAAGATGATGCAACTGCCTCCACACTGGTGTTCATCCATCACAGAATCCTGGAGGAAAGGGCTCTTAGTCAGCCTGATTATCCTCCATCCTAGAGAGGACAAATTCCCAACTCCTACTCCCCTGTCCATGTGAGTTGCTGTCTTCTGAGACAAAGATCTCTTCTCCCTGATCTCTCGATCCATAATTTTATCCCTATCTATCTCAATGCTATTCTTCCATAGTCTATATCCTTCTCTGCCTTTCCATTCTGTGGTGTCCTCTGAAACCTCTGCTCTAATGTTAACAAACTCCCCTTTAGCCCAGGCTCTTACCTTCACACTCCATCTATTCTTGTGTTCACAGAAACTTGGTCACCTCTTCCAATAAACTGCATCTTTGACTACTCTCTCAAGTCTGGATGCTCCATCTCTCATGCCCACCTAAACACTGAATTGGGGACAAAAGTACATATTGCTTCCTTCCTCACTATCACTTCCAGACCATCCCTTTGTTATCATCACTCAGTATCTTCTCATGATTTCGCATTTCCTCCATCTTTCTATCAATTCTTCCATATTACCTGTTCGGGACACTTGTCATGGTCATTCACCTGCCACCAATTCACTAAGTGCCTGGGTCATACGCTTCCTCTAAGCCACAGTCTCTGCCCTTAAATACTTGCTGATATCTCCTCAAACATCGGCTTCCCAATTCTTCATCCTCCTTACCTTCCAAACATCTACACTCTGTCTTAGACACACACAGAGATGGTTAGTTATACTTCAGAACTCAGTCTCACACTTGGAACTGAACAACTGCTGTGATTCTGAATATTAAAATTCCTCTCATTCATAACTTCCCAATCTTACAACTTTCCCTCTTTTTTCTCTAAAGCCTATTCATCATCATCACTGTGACCTTCAGTCTTTCAATCTCTCTCTGATCTCCCAATCAATTACCTCCTCTCTGGCTTTACTTTCCTCCCCTCAAATTCTTGAACCTGTGGTTAACCAGTTTAAGCAAAGATTATCCTCTATCCTTGAAGCCTTTTTCCCCTCTCCACTCATGCTTGGTCAAAACAGAACCCAGGATAAGTCTCACCATCTTTTCCAGGCTTTCTTTCTTTACTTGACTAAATGCAGGCAGGCTCATGGTGTATGAGTCAGTCTCTCTGTGTGTGTGTGTGTGTGTGTGTGTGTGTGTGAGACAGAGAGAGACAGAGACAGAGAAAGAGGCAGATAGACAGAGACAGAGACAGTGGCAGACAGACAGAGACAGAGACAGTGAGACAGAGAGAGACAGAGGCAGAGAGACATAGAGAGGTAGAGAGAGAAAGATGGAGAAACAGAAATAAGGAGGAAGAGAGAAAGAGAGGAGGTAGTCCACCCTCCTAGCTTGGCGCAGGACAACACTAACCCTCAGGTGGACACAAATACAGGTGAATGTGAGGAAGTCAGGGAGGGAGGGATAGAACAATCAATCACGTGTAAAAGCGTAAGACTGATCAAGTGAACATTTTTGTTTCCGAGAATGCATTTGAGGGACAGCAATGGGGGCTATTCCACCCTGGAGACTGGCATGTATAAGTGGGAAAGACTAGGAGAATGATGGAATGAAGGACTGGAGGAAGGGAAATCCCCATTCTTTAATTCCCTGCATCTGGATTTAACCACATTCCTTCCTCCTGAGGGGCAACTGAATCCTGCTGTCCTGAAGGACAGACAAGAGCTACTCCTGGTGGTGGTACTTGAAAGGGACAGGGTGCTAGTGATCCAGAAACTGAGGATATAGCATCCTATGGGGGAAAGAGTACTGGACTTGAAAACAGAGAACCTAATTATCATTTCTGAGACCTTAGGAAAGTCACTGGATGTCTGAGCCTCTATATCCTAATCTGCAAAATGTGGGAGTTATATTATCAATGTCAATAAGCAACTATCTCTTAAGCGCTTATCATATTCCAAGCACTGTGTTAAGCACTGGGGATACAAATACAAAGAATGAAACAATCCCTCCCTTCAAGTAGCTCCCATTCTAAAGGGGGAGAACAAGCCCATATATACATAAGTAAAGTCTATACATATAGACTTTATACATATATGTATATGTATATATGCATACATATACAACAAATACACTGCTGTTATTGTTGTTGTTCATCCTTAATTCTCAAAGAGGACCTATGATATCATGAGGGTGATCTCTTGACTTGATCGTGGATTAGCAGTTTGTGAAGGAGGGTGCCCAGCTGCTAGTTGGGCAGGGTTCAGAAGAAGTCTTCATAAAAAAAAGAAGAAGAATTCTTCACATAGAAGATGATGCTTGAGCTGCTTCTTGAAGAGGGATTCTTTGAGGCAGGCAGAGGTGAAGAAGGAGTATATTCCCTTCATGGAGGATAACCAGGGTAAAAGCATGGAGATATAATACCACATATTAGGAACAGAGAGGATAGTTTAGTTAAAGGACTGAGTTCAGGGAGGGCCATAATGCGCAGTGAGCCTGGAAAGATACCCAAGTCATAAGGGACTTTAAAAGCTAAACAGAGGAGTCTATATTTTATCTTAGCAGTAATAGGGAGACACTAGAGTTTATTGAGTAGGGCTGTGATGAGGTTAGATTTCTGCCCAAGGAAAATCACTTTGACAGCTATGTGGAAGGTAGACTAGAGTAGGAAGCGACTCAAAATATAAATTCTAAGGTCCCTTCCATTTCTTCGTTCAGAAATCTTTACCACTACACTATTGGAGAAATTCAAACAACCAAAGCAATGGAACACACTTCAAATTTATGCTATAACTGAACAACCAACAAGCATTTATTAAGTGTCTGCTATATACCAGGCACTGGGAATATCTAAACAAAGAATCAAACTGTCTCAATTTGACCCTCACTTTTTCATTACAATTATTATATTTTTCCATGATTCTCTATTACCCTCCCCACAACTTCTGTTCCAAACTTACTCTTCTGCCTTCAAGCTTTCTATACCATCTTGTTTCCTAATTTTTTACTCATTCATTACTTCCCTCTTTTACATATTCAATTTCTTCTTGTTCACTAATTCATATAAATATTCTCAGGTCTACTCCATCCTAAAGATGTGTCAGTCTTCACTTGAATTTGCCATCCCTTCAACCCATCATCTTGTATCTCTTCCTTGTTACCGCTAAATATCTCGATGCTCATATATACTTCTTTCTATTCCCTCACCACTCACTCACTTCTCAGCCCCCTGTAATCTGGCTTCCAACACAAACCCTTTACTAAAACTATTCTTTCCAACTTTACTAATAATCTCTTAACTGCTAACTCTAATAGCTTTTTAACAGTCTCCATTCTACTTGATATCTGTGCAGTTTTTGATAGTATTCATAACCCCCTTCCCTCTTTCTGGATGTTCTCTCTTCTTTTGGCATCTGTGACACTTCTCACTCTCAGGTCTCTTCTATGTCTGTCGATCATTCTCAGCCTCTTTAGCCAAATCATCATGTATCGCCCAGCCTCTAAGCATTGCTATGCCCCAAGATTATATTCTGAGTATTCCTCCATTCTAGAACTCTGGTGATCCAATTAGTTACCATGTGTTTAATTCTAATTTTTTTCAGGTACATCCCAAATCTCCCAATTAAGTCCTTTTTCTCCTGAACTGCATTCCCACATTGTTAACTACCTCCCTCATATGTCCCTTGGACATCACAGATGCAGCTAGGTAGCACCGTGAATAAAGTGCTGGACCTGGAGTCAGGGAGACACAGGTTTAATTCCCACATCAGACACTTAATAGCTGGGTGACCCTGGGCCAGACATTTAACCTCTCGCTGCCTCCATTCCCTCATATGTAAAATGGGGATAATAATAGCATCTGTTTCCTAGAATTCTTGTGAGGATAAACTGAGATGATAATTGTAAAACATCTTGTAAACCTTAAAATACTGCATGCATGCTAGTGATTATTATTATTTAGTGTGTCCAGCATGAAGCTCATTAACTTTCCCCTAAATGCACCCCTCCTGCAGATTTCTCTTTTGCTGTCTAATGCACAACTATTCTTCTAGACAACCAGCTACAAAGTTTTAGTGTCTTCCCTGCCTCTTCCTTCTTTACTCTCCTTAGCCAATCAGTTGCTAAGTCTTGTCACTTCCACAAAACCTCTCACATTCACTCAAATGACCATTACCCTAGATCAAGCCCTCCTCACCTCTCACATAAACTACTAAAATAGTTCCCTAATTGGTCTCTCAGCTTGTATTATATTTCTTTCAACCTGTCCTCACATAGTTGTCAAGTTAATATTCCTAGAACCACTGTGTGGATCATTTCACTTCCCCACTAAATAATAATTATAATAATAATAATAATAATAATAATAATAATAATAATAATAATATGAGATTTATATAGCACTTTCTATATGCTAGGTAATGTGCTATGTACTTAACCATTACTATGTCATTTGATTCTCACAATAGCCCAGCAAAGTGGGTATAATTATTATCCCCATTTTATAGAGGAGGAAACTGAGACAAAAAACTGAGACAATCAGAGGTTAAGTTACTTGCCCAGGGTCACACAGCTAGTAAGTATCCAAGTCCAAATTTGAACTCATGTCTTACTGAGTCCAGGTCCACTGCTCAATGCACTATACCACCTAGATGCATTGAGTCCCTGTTGCCTTCAGGACAAATTCAGTCTGGCCTTGATAGCCCTTCACAAATATGGTTTCCCAACTAACTTTTCAGACTTATTTAATATTAATATCCCCCATGCTCTCTACCTACCAGCCAAACTGGCTTACTAGCTTTTCCCCACATTCGGTCATGTCTCCAATCTATTACCTCTATCCCTTTGCACAGGCTATATATCTGTACCTGGAAGGCACTTTCTCATCATCTCCACCTGTCAGTACCCCTAGCTTTTCATAGCTTAGCTCAAATGTCAACTACTTTAAAAAGTTAAATTTGATTCCTCCCATTTACTAGTGTTCTCTCCTTCCTCACATTTTCTCTGTCTCTGTCTTGTCTCTTCATCTCAGTCGCTATCTGTCTCTCTGTCATTCTGTCTTTCTCTGTCTCTGTCCCTCTCTGTGTCATTTTTATCTCTGTGTCTTTGTCTCTGTCTATCCTCTCTGTCTGTCTCTGTATCTCTTTTTCTTTCTCTTTCTATGTCTATCTCTCTCTGTTTCTCTCTGTGTGTCTGTGTGTCTCTCTCTGTCTCTGTCTCGCTCGCTCTCTGTCTCTGTGTGTGTCTCTGTCTCTCTCTCTTTCTTCACATGTTGTACCCCACACCCAGTAGAATACAAGTTCCTTGAGCACCAAAAACTCACCTCCTTTTCCCCTACATCTCAAGCACCTGGCACAGTGCCTGGCAGATAGTGGGTACTTAATGTTTATTCAGTTAAGTGCAATATGACTCATAGTTCAGCTTTTGCAAAGATTGCATGATTTATTTTTTAGGTTATATAGTACAATTTTTCTTTTTCACTTAACTTTGAGGCACTCACATTTTAATTATTTTCTGCTGTCTAAAACATTTCTATGGCACCAGTCTAAATATATTCCAATAAGGAAGATATTGAGCAGTTCCAGTTGTTGATAGAACTTAAAGTCTGCCTTTTATTTGGTTAAATTATCCTTTAAATCCAATAGAAACATGAAATCATTGCCATCCTGTTCATCCTTGCTAACATCTGAAAGCTTACTTAACAAAAATATGATGTTTCATCCACTGACTTAAGTGAGAAGATTAGGAGGAAAGGCAAATCATTTGATGCATGGGAAAAGCCCTGGACTTAGAGGCAAGATGAACTGTATTCAAATTCTGGCTCTTATACTAGTCATATGACCCGGAACAAATCATTCATTTCTTTAAGCTTCATCTATAAAATGAGGGCAATAATATTTCTACTACCTCCATGACAGGATGGTTGTTAGGAAGTAATTTTATAAACCTTAAAGTTCTTTTGAAATGTGGATATATGATGGTGGTGGTGGTGATTATTGTATACTGTGAAAATGTCTCCTTGTTCCTTAGAAACCTTCTTCTCTCTCTTTCTGTGACTGTATACTCAAAATCAAAATTCAGCAACTCATCCCAGGAAGGCATTTAGTATCTGTGACTTGTAGTAGTTGCATCACAAGTCTTTAAAGTATCTCTCCCCTCAAAGTACATTCTTCCCTAATCCATTTCTCCCTTTATAGAATAACTTTTTACTCTTCTTCATTTACCCAAGTTCTTCCAATATTTTAAGGTCAAGCTCAAACTATCCAGAATGGAGCATGTTGACTTGCAAGAGGAGACACAATTTCCCCACTATCTGGTTTTATTTTTTTCTTTTTTTAATCCTGTGTAGCTCCCAAGAGCCTGGAAACAGTCATCTCACAGAAGGTAAAGGGAGGAGAGGATATAAAGAAGGAGGTTGTGGTGCACAGTATCTAATACAAACTATCTCAGGATAGTGTAGTAAAGAGCACAAAATTTTGAGTCAGTGATAGGATCTGGATTTGAATTCTGGCTCTGATATTTACTACCTATGTGACATAAGGCAAATTAACTTAACTCTCTGCATCTCATTTTCTTCCTTTGTAAAATGATGAAATTGGACTAAATGATGTATGTACTCTAACTCTATATTCATGTGGTAATCCATATAAAGCATGAAACACACACACACACACACACACACACACACACACACACACACACACACACACACACCCCTCCAGTTCACAGTGATCTTCCCCTCTTCTGAATCTGCTTTATTGTTGTTGTTCAGTTATTTAAGTCACGTCTTACTCTTCATGACCCAATTTGGGGTTTCCTTGGCAAAGATACCGGAGTTGTTTGTATTTCCTTCTCCAGCTCATTTTCTAGATGAGGAAACTGAGGCAAGCAGGGCTAAGTGACTTGCCCAAGGTTATAGAGCTAGTAAGCCCAGATTTGAACTCACAAAGATGAGTCTTCCTGCCTCCAGGTACAATGCTCTGTCTATTTCACAACCTAGCTGCCCCTAAAGGGGCACAGTGACTGCCTTATTGCTAAACCCAGTGACTCTTCTTGTTCCTTATCCTCCTTGGCTTGTATTAGATACTGTCCACCACAACTTCCTTCTTAATATGCTCTCCTCCCTTTAACTTCTGTGAGATGACTGTTTCCAGGCTTTTGGGAGCTTCACAGGATTTATTTTTTAAAAATTAAAAAAAAGCAGACAGTGGAAAAATTACATCTCCTCTTGCAAGTCAATATGCTCCACTCTGAATTTTCCCTTCATATTTGCTTTACCTCATTGTGTCAGTATCACTCTTGTGGGGTCTGACAGTGAAAACTTTCAGAGACTGTAATGGACTGACTTGCTAGAGATTATAAAGCAAAGGCTGAATGATGGCCACCTCTAGAGCATATTGTGGGGAGATTTTTTGTAAATAATTATAGCTGGCATTTATGTAGTACTTTAAGTTTACAAAACACTTTACAAGAATTATTTCATTTGACCCTAAAAATAACATTGTGAGCAATAGATTGTATTGTTACACCATTTTACAGATGACAAAACTGAAGCTGAGAGTGGTTCAGTGACTTGCCCAGGGTCACATAGCCCAAAAGTATCATAAGCTGGATTTGAACTCATTGAACTCTTCCTCACTCTAGGACCAGTGCTCTGCCTATTACTCTTCTTAGCAGTTTAGATAAGAGTCAGCCTAGATAATCCTTCAGGTTTCTTCTAACTCTGAGAATCTTTGCTTCTGTGTCTTACTGCCATACCACAGTTTCTATTATTATCACCTCCATTGTACACTATGACTGAAACATTTATTTGTGAAGCTATTAATGTATAGATATATATTGAATGTGCTCACTTTATCCATGAATAAAGCAATTTGCTGTTTAATTCACTAAATTATTCCTTCTCCCAATACTGGGTTACATTTGTTTGTTAATCATAGTCCAGAGTCCATGTTTCATGGACAGAAACAGATGATCCAGTGGACTGAAAATCAATAAATTCTACTTTTATTACTGACAATAAAAATTAGCATTTTAATTACTTTTACAACTTGCTACCCAGCATTTTTATGTTTGATTTCCTCTGCATAATATCACCAAATAAAGAGATGGACTCATGTTTGAAACCCTTTTGCCAAATTCAATATGTAGTTCTGTGCCCATGCTAAAATAGCATGGCATGGTGTAGGTCTAGAATGAGTCCACCAACAGCTGATAGGATCACAGAGAGGGTCTCACAATGGCAGGTGGGGTTATCTAAGTATAGTAGTTTCCAGATATCTAGCACCTTTATTTGTAGAAAATACCATATATTTGGTTTTTACTTGTCTTCTCCAGAAATTCCATTTTTTGCCCTTTATATTTTTCCCTTTCAAATTATGGGCATTCCATTCATTCAATGAATAGTAATGGCAAATTTACTATCTGAACCACTGTGCCAGCTACTATGAGAGACACCAGATGCACAGTGCCTGGCACATAATAGTCACTTAATAAATGTTTATTGACTGACTGGTCCCTGAACTCAAAGAATTTAAAAGTCAAAATGGGAAACTTGCTCCTTTTTTGGATGAATTTTTGCATTTTATCTATGCAATGTTATTTTTCCAGTGTTATTACTTATTCCAATATAGTCTCATTCATTTCATAATCATTTATTGAGTGCCAACTATATCCTAAGCATTGAGGATGCAAAAAGAAAAATAAAATGGTCCCTGTGTTCAAAAAACTAACATTCTAGTAAATAGAGGATGTAGGTGGTGAAGTAGATACTGCATGAGACTTGGAGTCAGGAAAAACTGACTTAAAATCCAGTCTTTAGTCACTTGGTAACTGTGTGGCCCTGAGCAAGTCCCTTAATTTCTGTTTTCCTCAGTTTTCTCAACTGTAAAATGGGAGTGATAATAATAATATCACCAACTCTGTGTTGTTTTGATGGTCAAATGAAATAATATTTACAAAGTGCTTAGCATAGCATCTGGCATATGGTAAGCACTTAATAAATACTTGTCTTCTTCCTTTTACTGGTGGGATAGATTAGTATTCATTCAGAGAATTCCAATTTTCCTGATCTTGCCATGTTAAAGACATTGGACATGAAGGTTTGTGTTAGGGATTTCTCATACTCCTTGTTTCAAGAAAGTGTAAAGGCAAAAGACTTTAACTCCTAAAAATGGTAATGGATTTCCATCTCTATCTTTGGGTACAGTCCCATGCAGGTTACTAGCACCTACAGCTTTCTACTTCAATAGTCACTAATTAGGCACTGAGAACATTCAGAGCCTCTGAAAATGGAAATCCTGGAGAAGATACAAACTTTAAGATAACATCTCTCTCCCTCATGGAACCTATAACCCAGGAGGTAGATATGCCACATATGCAAATAAATATATCAAATGATAGGTGATGCATCAAGAGAGGTGGAAGGGGATGAAGAAATTGTTACTGATTGGAGAGATCAAGAAGTTTTATGGAACAGATGAATTAATGGATAGGACTTCCAATAAGAAGAGATAAGGGATTAGGCAATGCAAGCACAGGGAATATTTTAGACATCAGCATGGAGGAAAGAGCTTTGACAGCTGCAAAGAATGTGTTCATCCCTCATGCCACAAGATGAGGGCTATATTCTTGCCCAACAGGAATGCAAATAAGAGATAAAAACAGAGAAAATAGAGCCCCTATTAGTATGATCCAACACATGTGCCACCAGTTGCCCCTAGTTCTGAGATAAGCCAAATTTTACCTCTATTTGCAGAGGAGGAAACAGATGCAATGAGACTGGGCCAACCATCCCCATACTAAAAACAGTCTTTCAAATCCTTCCATTCACTCCTCTATTCAAGAAGCATTTATTGAAAGTATCAAGTTCATGGCACTAGCCTTGGGACTACAGGGAATAGCAAGCAATTAGAGAAAACAGTCCCTACCTCCAGACTGTCTGATTGAAGAGAGAAAATACACATACACATAAATGATATGAAATAAATCCTCATATTTCTTAACCCATGTCATTTTTTTCCATTTTTGCATTTAACAAAATTGAAATGTTTTCTTTTCTCTAGATAATAGTTTCAGATAGATGGCTGAAATTATTTTCACTGTCAAATATTTATTGAGCACCCTCAGGATGCATGTCACAATAGCAGGAACTGTTTTAAATAGATATCAGTGAGTAGCTATAGCAGCAAACACCCTAGCATACCCAGAATTGCTGCTAGCACAGGTTCTTTGATCTGCTTTACTAAAAAAAGGCAATTTTAAAGGGGTCAGCAATCTTTAATTGTGTGTGTGTGTGTGTGTGTGTGTGTGTGTGTATTTTACTTAGTTCAGGGGAAAAAGTCAGCACCCTGAACTTCAGAGAAAAAATAAATAGAAATTACAAGCAGACAAAAAATACAGACAGAGAAAATAACACAATTCAACAGAACAATAGACAAGGCTTCTAGCTGTCTGACCATCACATACATACAGTCAGTTACCAGAGAGAGAAGCACCAACATCTGGGTTTTCAAAGCTGGGGGGCTCAATGGCTAACCAGAGTCTCATCTGGCCAAATCATACGACTCTTCCCATAAATAAGGCCAAAGCAAAACCTCATCTCAGGGTATATATACCCTTCTTCAGGGTCAGAGGACATCACAACCTTCATGACCCACTGCCTAATTAAAAAGCAACAAAAGGTGTAGGCCTTCCTGAAAAACAAGCCTTCCTCCAATCAAGCTCCTCCTGTTGGGTTTCACTTGAGGCCCATCAAGGGGCAGGGATAATCTTCAAATTCCTTTACCATTACAATAGTGAATCCAGGAATACATTAATACTGTTTTCTAGTGGTAGGCTAGACAATAACTTTCATTTCATAACTTCATTCCTTGTCCTACATTTCAGCATCTAATCTACTGACCTTTTTTTAATGTCAACAGAAATAACAACCTAGAACTTGCTTTTTAAATATATGTACACACACATACAGATACACACATGTATGCATACACACATATGTGGGTATTTTCTTCCTACTGTTCACTTGGTTGTGAATTGGTTCGATTGTGTTGTCTCCACCATCTATTCTCTCATCCTATTGCTTCCATTTCCATCCTCCCCATATCCCCTAACTCTTCTTCCCAAACCCCACACACTAAGCCTAGAAAGAGGGTTCACTGAAGAAGCAAAAAAAACCTATCTTAGTCACCTGAATGCACTAAAACACATAAAAGAAAACCTATGGCATTCTTTTAAAAATCTAATCACTTTTTGTTAAAATAATATTGCAAAAATAAAGTGAAACTACATGGTAAATTCTAAGGAGGTAGGATTAGATAGAAAAAAAAGACTAGGCAATTACTGAAAAGTGTGAATTACAGAATTTTTAATAAATACATTATTACTTTTTAAATACTCAGAGTAATGCCAGGAACTAAAAATGTGCAGTCAGATGGAGGTCCCATATGGCCTTTTTAAATAAGTAGATAAGATTCAATTATAACTAATGCTATTATTATTCATTTACTCTTAAGCCAATGTGTTGAAGCATTTTTGGTCTTAAAAAGTTTGGATCTTTCCCATATGACACTGGTTATTCTTTTAATTTCCTGATCTTTGATATTTACTAGCTGTGTAACTATGGGTCAGTCATTGTACCTCCCAGATCCTCACTTCCCTCATCAATAAAATTGTAGGATTGGATGAGATACATGCCCTCTGAGGCTCCTCAGCTATAAGGTCTATGTTCTTCACAGATCATATACAAGTGACCTTTATCCTAGCCCAGGTCACATTTTTCACAAAGTCATTATTAGTGAAGTCCAGCTCAAAGAGACCTCCCCTTTAGTACTAAAGTGTTTCATGACCACCCTATAGCATCTTCCTCCTGTGTCTCTCAGACTGTAGTGTACATTGACTTTCATGGATATCTGCCATTCATCATTATACCTTCATTTATCTCCATCACTAAGTATTCTGTGTGATGGTACTGCACGCCAAGTTATAATGAGGTACTTTTTTAGTGTAAATTAATGAAATTCTTTAGGGAGAAAAAAAGAATTGAATTCAATCAGTGACTTTTTTTCAAGATATTTATAATCCAGGATTAGCTAATTATCCTGGGAATAGGAATGTTAGGTGTTAAGCTCCTTCAAAGGCAGTTATAGTTAATTGAAAGAGGGAGGAGGAGAAAGGGAAATACTTCAAGGGGAATAAATACTACAAGAGGTGAACACATTGACAATAGCAGAGAACTGCTGGAATAACCCTGGAATCAATTATCTCACAATGGTACTACACATCTCAATACCCCTAAAAGTATCAATGTGTTATAGCCCCTATGCTATATGTATATGTATATGATAATGAGCTAATTTACATAGCTCTTACCATGTACCAGGAACTGGTCTAAGCACTTTACAATTATAATCTCATTTGATCATCACAACCCACAAATACAGGTGTCATTACCCCCATTTTAGAGGTGAGGAAACTGAGGCTGAAAAAAGTTAAGTTACACAGTATCAAATAGCTAGTGTCTGAGGCCAGATTTGAACTCAAGTCTTCCTGACTCAAGGTATGATTGTCTATCCACCGAACCACCAAAAAAAGTTGCTATGTTGAGTATGCTTTTACTAAAGCAGAGAAATATGTAATGCATTTTAGGAAGATGTCTTCTTTTTTTGGAAGAAGTTAAAACTACTTTTAAGGTTTGGGTGTTTAAAGGAATAAACTTCAGTTATCTGGAAAATTTACCAATGTGCTCATCCCCTAATGGTAATGGATATGTAAAATGTTCTGTCTCAAAATAGCTTACCTAATGTCATTCGATATAGCTTTCACACAGACACAAATGTTTCACTTATGATAAACCCATTGCATCAATGTAGATACCACCTGCTTCAATACATTAAGGGAGAATAATGTTTTCCCTTCAGCTAAAATGTGGTATTTCAAAAACCCTCCTTATATTATTTTTTGTTAATGATTACTTATCACAGACTAAAAATAAGAGGACAGATAAGGGTACTACAGCCTATGGACTTTTTTTCTTTGCAATAGAATTTTCTTAGTCATTTAAAAAACTTCTCTAGAGAAATTGTTTGTTTGTTTGATTGATTGAGGAACAACCTATCAGAATAAAATTTCTGTCCAAATGCTTTAGACAGAGCTTCTGTCTCTGAGAATTAACATCCTATAAGTTTCTCTAAGCACTCAGTTCACCACAAAAAGGATGAGAAATTAATTACTGTATTCTAGTGGTACTTAAGCCAAAGATTCCAAACAGACCCCCTAAAAATGGATCTTGGGGGAATATACATAATTATAATTTAATTAGCCTACCTGTACTGAATTGAGAAATAGTTGATTTTGGCGCTTACTCCCATTTGCTATGGGAATATATGAATATATAATGTAATATGTAACATATTAATATATGTAGAGTACAGTAAACTGGAGATATATAATTCAGTGTCCATAATAAAATCTCTGGGTTTTATCCAAAATTGTGAAATTACCTTAGACATGGATTATTATAAATAACAGTCATATTTAAAAAATATATTCAAGAAGTATACTTATATATGATAATTATTAATGATGACTATTTTTAATCAATAGCTATTATTGATCACTACAGTGTCAGGTAAAATCTGAATATAAAATCATAGAATCTTGAAACTGGAAGGAACATTTTAGATTATGTAGTTCAACCTCCTGTCTTGTTTTTAGGAATTTCTTACCTCTACTAAGTCAGAATTACCCTCCCCATAACTGACCTTTAGTCCTGTTTCGGCACTTCCTGAAATCTGAGATTCCTTCACTACGATACGCCTTTAAAACATTGAAGACAATTACCATGCCCTTCAATGAAATATTTTCTTTTGTGAGCTAAAATTATTTTCTTCAACCATTTTTATATGATATCATTTCTAGATCCTTTGCCATCCTGATTACTCTTCCTTGAATGATACACAGTCTAATCTGTCAATGTACCTTTTAAAAATGTAACAGGGACCCACAACAATCCATCTACCATTCTATACATTCATGCTCATGCTTTGGGTGCACTCTCTTTTCTTGTGCAGAGTCCCAGAATTGTGCCAACCAGATGTTTATGTCCATAAGGACTTGTTCATCACCATTACCAAAATGTTCCATGGACATTAACAGAGAATCCACAGGACCCAAGAGGGTCCTGTGCTTCTGCCTGACCCTAGAAACAGCTCTCTATTTACCCACATTCTGTTTGGACAACATTCCTCTCACTCCCTCTAAATGAGAGAATAATCTATGAAGATCTTTGTTTGGATACCCATCCTCCCTCCCCCTCTCTGAATGTGCATTTGTTTCCAAAGATGTGCATTCATATACGTTTACTTCCTCATCCTATGCAGTAATAGCAATGCCCAGTATTTATGGAACACTTAACAATCTGTAAAGCACTACATAGATTGCTTCATTTGATCCTTACAACAACCCTGGAAGGTAAGTACTATTATCATCCCCAGTGTGCAGATGAGGAAGCAGAGGTTTAGTGACTAATCCAAAGTCACACATGACTAGTAAGTGTCTGAGGCAGGAGTTGATCTCAGGTTTTCCTGGCCCAGCTCTCTATCCACAATGCAACTTAGCTGCAGCACCTATTCACACACCTTGGCTCCAGTGTTTATTTGACTTCTTCAGTAGCCACATGGCACAGTCACAAATACACCAAGACTTTGCTTCATTGATTCAATAATGACACCAATCTCCATAACAATACCCATAGGGACCAGATCTCACTATCATAATTACCCCCATTGGGAGACTATCCCATCCTATACCTGAGAGGTAGTTTATGATTGTACACAGCTATACAAATTCTGCATTTTTCCCACTCGGCTGTCTGCCTTCCCCAAGGATTCTCTATCTTAATGGTATAGTACCTAGAATACTTCAGCTGTGATCCCACCAGTAGATTACAGTGGAACTATCCCAGTGTCATATACTGGCAAAGATGAATTAGATCTAAAGTCAGAGGAGCTGAGCTTAAGTCCAGACGACCTGGCCACGTGCAACCCATGTGACCTCAAGCAAGCCTGTCTGGACTTTCCTTTGTGTCTACAAAATGAGGCTGCTCTATATGATCTTCTAGTTCTAAATCTATGAAACCATAAACAACTCTCCCATCCTGGCCTTCATCCTTGTATTAATGCCGGCTAAGTGGGTACTAGCCTGCTGAGTAGCCATAGCACTCTATAAATTCAAATTGTGCCTTTTAAGCCTTTTCCCCCATGAACTAGTAATTGACACTTCTATGGCACTTTAACATTGTTTTGGAATATTTATCAATAGCCTTGTTTTTACATCATCATTATGTCTGAATATATCCTTTTCACTTCCCTCACCCAGAGATCCATCCCTTATCATAAAAAATTTTAAAAATGAGAAAATAAAAATTCAGTAAATCAAACCAACACATAATCAAATCTAACACTATATGCTGTTTAGAGTCCCTCCGCCTCTTCACAGAAGAGAGAGAAGCACCTTTTCAAATTGGTCATTATAATTCCCAAAATATCCCATTTCAATTGCTGCTGTTGTACTTTACATTTCCACTGTTGTATTCATTATGGTCTACCATTTTCCTGCTTCTGCTTATTTCTTGTCATATCAGTTCATATAAATCTTCCAAAGATTCCCTCTGTTCTCCACATTAATAATTTCTTATAGTTCATAAATATTAAATTGTAATCATGAGCTACAATCTGTTTAGCCATCCCCCAGTCAACGAATGTCTACTTTGTTTCTAGCTCTTTACTACTTCAAAAAGTGCTACTATAAGTATTTAGCGTATGCTGGCCCTTTCTTTATGCCTTTGTTTCCTTAGTGTTTATGCCTAGCAGTGGGAACTCTGGGTATAGACATTTTAGTCACTTTCTTAGCACACTTCCAAATTGCTTTCATACAGAGCTTTCAAAAGGTTTGAGAAACAATTTACACTTGAACCTCAAAACCTACACCATGAAGTAGATACTGCCAGCATCATTATCTCTATTTTACATGAAAACAAATTTGATACCCAGTATGGTAAAGTAAACTTGCCCATAATAAAAAAGAGAGCAAATGTTAGAGGCAATATTTAAACCCAAGTCCTCCTGACTCCAAGCCCAACACTCTTTCTGTCACATTACCCTTCCATTGAAAAACTACCCCTAAGTGCAAAGATTTCATATTTATATTACATTTCAGCATGTTAGATTGTATCCATCATTCCATCTGTTCATGTTTTTAGCTCCTGAATTTGTCATGAAATATATTAACTATGTCTTCTAACTTTTTGCCATCTTCAAATTTTATTAGCAAACCATCAGTGTCATCATCCAAATCATAAATGAAAATACTGAACAGACTTCCTCTAGGTTGACATCTATTAAATGAGAGTTGCCCTTCAGGTTCTGTCCTTCAACCAGGTACATGTCCACCCAACCAGAGTATCATCTAGCCTATATTTTTCCCTCTTGTTAACAAAGATATCATGGAAATAATTTATCAAATATGATGCTAAAATCTAGCTATATTATATGTATATGATTTCCCTAATCTACCAGGCTAGTAATGCTATAGAGGGCTTCCATGACCCTGGGGTCCATGAGCTTATTGTGGTGGTGGTATTTTTGTTTTATAATTATTTTTCAACATGATTGGTTTCCTTCTTAATGCAGATCCTTAGGCTTTATCACTTTGCTAAAGGAGTCTAATGACATTAAAAAGTTAACTCAAGGGCTGGCTAGGTGGCGCAGTGAGTAGAGCGCCGGCCCTGGAGTCAGAAGGACCTGAGTTTGGATCCGGCCTCAGACACTTAACGCACACAAACAAAAACCTAGCCGTGTGACCTTGGCAAGTTACTTAACCCCAATTGCTTTAAAAAAAAAAAAGTTAACTCAATGTAAAGAAAAAGAAAAGAGCTGTGTTTGATATGGCTTCTTTTCTACACGCTCACAAATCATCCATACAATCCATCCTAGAATTTACCAGGAAAAGACATCAAATTTACTTGTCCACAGTTTTTGGAGCCCATCTTTACCCTGTTTTAGAAAAGAAGGACCTTAGGGGCAGCTAGGTGGCGCAGTGAGTAGAGCACAGGCCCTGGAGTCAAGAGGACCTGCATTCAAATCCAGCCTCAGACACTTAACGCAAAAACTAGCCATGTGATCTTGGGCAAGTCACTTAACCCCAACTGCCCTACAAAAAAAAAAGGAAAGAAAAGCAGGACCTCAGTCTATTCCCCACCCTCTGACATCTGCATCATTCTCCACAATTTTTCAAACATAACAGTAATTCAGAGATCATATTCTTTCCACACCATTGGCTGTCATTCATTTGAATCAGTTCAGTTTAGAATCATAGGCTCGTAGGATCTTCTATGATCCTACATCAAACTCCTGTGCTCTTACTGCATTAATTTAACTATGAAGCTTGGTCTTTTATTCCTTCCTCTTGTTGAGTCATTTTAGTCATGTCTGACTCTTTGTGATACCATTTGGAATTTTCTTGACAAAGACACTGAAATGGTTTCCCATTTTCATTTCCAGCACATTTTATAGATTAAGAAGCTAAGGTGATCCAGGTTAAATGACTTGCCCAGGATCACATAGCTAATAAGTGTCTGTGCCCAGATTTGAACTCAAAAAAAGTGAGTCTGACCCCAAGCCCAACACTCCATCCTCTACACCACCTACCTGCCCCCTTTCCCCTTATAACAAGTTTATTCTAGTCTTTTCAATTTAAAGAACCTCCTCTTGATGCAAAATATGGAAACAAAATAGAAACTTGGTAGTTGTATTTTCTTCTTGTTAGCCATATGCACTACACCTTCCACTTTATTGCCAAATGGTCTAAGGCCTAACCCTCGTCCCATTATTTCACTATTTGTCTACCAGCAAGCCCAAATCTATAGCTTGCTGATGTTTCCCTTCAGGTTGTCATTACCATTTTTCCTTGACTTTCAGAATTCTTTATTCTAACCTGGGTATGGGAAGGGACAAAGCTGCTTCCTTTAATCGTAGAATTATAGTTCTCAGTGCTATATGCAACAATACTGGGAATTAGACTTTTCTTTTTTGCTCTATTCTATAGATGTCTGACTTGTCTTTTGGATCTCCACTTGGCCCTGCCCAAAGTTTATAAACTACCTTTTTGATCTTCCAGTGAGTTTTTCAGAGGTTTCCCTCCTTTCTCTTTCAGTAGCATCCAAAAAGTACCCTGTTGTTCTCATCTTCCATTTCTTCCCTATCTAACTCAACCCACACCCTAATTCCCATTTCAGGGAGGTATTTGAGGCCCTAAGATTAAACAGTAGGTTTAAATGATTCATCTTAGCCTATTTAGAATGAAATTAGAGTTGAAGAACTTGAGGCAGCTAGGTGGCACGGTGAATAGAGCCCCAAACCTAGTGTCAGCAGGACCAGAGTTCAAATCCAGCTTCAGATACTGTGTCACCTTGGCCAAATCACTTAATGTCTATTTCCTTTAATTCCCTTATCAGTAAAATGAGGCTTAAAATAGCATTTACCTCCCAGGATTGTTGTTAGAGTCAAATGAGATAAACTATGTACTGTGCTTTGCAAACTTTAAAGCACTGTATGAAAGCTATTTATTACTACTAGTGTGAGGAAGAAAGGGTATATGAATGCACATCTTTGAAGATAAATGCATTTTAAATGAGTGTTAGGGAGGATAAAGATCTTCATGGATTCATAACATCTTATTTAGAGGAAGGGAGAGGAATGTTGCCCAAGTAGGATATCAGTCTACAAAATGGGGTTAATAATAGTCCCTACTTCCCAGAGTTATGAAGATCAATGAAATAATATTTACAAAGTGCTTATCACAGTGCTGGACACATAGTAAGAGCTACATAAATGCCAGCTATTGTTTTTGGCATTATTATTGTTTCAGAATGGCCAGCTCTTTAACAAGTATTTCTTACCCTCACAGTAAAGTCATGTTAGGCAAATTCTATCTGACTCCAAAAATAGATGTACTGCTTTCTTTTTCTATTTCTTATTCCAAACATAATTTTTAAAATTATTTTTATTATTCTTAGGATTTTTTTTCATAACCTTTACTTATGCTATGCTGAGTTTTATTATGGGTCTTTGCCCCTTCTTTTTTTTTCCATCTTGGTTCTGTCACCCTTTTCTTGTTTTGTACATGTTCTAATAAAATATGGCCTCATCAGTGATCCCATCGTGCAATCACTTTGGTCTCTTTCTATATCTAATTGGAGGGGAGGGGAGAAGTAACATAGCAATCTCTTGAACTTAACAAACCATCTCCTGTCTTTTCATGCTTGCACAAGCCATCCCCATTGCCTGGAGTGCACTCTGTTATCATCTCTGTCCAGCTTTTTGAGTCCTCATCTTCCTTTAAGAATCAGTTCAGATGTCCTTTCTTCCATTAAGCCTTCTCTGATATAACATTGTTATCTTCCTCCTCATATTTCTTTGTATTTGCTTATTTGTATACATGCTGTATCCACCTTCTTTTTCCCCAACACCAGCAGAATGTAAACTCCTTTGGGGCAGGAACTATTTGATTTTTGTCTTAATGCTCTCAAAACCCTGCACAGTGTCTTTCTCATAGAAGAATTTAAGAAAAATGTTGGTGGCATTTTAGTCTTTGAACCAAGATTATTTAGTGAATCAATTGAGTAATCCCAGAACTAAAATTTAACATTTGTTCATTCATTCTGCTACCCTGGATCACCCTCCCTTTCAAAGTAGATTAATCCATTTTGCTTTTGAACATTAGAGAAAGAAGAATACTCTCTCTGTATGGTCTTTCTCTCAATAAAAGAACAAACATTTAAATGTTTGTTCATGAAGATAAGATTAGATAATATCATCTAAATTCCAGAGAGTTTGGGAAAAGCAGAAAGTGAACAAAATATCCAGCCAGTTTTCAATTGGCTGTGATTTGGTTGATGACTGCGGGCTGGGATTTACTCTCCACTGCTGTCCAGGCAGATCCTTGCCACCAACGATGGACTGAGCCAAAAAGGGAAATACTGAGGAGTGAATACATGAATGTATCTGTACGTGCTTGTCCTACTCTATTCCCAGAACAGATGTAAACGATAGCTGAATTATCCACTGTTTTTAATTATCCATGCCTCTTTCCACTCTATTTCAAACAACTTATTCTCAGCTGGTTTTGTATAGGGATAGCATTAGACAATGCCATCATTTTCTCTTCACAGTTTGCCTGATAGGGCTATAATGAGAACAGAGCTTATGTGCTCATGCAGGCACAGTTTAGAGCAGTCACTTTAAAAAAAAAAACTTGGAAATTTGTCCTGTGACACAGAACATACTTTTTGGTATTTTTCAGTTCAGTGATCAAATAAAATTTTAATAGTTTATGCATATGAGGGTATATTTCTGTGTTCATTGGTGGCTTTTTTGCCATACTTTGATTTAAATGTTGATTTAGATTTAGTTCTTTAAATGGGCATGTGCCAAACCTCATATTTTCAAGTAAAATGAGGAATTTATGAGAACAAATAGAGAACCATTAAGTCACAGGGAGGTCTAGATTCTGTTCCAAATTAATCTGATAAAAAAAAATGTTCTTTCCCTTCCAGTCTCCCAAGTCAGCATTTATTAGTGCTGCAAAAAAGGCAAGGTTGAAGTCCAATCCTGTTAAAGTGCGTTTCTCAGAGGAGGTCATCATCAATGGCCAGGTTTCGGTGAGTTTAAAATTCTCTTCTTTGTGAGGCAGAGATTTGTTAAGGTCATGTATATTCACTCAAATTTAATCTTTTTGACTGGAATAATCAATCACTAATGGTCACTTGCTGATTATTGCTAAGGTCTATTTTTAATCACAATTTCTTCTGCCTTATTTTTCACTGACTCCATACTAGATTGTAAACTCTTTGAGAGTGGTGGACCATATCTGCTACTTCCTTCAACACAGACACAAAGTCTTATGCCAATGGTAGGTACCCAACAAATATTTATTGAGGGAAGTAGTTGCCAACTAGGCCAAAATCAATCAAAATAATTGGAGTATTCTATATATATATTCCCATTATCTAATATATAATCTACAAATTAACAAACCAGGAATAAAAGAGAATGCATAAGTTCTTCATTCATGTTCTTGAACTAATACGAAACATACTAGTTATGTGTGCATAATTACGTATGCACACTCATACACACACAGGTACATCTTTCTTCATCCTTTTTGACTGTTGAATTCCTATCCATCATTTAAATCCCAGTTCAAGTGCCATTTCCTCCATGATTGCCCAGTTAGCAATGATTTCCTCTGCCTGCTCCATGCTTCACATAGTCCTTTGTTTTGTGCATCCCTTAATGTACTTAGCATATGATATTTTGCATAAAAGTTAAACACATGTGCGTCTTATCCCAATTGGTCAATAATAGGCCCCAGTTCAAGCCTCACTTGTTCATCGTTTGGGTTCTGATGGCTCAGAGAGAGTGTAAATAGCAACTATTTCTGTTCTGCTCAGAAGCTCTGAGGGTCTTCCCCTCCCAGACTGATTCTTTTGTGAACATGAATTAGGCCATCTTTTGCCTCGATTCTTTACTAGGGATAGGGATAGCATTAGACAATGACATCATTTTCTCTTCACATTTTGCCTGATAGGGCTATAAGGAGAAAAGAACTTATGTGCTCATGCAGGCATAGTTTAGAGCAGTCACTTTAAAAAAAATACTTGGAAATTTGTTATGTGACACAGAATATATTTTAACTGCTAAATGGGCTTTGCCTCAGACAAACTGAGACCTAAAAAAGACCTTATCTTAAAAAGGCCAAGGTCTCCCATTGCATCCAGGATCATTGCCAGTCATCCTGACCTACATCTTGCCATGGGACTCCGTTGACTCAGGAGGAGAGAGTGAGGCTGATGACTTTGCACAGTCCTGCCTCATTTAAATCCAATTCACCTACGAGTTAAAACATCACCTTGCTGATGTCATTGGTCTTCTTTAAGAAAGAAGGATGAACAACAACAATGTTAAGCTGAGTGAGGGCAGGGATGCCATCTGAGAAGGCAGTGTTGTATAGTGGATAGAGTACTGAACTAACTACAAGTTAGGAAGACCTAGAGTCATTTGCTACCTCTGTCATTTATGGGCTGCATGACTATCATCAGATCACTTTATCTCTCATCTATAAAATGGGGATAATAATAGCATAACTCCTATCTCTTACAGTTGTCTTGAGTTTCAACTGTTAGGCAAGCTTTCAAACACCATATGAATGTCAGTTGTTATTATTATCATTTAAACTATGTCTATCCCAGCACTTAGCACAAGACTCTGCGCATAGTCAATGTTTTTGTTTGTTGAATGGATGAATTATTGAATGAATGGGGTGTTCCATTTAATTTTAGAAAAAAAAGCATAGGCCATTTTGAATTTTTTAAGTAACAGCAAATATATTCAAATTTTTGTCCCTTTGAAGTTTATTCTGCTTGTAAAACTACACCAGAATTGTTATTATGCAAGTTACTTTTTCAAATTTGCCCAGAATGTTATTTATTTCAGGGGTCTATGAGTTCATTTATATGGATAATACTTCTACCATTATGGATCAAAATTCATTCGTTTCTTAATAGATCTGGCTTCATAAGTTGCTTTGGTCAGAAATCTTTAGAGGATCATGGGGTCATGGATTTAAATCCTGGAAGGAATCTTAGAGATCATCTAAAATTTTGTATGATGACTAGTTGTTTACATATTATCTTCCCCTTCAGACTGCATGCCCCTTAAAATCAGAAACAGTGTGTTTTACACTTCTTTACATCCCCAGCATTTAGCAAAGTATCTGGCACATACTAAACACTTAAATGCTTCTTGTCCATTGCAGTACCTTCATTCTATAGATGAGGGAACTGAAACATAGATAATTTAAGTGACCAGCCCAAGATCAAATATATTCAAATCCTGCCTGTCTGAGGCAGTATTTAAACCTAGGCCTACTTGACGCCCAAGCCCAGTTCCCTATGCACCCTGACACACCAAAAGGTTATCCCTTGATTAATATCATAGGCATAGTGAATGATAGAATTAAGATTATATGATTGTATATTATATATATATATTATATTAGATCATATGATTGCAAGTACATCACCCTTTCCATCATTTATCCATCATTGAATGACCAACTGTTTAATGATAATCCTTTCTTAAGGGCAGCTAGGTGGTGCTGGACCTGGAGACAAGTTCAAATCTAGCCTCAGACACTTACTAGCTCTGTAACCCTGGATGAGCCATTTAATCCTGTTTGCCTCAGTTTCCTTATCTATAAAATGAGCTGAAAAGGAAATGCCAAACCATTCTGGTATCTTTGCCAAGAAAACCCCAAATATGGTAACAGAGAGTCAGACATGAATGAAAAAACTGAACAAAGCAATTTTCTAAACTTAGCTAGACTGGTCTTCATGTGACATGTGTGTGTGTGTGTTTTTTCTTCATGCCCACACTTAAAGTCATTCCAGCTCTACCTTCCAGATATTGTGCTACTGGCAAAATATTTGATGCATCAGGGTTACCTCCATCACACCAAGAGGCATCATAGGCATCCAATTTAGTGAAGGATTTGCTCCTTACTGACTATAGAATATCCATCAAGGTTGTCTCTTTGGGAGACACCGAAGCAGGAAAATTCTCTCTGCTACCATCCACCTCAAGCTAGCCCCTTAACCTCAGCTTGTCCCTTCACCTATCCTGCCTCTTGCTCTCACAGTGCCCAGAGTGTCAACTCATTTACCAAATACCCTAATCCAGGGAGTTTTAACCTTCTTTGTGTCATGAAAACCTCTTGGTAGTTTAGTGAATACTGTGGGCCCCTACTCAAAATAATGTTTTTAAATGGAGAATTAAAATTCATAGGATTCCAAAGAAGTCTTTTTATATTGAAACAGGATGCTTTAAATTAAAAAGAAGACTCAAGTTACATAGGTACATTTTCACTCTATTTCACAATAAAATATCCAGCCCAGTTCTATCCTTCTCCTTGGGCTTTAGTCCTTAGATAAAACAGAAGCGTATCTGTTGCTTGGCCCAAGACAGAACAGCCTGATGCTAAACAAGCAAATAGTTTGTGTATCTATACTGAGTAAATTATTCCAGAATCTGCTTTGACAGACAGTTTCAGGCAGTTCTAGGAAATAACAATGCTTACTGGAGATGGTTCTTTCCCTGAGACCCAGGGCTAGCTGCTGATTGCCTCCAGCAGGTTCCCTCTTATAACTGTAGAATTAATGTCATGGGATGTGGGTTAGGTTCACCCACACCTACGCCTTTGTCATCCCTATGATCCAACCTCCTTCTTCTATTCAAATATAAGCTAGTTCACCCCAGTTCATTAGTACTTGGCTCCAAGCCCATAAAATCCAGTCAGTATTCAGTCCATCAGATTTGTAAGTGAAGAACACAGTTCAATATAGTGGTTCACTGAGCTCTTTCAAGTGTAGCTTATTTATATTTTGTCCTTTTCCACTCCCCAAAAATGTCAATATTTCCACTCAAAGAGAGAGAATTTAAAAAGGTAAATTTCTGTAGTTCACTACTTGGCATATATCACACCCTGGTGTCATTTTCTATGTTCTTTCTAAACATGAAATGTTGATTGGGGACTTCACAGGATTCTAGCTGTAGTGCTGGCAGTCTCACTCTCTTATTTTACCATAGAAGAAATTGAGGCCTAGAAAGGTTGAAACCAGGTCCTCTGAATGCAAATCAATCACTCTTCATGGTGCTATGTTGCTACTTCTATATATTTGGCTGCTATTGACCTGGAGTCAGAAAGATCTGAGTTCAGGGGGCAGCTAGGTGGCGCAGTGAGTAGAGCGCCGGCCCTGGAGTCAGAGGGACCTGAGTTCGGAGCCGCCCTCAGACACTTAACCCACACAAACAAAAAGCCTAGCCGTGTGACCTTGGGCAAGTTACTTAACCCCAATTGCCCTAAAGGGGCGGCTAGGTGGCGCAGTGAGTAAGAGCGCTGGCCTCGGAGTTGGGATGACCGGAGATCGAATCCGGCCTTAGAAAATGAGCACCCACACATAAATAATGACTAGCCGTGTAACCTTGAGCAAGTTACTTAACCCCAATTGCTAAAAAAAAAAAAATCACAGAAAGATCTGAGTTCAAACCCTTATTAACTGTGTAACCCTGGATGAATCATTTAATCTCTGCTTCAGTTTCCCCATCTCTAAAAATGGAGATAAATTATAGCACCCACCTGACAAGATCTTTGTGAGGATAAAATGTGATAATATTTATAAAATATTTTGTAAATCTTCAAGCTCAATATAAATGCTAGCTAATGTAATTTGTTACGATGTTAGGAACTAAACAAACCAGCCACTTTCATATGCTTTCCCTTCCTGTGGTATATTTAAAGAATATTCTGTATTAGTTTTTTAATGCAGAAAATAACATTTTTAAAAAATTATCTTTAATACCGTTATTTGGAACCACCGAGGTAAAAACATTCTAATATTTATTGGACTTCAATTTGTCAAAAATAATCTCAATTATTTCACATTGTTAAATTAAATGTTGTCAATGTTTGGTGCTAAATATTGTCACTTAAAATAAAAACAATTATATCTATACAATTCAGATTTTATAATAGTGCATCCAGACCCCAAAACATGTGATGAATTTTGTCCTAGACTAATTTCTTTTGTCTGTAACAGACCAGTCATTTATGACTTGAGACCTGGAATTCCTGCTAAAACCAAAACTTTACATTACCTTTGGTCATCCTGGTGGGTTACAGGATCCTCAAAACTTTAATATTGGTCATTCTGGTAGGTTGCAAGACCTCTATTTCCTATTAGAAGCAAGCTTTTGCAGTCTTAGGGAAGAAAGTAGTCTAAAAGAGAGGCTCAGAAATATAGTATTCTCAGAATTGGAGATATTAAATCATCGCAAACTAATTACCTGATGTTTGAAGTACCCAACTTTCAGAATGATATCCAGACTTCAACTATAGATATGCAAGATTCCTTAAGGGAAAAAATGTGTGGGACACCCACTCTTAATACTCTCTTCCTAGAATTGCATATATACCAGCTGAACCCACAGGAAAACCCATAGACTCAAGATCATTGTAGTAACACTTCTCTTTCCCCCTTAGTATTCAGTTACTCCCTGTCCACAAAAGTATCAGGACTGGTCTAAGGAACACTTACAATCATTATGTTGCTCTGCTCTACTTAAATATGTCATATATTGCTTAAATGTTGGCTCAGAGGTTTCTCAGTCCTTCAGGAGTCATATCTTCACAGCATGCAGAGTTATAGGAAAACTTCCACACAAGCTTGGACATAAGGTTAATATTGATCAGTTATAATCCTAGCCTGGAAAGAATAATGGTGTATCTTCCTACAAATAGCATCTGTATCAGCTCACTTCCCACTCACTTTAGTTCAGCTGCATTGCCTTCCCTGCTGAGCTAACAGCTGGGATGACCAGAATACAACAGATTATAGTTTTGGCTTTGTCAAATGACTGCCCATAGGAAAATTGTGGGGTTTTATTCATTGTACTACTTTTACTATGGAACAACTGCTTAATTACTCAGAATAGGAAGATACTAATTTGGCTGACTTGTTCCTTTCCACAGGAAACAGTAAAGGACAATTCACTTCTTTTCATGCCAAATGTTCTGAAGGTCTACTTAGAAAATGGGCAAACCAAGTCATTCCGTTTTGACTGCAGCACTTCCATAAAGGTAAACCTACTTGCTACAAGCTCATGAGGCATGCTATGCAGCTTTAACAATAAGTCTTTTGAGGAATTTCTCCTTTGTTCTTGGTTGCCTTCACATCAAATGTGAGTGCTTAAAAACTAATAAGGTTCTGCTCTGTTTTGTGCCAATAAAAAAAGAACATTATGTGCTGTTGGTGAAGTGAAAACAGAGGCAGTAATCTTCATGTGACTTCAAATTAATTAAAATTGCCTACACATCACCCAAATGTCTTGGTATACTACCAAACTCCAGCATTATTTGTCAGCAAAGTCAGAAGCCAAGTAGATTAAGATGCTGCCTACTAATTGAATATTAACTACCTTGTTAACGAGCAAAATAGGGTGATCTGATGATAGGTTTCTTCTTCTGTCCACAGGGTTCAGTTTTCATTTCTTAAAATCTATTTCATGGAAATGATGGACAAGTCTAAAATAATCTAGATATAATTATATATTAAATATAATATTGTTACATTATATATAATAATGTAATAATCTTCTCTTGGGTTAAGGAATAACTGTTGATTTAAATAACATATTTGTAAGAGGCAACATGGAGTGGTAGAGGACTGACTGGCTTCAGTCAGGGAGGCCTGGGTCCAAGATGCTCGTCTTCTATGTTAGCTGTGTGACCATGGTTAAATCACTCTCAGTATCACAGACAACTCTGTAGAGCTGAAAGTGACATTTATATAACACTTTAACAATTACCCAGGGGCATCTAGGTGGCACAGTGGATAGAGCACCGGGTCTGGATTCAGGAAGATCTGAGGTCAAATCTGACCTCAGACACTTAATAGCTGTGTGACTATGGGCAAGTCACTTAACCCTGTTTGCCTCAGTTGCCTCATCTGTAAAATGAGTTGGAGAAAGAAATGGCAAACCATTCCAGTATCTTTGCCAAGAAAACCCCAAGAGGAGTCGTGAAGAGTCTGAAATGACTGTACATCAAAAGGATTACAAAGTGCTGTGTGTGTGTATATATACACATACATACCATTTGTTCTTCACAAGACCCCTCTGAGGTAGAAGCTTCTACCATCCTCATTCTACAGATGAGGAAGCTGAGTCTGAGAGAGTTACCAGAGACTTGCTCAGGAATACACAGCCAGTCAGCATGTCAGGCAGGATTCAAACTCGGATCACCATGATTACCCACCCAATACTTCCTCTGCTGCCTCACAACTTGTGTTACTAACAACTGTATCTATGGAGTCTGTTCCTATTCCAGGACTTCCCTAAACCAATGAAGTCACATCTGCACATATGCTGATATAACATTTTACAGAAAACTTTCACATATATTATCTTATAGGATTCTAGAACTTGGGATTTAGATCATAGCTCTAGAGCTGAAAGGGACCTTAGAGGTCATCTAGTCTCACCGCCAGATTTTACAGATGAGGACACTGAGGCCAGCGGAGGTTAAGTGACTTGCCCAAGATCACACAGCAAGCATTGGAAGAGAGATTTTGATTCTATAAACAACACTTTTCAATTTCCATTTGACAGCTAAGAGAACTGAGGTTGAAAGAGGCTAAAGCCTTTATCCAAGTTCAAAGACTTCATTGGTAGCAGAACTGGGACTAGCTCTCAGGTCTTCTGACATCTGGTCCATTGGCCATCCCACCTCTCAAAGAAGCTTTAAAAACAATCGATTTATGCCAATGTCACTGGTAACTTTCAGACCATTCATAGTGTGGCAGAGGAAATGATGCTTTCTTACTTGCATTCAGAAGAAATGCATATGGCTTCTGTGTTCTTTTTTGTATTGAACAAAAATGTTTTTGGATTTTGATTACTCCCTAATGCTCCATCAGCTCAGGGCAGGTTTTCTTCATCTGGAACCATAAAAAAAGGATTTCAGGATAATAAAAAGTACCTGGTGATAACACTAGAAGGAAAGGGACCTGCATTATTTTTTAATTCTATGAAGGGTCAGGCTGCCTCCCCCCTCTCCTCCAATAAACACACACACACACACACACACACACACACACACACACACACACACTTCTACTTATGTTTTGTGTGAATAACTTGCTTGAAATACAACACAAGTTTTTTAATTAATAATTGTGGATGTGGCATAAGGAAACATTTTAGAAAAATGTTATCTATATTTACATTGTCTATTGTCTCTCTGTTTGCAAATGGCTTACTTTAAATTGTTGTTAAGCATCTGGTAATTTAGCAGGTATTAGAACTGACAGTAGAAGATTGATGCCAACAGTTTTTACTTCCTCTTGAATAATTTCAAAAGAAACATTTATATCCTTTATCGGGGATTATTAATTTGCAACAGGTTCCAAATAAAGAGTCAATTTTTCCTCCTGCCCACCTTCTAGACATTGAGTGAGAAAGGTCAAGTCATGAGAAATGCTTTATGAATGATAAATTTGTCTTCCACTAGGCTATGGCTGCTTTTAAAAGCATTTGGTTTTTTCCTGTATATCAAACTTAATCAGTTAATTCCTTCTCTTTGGGGAATTCAATAGATTTTCCCTGAGCAGTATGAGGACAGGAAATATGTCTTTAGCTAAAATTTGTATCTTTTCCCTCACCCCAAGCCCTATGCCCAGCAAAGTGGTTTTCCCAGAGTAAATTATTAATGAATATCTGCTGAATTGAATTAAACACCTTATAATGGAGAGGAAGACTTCAATGATTTTCTAATATAAATAAATACAAACTTGAAAGATGCTTTCACTGTGCATTATCTTGTATCTTATCTAATAGGAACCCAAATGATTTCAAATTACAAATAACTCAAACAATGTTGATTTCCCTTAGTGCTGCAGATGGTTGTGAGGAGCCTGGGGGAAGGGTAAATACTCTTAAAAACAGAGGTGTTTTTCCCTAAAATAAGTTATAGTCTTTATTTCTAAATTGTGATTTAACAATATCCTGGCTCACAGTAGGGTAAGTAGGGTAGGTGTAAATAGAAATAGTGTAGCTTTATTATTTCTCTTACACTTTATAATGAAAGTTTCCCAAGATTCTTCACTCTGGACTCACAATAGGGAATAGCTCTTGATGCTAATTTGCTAATATCATCCCTGGTGGAACAGAATGATACCCTGTAATGTGTGCTTTGGCACACACAACAAGTAGAAAAACTCAATTTACTTTTTCCCTCTGTGGACCTTGAGTTCATTTTAGGAATAGAACAAACACACAGTCAGGAAGGATGGCACACATCTGTAATCCTTGCTACTAGGGGGAGGCTGAGGCTGGTGGATGACTTGAGCCAGAGAGTTCTGAAGTACAATTGGCTTAGTCAATCAGTTGTCCAAACTTAAGCTTGACACTAATGCGGTGAGCCATCTGGAGAGGAGGTGAAGAAGGGACAAAACCTGCCCAAGCCAAAAAATGTAATAAGTCAAAGTTATCTATACCTTTACACAGGTGAGATCAGGCTTGTGAACTTTTATACACCTAGCCCAGGTATGATAGATAGATCCATTCCCCCCCCCCAAAAAAAAAAAAGAATGGAACACATGCATCTTGAACATAGGAGACTATAACTGTTGAATTAAACTGAAGGACTTCCTATAAGATTCAGTTTAAGCAAAAGCATTCTTGAGAGTAATTTGGGGCTCCACATTTTAAAGGTGTATGAAGAAATTGGAGAGGGCCAAAACGAGAGCAACCAAAACAGTCAAAGGACTGGCCAATGAAACCCCTGAGGAAATGTTAAATAACTAAGGAGGATTTATCTTGGAGAAGAGAAGATTAAGGGGTAGCATAATAGTTTTTAAGTATATAAAAACGTAAAGAAGGAACACCTGTCATAGACTGCTGTAACAAAAGAATATAAAAAGAAGTATTGCCTGACAGGAAGTATTGTCAGACCCTGGAATCAGTGTGTGTTTGTTGAATCCCCTTCATGGGAGATTTTTAAGAATAGCAAAGCCTGTTTCAAGGCTGGTTTAAGTGTATTCCTCCCTGGGGTAGACTAGAAAATCTGTTATAATCCTTTCTAATAATGTGATTCACGTCAGTAATCCACCATCGCACATCTATAGAGATTTGTCTAGTAACCTCTCTAGTCTTCAGTAATGTAAAAGGCCTTGTGGGGTATGGGGGACATGTTCCCATAACTACAACTTTTAAGACTCAGAAGTATCTACTAGGTCTATATCCCAAAGAGATAATTTAAAAGGGAAAAGGATGCACATGTACACATATTTATAGCAGTGCTTTTTGTGGTGGCAAAGATTTGGAAATTGAGGAAATGCCTGTCAGTTGGGGAATGGATGAACAAGCTATGGTATATGAATGCAACAGAATACTATCGTGCTACAAGAAATGATGAGCAGGCAGATTTCAGGAAAACCTGGAGAGACTTACTGAGTGAAGTGAGCAGAAGCAAGAGAAAGTTGTTCACAATAACAGCAACATTGTGCAACACTCAACTCTGATTGACTTAGCTCTTCTCAGCAATACAAAGGTCCAAGACAATTCCAAAAGACTTATGACAGAAAATGCTGTCCACATCCAGAGAATGGTGGAGTCTGAACACAAATTGAAGCATACTATTTTCACTTTATTTTTTATAGTTTTTTTTTCTTTTTGTTCTGTTTCTTTTTTCACAACATGACTAATGTACAGATGTTTTACATTATTGCCTATATCAATATATAGCTTACATCAAGTTGCTTGTTGCTTGGAGAAGAGGGAGAGGAGGGAAGAAGGGAGAAAAATTTGAAACTCAAAATCTTTTTTTTGCTTTTTGGAGGGGGGAGGGCAGGGCAGTTGGGGTTAAGTGACTTGCCCAAGGTCACACAGCTAGTACAGGTCAGGTTTGAATTCAGGTCCTCCTGACTCCAGGGCCGTTGCTCTATTCACCGCACCACCTAGCTGCCCCAAAACTCAAAATCTCATAAAGAAATAAATGTTAAACATTAAAAAAAACCTGTCGTTACATGTATTTTAAAAATACCATTTTAATTTTTTTTAATTCTAAAAAAAAAAAAAACAGAAGTATCACCAGCATCAAATCTCAGATTCATCAAAAAAGAACTTTAAAATCTATAGCCTAAATTTGAAAAGCTTTTAGGTCATACTAGACTCATTGAGGGTGTTGCCACAATTTTGATAACATCTTGTTACTTTTTCCTTAATAAGGATGTCATCTTAACTCTTCAAGAAAAGCTTTCTATCAAGTGTATTGAGCACTTTTCCCTGATGCTGGAACAGAGGATGGAAGGAGCTGTAACCAGACTTCTCTTGCTACACGAACAGGAGACTCTTACTCAGGTCTGTGAAATAATAACTCAAGTAGTCACTAGTAATTAGTGATATATATAAGGATTGGCCACTTTCTGTATTATCTATCTCTTGGATGACTAAAATTAATTAGCTGCTCTACACACTGAAAGAAACACCAATTATTGGTCTCCATAAGTGATTACCCACTTCAGGATATTTCCTCTTTAGTCAATTTTTCATAAGCTGTCCATTTGTCTAATAAACAATTGTTTTTGAAGGCTTCTGTGGCCATTGATTGGTGTTATATCTCTGGGGAAAAAAAGCCATATTTATACTGCTGTGTTTACCTTGCTTGGAAAATTGTCCTTTTGGAGTCTTTTTTAAAAAAAGAAGAAAAAGAGTTTTCTGATATTATTTAAATGAGACTGTGATTGTGTCAAATGGTGCTCCATTCTGTGCAGCAACCTAGGAGTATTTTTAAAAACTTGAAATTCCTGCCTCATTTCTGCCCACTCTGCATATGTGAGGCTGCCATGAGCCCCAGCTTGCTTATTGCCAACATGTCATCACCATCTGTTTGCTGATAAGACAAATAGTCCTGTTACCTGCTCCATTCGACCATAAACTCTGTATCCACTATTTTAGTGAGAACAACTGAGATGGGATGGAAGGTTGAAGTAGACACTTTCTGATAGCCACTCTTGGACATAAGGTTAAATTGAGTGGCCCAGAGTTGGAAGAAAAAGAGGATAGAAATGACAAAAAAAAGGAGGCCTTTGTACATATTACACAGGCATCTTGTATGTCAAATAACTAAAAGCTGACATTCCTCTAACTGTCCTATATCCGTCTCCCTATAGATCTCTGCTTCATTGGAATAGGCCAAACATACTGTGATGGACTTGTTATGTGTTGCCATTTAGACTGATCTGTATGCTCATAGGCTTTCCACATTTATACACTATTCTTGATGCCTGCATATAGATATAGATATACCCCCAAATTCATTCAATCCCTCTCACAATTCTCTTACCCTTGGAAAGAAATGCATCTGTTTATGCTTTAGCAGTAGTGAATAACCAATGATTTACTAAATCCCCCATGTGAAATGTCAGCTGCTACAATGTGAGGCTAATAAAACCAGCCCTGTATTTAATATAAAACTGTCTCTCAATCACTTATCATCTCTAGTTGATAACCTTCAGAACAGGCTAGCCCATAAACTAGAAAGGAAATCTTTAGGTTAATTTGGATAAGCAAAGGAGTTTGTAAAATCATTTCTAAAGCTAGATGGTGCTAATTTTTTTATTGCAGCAGTTTGTGCCCAATGTTTACATCTGAAGTGATAGAATAAAAAGAGAAAATCACCAATCTTTCCTGCCTGAGAAAGGCCTTTGGGATCCAAAACCATGATGGAATTCCTATTTCAAGGCATATTTCCTCTGACAGTATTTTTGTAACATAATGACCACAAATAAAACACTTATGTGTTTTGTAATTAATGCACATGAAAAAATATATTCGAAACATCTTGTAGCATGTCATATAGGGAAAATTTCTATAAGAAATTATAGACCTTAGAATGCAAGCACTGGAAAGAAACTTCAAGATTCTGTAGCTTGACCCCCTCATTCTATAGATAAGAAAGCCCAAAGGGGAGAAATGACTTGTCTAGATAACAAGTGAGACAGCCAAGATTTGAGCTTAGGTCTTCTGATTTAAAATACAGGCCCCTTTCAGCTGAGCCACATGTAACACCAAATAACACAAAGTCTTTTCCAAACATTTGAGTTTGATGAAAATGTTGAAGGGATTCTTAAGCAAATGCATTTAATTAAATAATTAATACTCACCTGATTTAATATCAATCTGACATTCAGACAAATCAAACAGTTTAATATTCGTTTGTGCCTTATGAAGGGTGTTGTGTGTTAAACAGAGTATTTACTGAGATTTTCAATGGAAAAGTGCTTTCAGCCAGACTCTAGTCTTCTTGCTATTACCTTCTAATGAATTCAGAACGATGGTCAAATTATAGTAATTAATTTCTAAAATCTAATCCCTATCACTTCTGAAAAGTGAAGGGGAAGTGGGGCAGGTAGAGAAGGAAACTATTGCTATTACCCTCACTTCTATTTTCAACAGTTCATTCTGCAGCAATGATTGAAAGGTGCCTTAAGGATATTTTCATTGGTCAGTTCTTTTTTATCTGCCACTCCTAGAAAAAGGAAACAAGAAGAAGGGTCACTGTGAGACTGGCAGCAATTCCAATATGAAAAACCTTAGTTGCAGAAATGATTGGCCATGGGGCATACAAAAAGTCAGTGACAGAACTGGCTTATTCTTGGAGAGACAAAAGCATAGGATTCATGGTTTTACCATCAGAAAAAGTTCAGAAGTGAATATGGACTATGGTAGAAGACCAAAAGCAAAAAGGGGGCAAAGTTTTATATCAATTCATGCGTAATAATGATAACTGGGAATAAGGGGAAGCTAGGGGTGCTATGAATACATCCCTGAGCTTTTCAGATCAGTATTACAAAGGGCAAGTAGAATTTCTGAAAAAATACCCCTTAATACCACGGTCAGAGATGGAATAAGGGGTGCATGCATCATTGTTCTGACCCAGCAGTGAATTCTTTATTATCTGTTATGAACCTCATTGTACCATTCCACTCATTAGACAAGTGTTTCCCAATCCAATCTATAATGTGGCTTAGAAAAATACACAAATACTCTGCTGGGGACCACTTAAACCCTCTACTCTCAGGATCTGAGTATCAAGTAAGAGACAGGGAACTAGGAAGAAGTGGATCTAAAGGTAAAAAAAGCAAGATAAAGGAGACAGATAAAATTTTTCAAAGTTCACAAATTTTAAGAAATAAAAACAATCAATTATAAAAATTTTGTAGATTGAGAAAAATTTGCCAATAGTTGTAAAAAATTGAACCAGACCATTCTGTAATTTGTTTTTAACTTAAATTTTATTTTGTCTTGTTTCATTAGGATCTTAAGTTTATTGTTTTCACTAAAAATGAATTAGTTAGCAAAATGCTTTGTCTTTTAGTTGGCTTTCAAGATCTTTTAAACTATTTGGAAAGTTAAACTTCTCATTCAGATGACCTCAAATCATAGAACTTGAAACTAATTGAAAAACATGAACCTTAAGTGTTGATGTAACTACCAAATTCAAGCCTAGCTCCCTCCAAAGTGTCTTTCCATACCCTTAGATGGTATTCCAATAGTGGGTGTGGAGGAATATACTTGATTCCCTTCCTAACTGTTAACACTACCTCAGGAAGAATACTCAGTTGTAATGTTAATACTTAAAGGAAAACAAGAGGATAGATTTCAAAGTGTGAGTAATTAGAATAATGCTGTTCTCCAATAAATTTCAAATATTTACTGCTTTATTCTTCTTAGGAAAGAGAAAGCACTGTTTTAATGTCCTTTGATAAAGACCTTCTTTTTGCTTTCTAGCACTGAAAGATTTTTGTGTTATTGACTCAATGTCTTAGGTGACACAGAGACCCAGCTCCCATAAGATGAGATGTCTTTTCCGAATTAGCTTTGTCCCAAAGGATCCCATTGACCTTTTGAGAAGAGATCCAGTTGCTTTTGAGTATCTATATGTGCAGGTATGTGAAAATATGCCAGTTTGTTATATTATATATGTATATATATATGAGATATAATATCTATCATATTACATATCATATTACATATACATACATATCATATTACATATCATATTACACATGCTATGCATGTATCTCTTTTATTTTCTTACATTGAAGAACTTCTTTCCCCTCTTCTCACCACATGTAACCTCAAATGTGTTATTCAATAAAACCAATAAACATTTACTATGCACCTAATAAAGTTAGGCACTGTGCTAAGTGCTAGGGATACAAGTAAGAAAACTAAAAACAATCCCTGCCCTCAAGGAGCTTACACAAAAGTAAGCTGGGAAGAGGAGAGGACACACTAGTGAGCCTGGAGGGGAAGATGATACACAAGATAGTTCAAACCAAGCAGAGCTGGAGATGAAAAGTGGAACAAATTTGTTCTGTGAAATTTGGATTCAGTCAAAGTGCCACCCTTGAGGACCTAGAGAGACACCAGTGGCATCAAGGCCACAGGTTCCCCGCCTCTGATATAGATCATTCAATAGGGTTTCTTTTTCAGTAAAGAATTTACATTCTTTTATCATTTGAATGTAAAGATTTATTCAGTTATACATTAATATAACTGACTATGCCTGGAATACTTCTCCTTCAAGTCCCAGCTAAAATCTTACCTTCTATAAGAAGTATTTCCCAGTCCTACTTGCCCTTAGTTCCTTCCCTCTGAGACTATCCCAATTTATACCCTATATATCTTGTTTGTACATACTAATTTGCATGTTCTCCATCCCTATGGTTGGACTGTAAGTGCCTTGAGGGCAGGATCTCTTCTTTGACTCTTTTTGTATCTCTAATGCTTAGTATAATAGTAACTGATTGATTGAGTAGCACCCCACCCCTCTGGTAATGTCATGCTAGGGAGCCCTTAAGCATTCATAATAATTGTCAACTTGAAAGTGACCAGAAAAACCTATGGGCGAGAACTAGTATTGGAAATAGCACAGAAAATATGAAGACTGAGGACTATAGCAGCTATGAAGTCATCTTCTTAGCCATAGAAGCTATGAAGGAAGGGGATGCTATCCATAGCTCCTGATGGTTGTAACTGATAATATCTAAACAACCAGAAAGGGAAAAGATAGGAAAAAAAGGAGAGAGAGGACAAAAAAATGAAAGAACAAACCAAGCCTCCTTTGTTCAGTAAACCATGCAAAGCAACACTTTATATACAATGCTGAAGGAGAAATCAGTATTTAATATTAAGGATCCTGAGTCATCAGGAAAAGGTTAAATTATATTCAGTGTCCTCAACTTACTAAGGCAGGGAAGCCTTGATATTTCAGAAAGATTTCCTTTTTTAATCCAGTTCAAGTAAAGTTTTTGGCAAGTGAAAAGTTACCTTCTGGATTTTTCAGTGCCTTCCCTTGTCCTGAATACCTCTTCACTGGACATGCCAAATAGCCAGGAGTAATTAATTCAAACAGAAAATTATTCTCTGCTAATAATACTGTTCTATCAGAATTTAGCCATACTTAAGCATAGACCAGGAGCCTAAATTGTCATGATTCCACCTCTATAGTAGTAATATTCTAGCTTCAGTGACCAGCCATCACTTCAAGAACAGAGAAGTCAAGTATAAAAGCAAGAAATAAAGGCCAATATGACAGTTGGCTGACTGCCAGGTCTGAAGCCAGGAAGACTTATCTTTGTGAGTTTAAATCTAGCCTCAGACACTTACTAGATGTGTGACACAAGGCAAGTCACTTAACCCTGCTTGCCTCAGTTTCCTCATCTGTAAAGTGAGCTAGAGAAGGAAATGACAAATCACTCCAGAATCTTTGCCAAGCATAACCCAAATAGGGTCAGACATGATGGAAATGACTGAATAGCTCTGTGTGTGTGTGTGTGTGTGTGTGTGTGTGTGTAGGATTCCTTTGTCTCCAACTCTTCATATAGGTATGCATATATGCATACATGTAGCTTATTCTCAATCCAGTGACTTATTTATTTAACTGATGTTCCAGGTTCTTATAAGAAGCCCCAAATGCAATCAAAATTCATCCAAGGAAAAGAGGAGTAAATACAAACATAATGCATAATTTTGCCAAGAAAAGAAAGAGAGGGAACAATTTAAAGTACTAAAAGTTCTTAATGAGGACACTAACCATTAGTTAAATAAACAGGTTAAAAAAGAAGTGTCAGCATAAATATTGTCAACTAATCACTAGTTCACAGAATTTGCCATAAATTTACAGTAAAAGTTAATTAATTCAAACTGCACTCATTCATAGACACAATAATAGGGACATGGGCTGGACTGAAATTGACCTTTGTGCTCTCTATGAAGAAAAGGATTGATCACTAAGCAAATTAACAAGAATGTATAACCTACTCAAGAGAACAAAATGTTTTCAAGTACTTTAATAATACTCATTTGCATATTAACAATTAACATGAAGTTATAAATTACATTTATCTCTCCATCACAGAAGGCCCTGGGGAAGACCTCTATTTGGCAAATGCTTTGTTAGCCATTAGGTCTTTTTTTTCCTTTTAAAAAAATATGTTTGATTCCCCTCCCTCTTCTTTCATCTTCACTATCACAGTAGCTACTGGGAAATACTCACTCTTCTTACCCAATAGTCTCCAGATTGAACTATAGCAAAGAGAGAAACCTAAAGAAATTCCTATAGCAAAGAGAGAAACCTAAAAAGAGAGAGAAAACCTGACATTATCTAAACTGTATATAAAATTCTTCCACTGTCCTAACCAGCTTTTGTTTTTGAATGTATCTAAACTTAATAAAAACTCTTTACAAATGTTCTATAATGTAGACATTTTACTAATTCAGACTATCTCCCCAATTAATTAATTATGTGGTGTATGTGGCTCACTTATAAATAATGTGACTGACTAACACTTCCTACCAAAAATGGGGCTTAAGGGTATAGATGAGAAGGACATAAATAGACTCAACCCCAACTCTGAGAGATATCCCTCTGTCATAGAAGCAGACTTGGGGGGGGAAAACGCAAGAAGTGAGGTATTTCCTCCACTGTTCCTGAAGTTTGAAGTGACTACCTAGAAGCCAAGCAATAGTGGTCCCCAATTCTGAGGTGTTAAAAAAAATTATAGTAATGTCTCTAGTAGGTCTATAGCCCAAAGATATCAAAGAAAGAGGACATGTAACCATTTTTGTAGTGACAAAGAATTGAATACTAGTAGGGTGCCCAGCAACTGGCAAATGGATAGCCAAGTTACAATCTATGAATGGGATGAAATACTATTGTGTTATAAGAAATCATTGTTTCAGAAAAATCTGGGAAGACTTGTATGAATTGGTGCAGAG
Organism: Gymnobelideus leadbeateri; assembly: GCA_011680675.1. Classification (NCBI taxonomy): domain Eukaryota; kingdom Metazoa; phylum Chordata; class Mammalia; order Diprotodontia; family Petauridae; genus Gymnobelideus; species Gymnobelideus leadbeateri. The sequence continues at coordinate 239,029 of WOXC01004287.1, forward strand.
TGAAGTGAGTAGAACTACAAGAACAATTTGTAGAAGAGCAACAGTATTGAAAAGACAAGCATTATTTGAAAGACTTAGGAACTCTGTTCAGTACAATGACCAACCATAATTCCAAAAGTATTCATGATGAAACATGTTACCCACCTCCTGATGGGGAGATGATAGATTCATGGTAGAGTCAGACTTTTTGAGGGGTAGACATAGAGAATGCAGAAATTTGTTTTGCTTGACTATGTTCATAACAGGGGTTTTGTTTTTTCTTGATTTCTCAATGGAGAAAAGGGGAAGAAAGGGTGAGAAGACTGATTGATCTTCATGAGAATAAAATAATTTTTTTAAAACTACTGGTTATTCCAAGAGGCCAGTAGAAGAAAGGCAATTGCAACATTAAAGAAACTGAGGAAATGCCCCTTCCTCTTCTTCCATGTCTTATCTGTGGCCAGGGAATTTTTTAAGATTGATTTGCTCATTTAAATGACCCAGTCTGGTGACAACTTCAGCCTTCAAATAAGGTGTCAGTGGGCAAAGCCAAGTATAGATAGAGACAATATAAGTGGAAGGATGTGGTGTTTATATCAATAAGCAAGTATGTGTCTAGCACTAGGGATACAAGAACAAAGAATGAAACAACCACTACTCAACAACAAGCTTGTGTTTTAATGCGGGAGACAAGTACATGCAAAAATATATTCAGCATAAATAAATTATGAGAAAGACCAGAAACGTCATCTAATTCCATACCTGCTATTCTGTTACCTCTGGTTTGTCCTGCATCTCCCAGCTTGACCTCATTGATCCTGGAAATCCCACAGGCTACAATCCCTGCTCTCTGTTGACCCTGTCCACCTCTCTTGTCCATAAGCTTCCACCACTGTTCACTGCTTCATCTTCCTCAGAGATGTGTTCTAAATCTTATAATGTGATAGCCAGGACTAATATGTCTCTGGGCTTGGTAACACATTTTCATATATTTTTTAAGATGTACCCATAGTCAGGGTCCTAATAAGAAGGAAGCCATGAAGACCTTCTGAAGATCTCATCACCCTAATTCCAAATCCAAAGGTAACTTGGTCCAAGGAGACTGGTGTAACAAAATAGAGTATTGGATTCAGGGTCAAAAACCTGAGTTTTAATCCCAACCCTGCCACTGACTACCTGTGTGACCTTGGACAAGTCACAACCTCTCTGTACCTCAGTTTCCTCATCTGTAAGATGGGGGAGGTTGGGCTAGATGGCCTCTAAGATCCTTTCCCATTCTAAATCTATGGTCATGTGACTTCTTACCTGCCTCAGGACTCAGGTACTCCTGGTAGATGCTACTTTGTGAGGCAATATGACCATCTTATGATGACCACTTCCCATTGAGTGTTTTTGGTAGGATAAAAAGAAATATCCCTTTTCCATTTGCCATTCTAATTATCCTCATCTCTCCCTTGCTCTTGCCAGCCCTGTCAATATCTTCTCAATACTGTTAAGCCACACATAGTCCCCTGAGCCTGAGAGAATACTTAAAATAGTTTTTAAGAAAACTAGAAGAGAAATGTAGTTTTTTTAAATAAATGGAATACGTGAAATATTCGAACAGTACTTTATAAAGATAGTCAAAGTATGCACAAACCCCACTGAGTCATTATTTTGACCTTCAGATCCCTAGGTGACATACGGTTATGGAAGCTGAGTACCATACAGACTGTGCTTTAGAGGTCTCCTGATAAACAGCTTTACATCTCTCAACAGCATATCTTAAAAGTGTATGCCCCTATTTGTACCCATATATGGTTCGCACCTTCATTCGAGGCACCTAAGTTTTGAAATTTTGCTTCCAAATTCCTAATTTTTTAAAGGGAAAACAAGTCAGTAAATCAGCCTTGTGTTTCACATTGTCCCTGTGCTCAAAAATGTAATTCAATTAAACCAACATTTAGCACTTTGTCAATAAGGAGGGCAGAGCCATTTCTAGGGTGAACCTCCTTGGGGGGGGGGGGGTTGAAGGTTGAAGGGGTAGGTGATTGAACACATTGTAAAAACACATCACCTGTTCCTGAGATTACAAGAGAGTCATGAATCCAGATTCCTTAACGTGATGCTCCCTCTGCTGGTTTGTTTGCAGAGCTGTAACGATGTGGTACAGGAGAGATTTGGACCAGAGCTGAAATATGACATTGCCCTGCGTCTGGCAGCATTACAAATGTACATCGCCACTGTCACTACCAAGCAAACCCAGAAGATCTCCCTCAAATACATTGAGTAAGTAGGCCCCGCATGGGGGAGGGAGCCAAAGCTATCTGGGCATGGACTGGGGTTTAGAATGTCTGAGACCGTTTTAGATGAGTTTCTGGATTCCCACTGAGATTTTATGGCTGGAAAATAGACAAGAGAATAGGAGGATATATATTCAGTAGCTTATCTTCCACAGCCATCTTTAAAATGACTTCAATGACACTTTGTAGGGTACAAGTAACCCCAGGTTAGGCTTTGAGAGCAGGGCACAATGTCTGGCAGGTCCTATAAAGCTGGAAAGACTGAAGATATAATCCAATGGTTGGCTAAGTCTTTCATCACATAAACAGCCTAAATTTGTGAGAAAGGCGCATCACACACACATCTGACCATCAAGTGAGAAAGATTTTAGAATTCTGGCTTTAGAGCCAGCCTCACTCTACCTCCTATTTCCTACCTATGTGACCTTGGGCAAGTCATTCATTCAATTTCTCTTTGGCCTCAGTTTCTCCTTCAGTAAAGTGAGAGGGCTGGGATTAGATTACCTTTTAGGGTCTCTCATGGTTCTAAATCTGTGGTCCTATGGTGTTGGATAAGTTGTTTAAATTGCCTCCATTTTCTCTTCTGCAAAATGAGAGGTTGGTCTAGATGACCTCTAAGACCCGCTCCAGTTTGAGATCCTAAGGCATGGAAGAGTTGCAATCTGCAATGGTGGAGAGAATACCAACACCAGTGAAATCAATGCTCTTTCGCTATTGCAGCACCAAGTTGAAATGGGAGCACCCTGTTCAACTGACTATATTTTTAAAACTAAAAAGGGTTATCTGCTTTCAAGATGAAATATGTTCAAGTATGGTCAGAAAGAAAGTTGTGTTTACCAATAAACTTCGAAAGCAACTGAAGGGGAATTCTGTGGGCTGGTTCCCAGTTTAAGTGCATCAGTATCTCTTACTCCCCTTCTTCATGCATCATTTTTAAGGACCATCTTTTTTTTAAGGACACAAGGATCATGTCTCCAATGTCATCTGTTTCAAAATGGCAACGATATGTCCAGTAGACTAATCTTCACGTAATCCTGACAGAGTGCAATACACATAGCAAAGAAAAAGGGACTGTTTAAAGCATAGACCAAGGCTGGATCAAAGTCTCTGTGCATTAGAGAAAGGGCAAAATTATCACATAGCCCTATCCTCTACAGCTCCCAAAAGCCATTAGTAAATTAAATGAAGTCTGATTGCCTCAAATGCCATGCTTTCCCAGGTCCTTCTAATTGCTAACAGTAGTAGTTTTCCATTTATTGATTGAAAAGCTTATTTGGGGTCTCAAACACTACATGGGCCACAGGGGGATAGAATGACCTTTTGCTGATGGAACACATGCAGAGGAGATGAAGGCAGAGACAGAGTTGTGCAAATAGGACTAGAGCAAATGCACTTGAGAATTTACCTAACACTTTCTGGATCTACAAAGGACAGGCACAATTTAGGAGGGCTTCCAAAATTCTAGAGCCAACTGCCAAAGGATCCAGAGGGCCACAGAACTCCTGTACATTAGCAATAACTATAGGCCAGAGGCCAGACAATGGTCCTCATGGAATAGTGGAGAGAGAGTTGGATTTAGAACCGGCATCTTTCAAATCCCAGCTTGGAACGCTATTAGCTGTGTTACTATGGGCAAGTCACTTAAGTGCTCTGATTTTCAGTTTCCTCATCTGCAAAATGGAGACACAATCCTGTAAGACTCATTTTCCAGGGTTTGTGGAGAGGCTTAAGTGCTTTGCAGACTTTTTCTAAATATCAGTTATCGGGGCGGCTAGGTGGCGCAGTGAGTAGAGCATCAGCCCTGGAGTCAGAAGGACCTGAGTTCGGATCTGACCTCAGACACTTAATGCACAAACAAACAAAAACCTAGCCGTGTGACCTTGGGCAAGTTACTTAACCCCAATTGCCCTCAAAAAAAAAAAAAAGGCAAAAGGTAAATATCAGTTATTATTACCTGTTTACATAAGTATCTGAACCCAGCACTGATTAGTTTCAAAAACTCTAATTCTCTCTAGTCTACAAACATTTGCAATGACCTCACCCACATTTACTAGCATTCCACCCACATTCTGTTCATTTGAATTCACTTAATAAGTCAGGAAAGAATTTAATTCATTTTACAAAGTAAATAAATAGTACACAGTTTTATTTTTCAAATGGCTTCAATTTGGGAAGATAAAGTTAGTTATTTCAAATAGGGGGAAAGGACTACATTATATTAGAAAACAGGCAGCAAAAAAGGGGGGAGGGTGGCTAGGTGGTGCAGTGAATAGAGCACTGGCCCTGGATTCATTAGGACCTGAGTTCAAATCTGGACTCAGATTCTTAACACTTACTAGCTGTGTGACCGACCTGGGGCAAGTCACGTAACCCCAATTGCCCTGCATTCCCTGCTCCAAAAAGCAAAAAAAAAAAAAAAAAAGAAAGAAAGAAAGAAAGAAAGAAAAGAAATCAGTCATGGTAGAGATACAAGAGTTCCTAGGGCCCATATATTTCCTTGCTATCTTTACCTTCTCTTACTGTTCCTCACATTTCTAGCTTTAGAGCTAGAAGGGACACTGAGATCATATGATCCTGCATGGGATTGTAAACTCTCCACTCTCACACTCCATATAGATAAAAAAGGATCATCCCTATTCATGTGGTGCTTCTAAGGCTATTTCTCACAATAGCCGTGTGAGGACAAATGTCAGTATCCTCCCTTAACAGATGACAAACTGAGGCCCAGTGAATTGAATTGACTTGCCCATGGTCACTCCATTCAGTGGGGAAGGGGAAGCCTGGAGCGCTCCTCCCCCAACACACCATATACTGTTTCAAGAGCACAGTTGGCCTCTGCTCAGGACTCATGGAGATCTCACCCATAGATTCCCATGGCAACTGAATAAAAAAAGAAAGGAGGAAAGAGGGAGAGCACAGTTAAAATTTCCTTTCAGTCCAAGGTATGCCTTTGTTTATGCCACTTGCCAGGTTTCACTTCAGCCTGACCTGGTTGCAATTATTCCTTGGACTTTGTGACTTGAGAAGCAATGGAAAGAGGGCTAGATTTAGAACCCAGCAAGTGGGCTCCTATTAGTTGTTAGACTTCAGGCAAGTGACTCGCCTGTCTTTCTTTCTGTCTCTGTCTCTCTCTTTCTGTGTGTGTGTGCCTTACTCTGTCTCTCTATCTTTATATTTCTTTCTCTGTCTCCCTGATTCTATCTCTCTCTGTGTCTCTCTCTTTCTGTCTCTGTCTCTCTGTGTCTCTGTCTCTCTCCATGTGTGTGTGTCTTTCTCCGTCTCTTTCTTGATATCTTTATTCTTCTGTCTCTCTGATTGTCTCTCTCTCTGTCTGTCTCTCTGTTTCTGTCTCTCCGTCTCTGTGTCTTTCTCTGTGTTTCTCTGTCTCTACATCTCTTTCTGTCTCTGTGTGTGTGTGTGTGTGTGTGTGTGTGTGTGTGTGTGTCTGGCTCTGGTTCTGTGTGTGTGTGTGTGTGTGTGTCTTTGTGTCTCTGTGTCTCTCTGCCTCTGTCTCTCTGTCTCTGTCTCTTCCTGTTCTGTCTCTCTGTCTCTTTCTCTTTCTCTATATGTTTCTTTCTCTGTCTCTCTGATTCCATCTCTCTCTGTGGGTCTCTGTCTCTGTCTCTCTTGCTGTCTCTCTCTGTCTTTCTGTATCTTTCTCTGTCTCTCCAATTCTATCTCTGTGTCTCTGTTTTTGTGTGTGTATCTTTCTCTGTCTCTCTGTGTTTCTCTTTATGTCTCTGTCTCTATTTCTTTATTTCTCTCAATCTGTCTCTCTCTCTCATTGTCCAGAAAATGAAGAGATTGGATTCAGACTTCAAAAGTCACTTCCAGTTCTAAATCTATGATTTTATTTTGTCCAACTTTCCATGAATTCATTTAGGGTTTTCTTGGCAAAGGTCTTGGAGTAATTTGCCATTTCCTTCTCCAGCTCATTTTACAGATTAGGAAACTGAGGCAAACCAGGTTAGGTGACTTGCCCAGGGTCACACAACTAGTAAGTGTCTGAGGCCAGATTTGAACTCTAGAAGATGAGTCTTACTGACTCCAGGCCAGGCACTCTATGCACTATGGCACCACCTAGCTGTCCCATTTTTACGATCTTGTTATTCTATTTTCCTGTCCAGTCTAAGCAAATGTTAACCAGCAGTACCTTATAACCAAAGTGACCTCCCCAGCAATTGTTCTTGCCTCTGTCCCTACCACCTCCCTGTGGCTCCCTCTCTCAACTGGAAGTGGTAATCAAGTGGACAAAGAAAGGATAGGCATAGAATAGGAGATAAGCAGGAAATAGGGAATAGGAGAATGCAAGAGTTTTTCTGGGAGAAATTCTTTGGGTACTGTAGTAGTTTATTCTGGTCTGGCCCAAGGTATATATAAGGAAGGGAAGACAGAAGGAAGTGCTTTATTAAGCACTTACTCTGTACCAGGCACTGCACTAATCACTGTACAATTATTTCATTGGATCCTCACAACCACCCTACTAAGGGTAGATGTAGATGGTATTATTATCCCCATTTTACAGTGGAAGGACTGGAGATAGGCTGAGGTTAAGTGACTTGCCCAGGACCACACAGCCAGTAAGTGTCTGAGGCTGGATCTGATCCCGACTCTGGGCCTAGCACTCTATTAGCTGCTTATACAAGGTTAAATGGGTTATAAAGACAACATGGGCTTGTGGATAGAGAGCTGGTCTCAAATCCAGGAAGACCTATTTCCAGGTCCCAAGTCTGACATATTCTTTTTTTTTTGGAGGGGAGAGGCAAGGCAATGGGGGTTTAGTGACTTGCCCAAGGTCACATGGCTAGTAAGTGTGTCAAGTGTCTGAGGATGGATTTGAACCCAGGTCCTCCTGACTCCAGGGCCGGTGCTCTATTCACTGTGCCACCAAGCTGCTCCCTTAGAATATGTCAAGTCTGACATATTCTGACTGTGTACGTAGGGCCAACCCATTTTTCCCCTTGGCATTCTAGTCCGTTCTCTAATGCTATAGATCACAGATCTACATGCTTTGGTAGATATAGTCCCCATCTCCATATGGGTTATAGCCAAAGCCCTTGCTGTTGTGTGCCTATGAGCTCTGGACTCAAGGCCGCTTTGTAATAGAAGAGTCTTCACCTCTATCTGAGGCTACTGTTGTTCAGTCACATCTGACTCTTCATGACCTCGTGCACATTGTCCATGGAGTTTTCTTGGCATTTCCCTCTCTAGTGGATTAAGTCAACAGAGGTTAAGTGACTTGGCCAGGGTTACACAGCTAGTAAATGTCAGATACCAGATTTGAACTCACATTCAAACTCCACCTAGGCATCCTGTCTGAGGTATCTTCATAAAATAAAGACATCTTTAAGCATGCCTACTCTTTATATTTATATTTACTTCTAAAATGAATTAAATACTTATAAGCCTTATTAAATGAAGTCAAATATGTAAACAAAATCTGAATGCCTTGAGGGCAGGGAATATTTTCAATTTTGTCTTCATATTCCCAGAGCCACACACAGCACCAGACACATAAGAAGTGCAACTGTTGAGTTGAATTGAATTGAATTGAAATGAATTATTCTGTGCTAGGCAGTGGGAAATATTTGACAGATAAGACTCCTGTCCTCATAGAACTTATATTCTGGTAGGGACATAAGACATAAGCAGAGATCATTATAACACACATTATAATGTGATAAGTACATTAGGGTAGGGTAGGGCAAAAGTTGAAGTGTATTGCTAAAGTTATAATTACTTTATATGAAAGTTATCAAACAATTTATACTACTTACTTCAAGGATCTGGATTGTTAGGGGGCCATTCCTCTATGAGGACAGATCACAATCCCTCTATTACTTAATAGACAGTTTCCCTAGTTTCTGTGCATAAGAATCCCCTTTCTCCCTCTCTCTCTGTCTCTGTCTCTGTCTCTGTCTCTCTTTCCATACATACATCCATCACAGGGCCTACATTGTTGGTGTTCAGTCATTTCTGATCTAGTCCAACTCTTTTTCTTGGTAAAGATACTGGAGTGATTTGCCATTTCCTTCTCCAGATCATTTTACAGATGAGGAAACTGAGACAAACAGGGTGAAAGGACTTGCCCAGGGTCACACAACTAGGAAGTATGTGAGGCTAAAGTTGAACTCAGGAAGATGAGTCTTCCTGACTGTAAACCCAGCACTCTATTCACTGGACCACATGCCAGTCCTCACAGAGCCTATAATTAGATTCATATAGCACTTTATTTTTAAAAGACATTTTGACTCCCATTATCTTATGTAATACTCAAAAGAACCCCATAAAATTGAGTACAAGTGTTATTAGCCTCGTTTTATCCATATAAAATGATAGACCATTAGAGATGCATTTCATCCAACCACATGTGTCTTATGGATAAAGAAACTGATGTGAAGTGATTTGGCCATAGTCAGGAGTCATGTTAGTGACCAAGCTTGATCTAGGCTGCAGACAATTCTCTGCACTTACAGTCCAGTCATCCTTTTGCTCTCAATGGAACCAATCTTTGTTCCCATTTTTAAAGCCAACAGTCCTCAGGTGATGTCCCTCTTCCCACAGTCTTACCAATGAATATACCCATTTCAATGTAGACTAAAGACCAGCCAGAAACCACAAGCTGAATGGATACTAAACAGTCCTACAGCAATTAAGGCTATGGTGGTAGAGAACTAGGGTCCTGTTTCCTTCTAAGAAACAAAGGTTATCACAAAACCAGAATGGTTTGTTATTGTTAAGCAAAAATATGGTTGTGTTAAATGACTTCTTGCCCATCCCAGAGAGTCTCCATTTTCCCTGAAAATGTTTCACTGAATCCTCTAACTACCACTCATTAAGATGCATTATGGGAAGAGACAGTGTGACTAGAGAAGAAAGTGGACATTGTCTAGGTTGAAGGACCATATATTTAAAGCAGAAAGGGAACTCAAAGGCCATCTAGTTCAACCTCGGTTTACAAATGAGGAAACTGAGGCCCAGAGAAGTGAAGGGACCTGACCAAAGTCACAGGTAAATGTCCAAATGACAGAGGCAGATCCAACTCTACAGAGAGACCAATACAAAGACCTCTAGTAGTGTGGCCATAGATCAACCAGAAAAATGTTTAAGGTGCTGTGCAGAGGTAGCACAAATCAGACTGTTACTCCTTTTACCGTCAGGCAGACAGGCAGTTTTATAGAGAATTTCCACTCGGAAGAGTTGCTAAATCTGGGCACAAACAAGGGGCTCCCAGGCCTTGCTCTCAAGGACCTTTCATTCTAGTTGGGGATTCAAGGCATGCCTCCAAATGAGATTTAGAAGTGAAATTATAATAATAATAAGACTTGAATAGCAAATCAATAAGCATCATGAGATCATACATGCTATGTGCCAAAAGTACTGGCATAGAGAGTGAGTACTGTATGTTCCAAGGAAGAAGACAGTCAGGGAAGTCTGAGAAAGAACTCGATCAGTGAAACAGGTAAGACAGTTTAGTTTAATGAGCTATGAATCAGAATGCATGAGTTCAGAACCTGGCCCAAGATGTTTCAACTTGGACAAGTCAATTTAATCAACATTTATTTGGCATCTATTATATGCAAAGCAGAGGAGCATAATGAGACTTCAGAATAGGAAAGAACTTAAGTAATCATCCAATCTAATGCTCATTTCACAATAAGAAAGCCAAGGTTCGGATGAGGGTCAATGACTTGCCCAAGGTCACACATATAGTAGATTCTTAGAATCTCATTTGGAAGGGATCTCAGAGATTGTCTCATCCAAACTTTATCTGAACAAGAATTACCACTTCTAGACCTTTTGGCTAAGATCAAGTGTAGGATCTGTTCTTATCCGTTTAAAATCTGATACATCCTTTATCTGAGGACAACATATTAAATGGACTTTTGGAAGTATCTCTGCCTACCCAACCTCCATCTTGGTAGAGGGTGAATGTAGCCTGCCATCTTTATAAAGGGATGTCTTCCCTTTTGTTTTAGCAATGCAATGTCTGCTTCCTTAATCAACTCCACTAAATACATTTAAAAAAACAGAAAGAGGAAAAGGTTGCAACAGAAGAGTTTGAGCAATTGATTAGGAGCAGTGGGAGGAAATGAATTTGTAGTTGGAAGACATAGAAGGACAGTTAAGTGGTGTAGTGAATGGAGCACCAGCCCTGGAATCAAGAAATCAAGAGGACCTGAGTTCAACACACTAGCTGTGTGACCTTGGGCAAGTCATTTAACCTCAATTGCCTTGCCTTTCCCCCTCCAAAAAAAAGAGTTATCTAAACAATCATTAAGGTTCTACACTAGACTTACAGTGATGAGGAATACACCACTTCTCAAAGCAGCCCATCCTAACTTTTAGACAGTTCTAATTACATGAATTATAGAAATATTTATTACTTTTCTTCTTAAGTATTTATTAAGCACCTACTACATGCCAGATAAGAACCGAAGATACAAAAAAGAGTTAAACTCACTTCCTGCTCCCAAGGAGCTCAAACTTTCATGAGACAGCATGCAAACAGCTATGTACAAACAAGACATATACAGGATCAATTAGATATAGTCAGCATAGGGAAGGTATGAGCATTAAAGGGAATTGAATGGAACCAAAATTTATTAGGCACACTATGTGTGACAAGCACCTACTATGTGTGCTAAGTACTTTACAAATATTATCTCATTTGTTCTTCACAATCCTGGAAGGTAGTTACTATTATTATCTTCACTTTACAATTGAGGAAACTGAGGCAGTCAAAGATTAAGTGATTCACTCAGGGTCACAGCTAGGAAGTGTGTTAGGATGGATTTGAACTCAAGTCTTCCTAAGTACAGGACCATTGTTCTATACACTGCACCATCTAGGTGCCTCTATTATAATCATTAATATTTATATTGTACTTTAAGTATTGCAAAACTCTTTACAAATAACATTGTTGTTTTTGTTCAGTCATTTCTAACTCTTCATGACCCATGGATTATAGCACACCAGTACTGTGGGGTTTTCTTAACAAAGATACTAGAGTGGTTTGCCATTTCCTTCTCTGGTGTTTTAAGGCAAAGAGAGAATAAGTGACTTGCCCAGGGTCACACAGTTAGTGTCTTTGAACTCAGGTCTTCCTGCCTCAGACTGAGAGCTCTTACCCACTGGGCCATCTAGCTGCCTCAGCTACAAATATTAGCTTACTTTATCCTCACAGCTACTCTGAGAGGTAAGTGTTATTACTGTTGCCTCCATTTTTCAGATGAGGAAAGTGAAACAAACAGAGGTTAAGTAACTTATCTAGCATCACACAAGTAGTAAGTATCTAAGGACAGCTTTTAACTCAGGCCATCCTTGGTATAATATTAATACTCTATCCACTATACCATGTAGCTACCTAGGGATTGGGACAGGCTTGAAGAAGGTAGGTAAGACTTTAGGAGAAAGAAAGCCAGGGAAGGCAGGCAGCAGAGGGAAAAGAGGAGGGAGTCCCAAGCATGGGGGAAAAACAAGTATATATATATACATATATATATATATATATATATATATATATTTTTAATTTTACTATTGCCTTTTGATTTTATCCCACAATTATTTCCCCTTAATTCCCCTCTTCTTGATTCTTACTGGTAACAAAAAGGCAAAGTCCAACCCACTCAACTACATCTGACAGTGCATTCCACATCCATGATCCCCACCTGTCTGCTGGAGGAGGAAGGTGTGTTTCCTTATTTTTCTAGGACTGAAATTATTCACTGTGGTTCATCAGAGTTTGGCTGATTTTTATTATTAGTATCTTTAAAATGACCATAGTCAATGTGGCTATTGTTCTGTTTACTCAGCATCACTCCATACAAATCTTTTCACGTTTCTCTGGATTCCTCATCATCTTCATTTCTTTTGGCACTATAATATTTCATTCAAGGCAAGAATGATAGAGCAATTTAGGTATGGATTTATCTAGCCAAAATAAATGGAAAAACACAGAGACATAATATTGATAAATGCCTATAATAGAAACAGTCATTTAACCTCTGTTTGCCTTAATCCACTGGAGAAGAAAATGGCAAAACATTCGAGTATCTTTGCCAAGAAAATACCAAATGGGGTCACAAAGAGTTGGACATTACAGAATGACTAAACAATAAGAACAAAATAATAGAAATCATGATATTAATTAATGATATAGCTCATATGTATATAATGCTCTAAAAAGCTTTCTGTACAACATCTCTACAAGATGTCATTATCCTAATTTTACAGATGAGGAAATAAAGGCCCAAAGAGGTTAAATAATTTTCCCAATACTACTAAGTGTTGAGGGCTGCTAGGTGGTTCAGTGGATAAAGCCCAAACCCAGAGCCAGGAAAACCTGAGTTCAAATCCAGCCTCAGACACTTACTAGCTGTGTGTGATCCTGGGCAAGTCACTTAACCCTGTTTGCCTCTGTTTCCTCATCTGTAAAATGAGCTGGAGAAGGAAATGGCAAACCACTCTAGTGTCTTTGCCAAGAAAATACCAAATGGGGTCACAAAGAGTTGGACACAACTGAGCAAGAAGAACGCACTGTTAAAGCTCGGATTAGAACCCAGGTCTCCTAGCTCATTCTGGTTCAATACTTTTTTTTTTGCCTACACTTCACTGCTTTAGAAAAATAAAGATGCTATCATGCCAATACAACAAATGACAAAGACAACAGGAAGAGAGACAGAACGATAGAAGCAAGAGACAGAAAAACAAACACTATTAAGAGAAACAGAAATAGTGACACTATAAAATGGTAGAAATGCATTTCTTCAGGGATAATCGGTCCCAACTTCTGGTCTGACCTTAAATCTCAGAAAAAGAAAGAATATAGTTCTTTTTTTAAAAAGCCTTTTATGTAAGGGAAGACTTGATGAACTGATGCAAAGTGAAGAAAGTATGACCAGAGAAACAAGGTACACAACAACATAAATAGTAAGAACTAAGGACAGCAACAAGGAAACAATTGAAACTGAAAGCTGTGAAATTAGAACAACTTAACTTGGCAATTAAGAAGAGACATAAGGGGGAGGAGCCAAGATGGTGGAGTAGAAACAGCACGTCCAAGGCACTCTCCCCCCATATCACCTCCAAACTATGTAAAAGGGGACTCTGAACAACTTCTGGAGCCCCAGCACCCACAGAATGACACAGAGAAGCTAACCTCCTGCTAAGGACAACCCAGCAGCCCTGCAGGAAGGACCAGCGCAGTGCTTTGGGAGCCCACAGTGCAGAAGGCCAAGCCCAGGTCTGCCTGAGCCCCAGTTTTAGCCCCAGGGTGGCCAGGCCAGCAGCCAGCTAGAGGGACCCCAAAACACCAGCAGCTGTGGCGATTCCAGAATTATCAACACAGACATGCCTAGGACAAAGTGAGAGGTGAGTGCCCTATGGACTTTGGGACTAGTATTTGGGGAATGCCTTGGCTTCCTCCCCTGGGAGCTAGAAGCCACTGAGGAGACATGCCATTTTGTAGTTTTCAGTGGCAGCTCCAGCTCCTGGCCTGCGAACTGTAGGGAGATCCAGCTATCAGTCTTGGGGGGTAATCGCTCTTGCTTTAACCTCCCTGGATCTGGATTGTGGTCTGGGGTGAAGGTCGTGGGGCAGGTATCCAGCTTGCCAGAAATGGAAGTTGTCCCCCCACACATTCAGGACAGAAGCTCCCCTGTCTGGTGGCAGAGTCATACTGTGGCAACAAGTCCAAAAGTCAAGTAATTAAGTGGCAACATGCCAAGGAAAAGGAAACAAATTAAACAGAAAAATGCAACATTAGACTCCTATTATGGGGGCAAAGAGGATCGAATCATAGAACAGGAGGAGGACTGTGAGGTCAGAAATCATGCTCCAAAAGCCCAAAGGAAAATATGAGCAGGTTACAGGCCATAGAGGACCTTAAGAAGGACTTTAAAAATCAAATAAGAGAAGTAGAGGAAAAATTGGGAAGAGAAATGAGAAAGATGCAGGAAAAGTATGAAATGAGGGTCAACAGTCTGACTGAGGAAAATAACACCTTAAAAAATAGACTAACTCAAATGGCAAAGGAGGCCCAAAAGGGCAATGAGAAGAATGCCTTAAAAAGCCAACATTGCCAGATGGAAAAAGAATCTCAAAAGCTCACTGAGGAGATTCATTCCTTCAGAGTTAGACTGGAGCAAATGGAAGCTAGTGACTTTATGAGAAATCAAGATGCTGTTAAGCAGATCCAAACAAATGAAAGAATAGAAGGCAATGTGAAATATCTCATGGGAAAAACCACTGACCTGGAAAATAGATCCAGGAGAGACAATTTAAAAATTATTGGACTACCTGAAAGCCATGATCAAAGAAAGAACCTAGAAATCACCCTCCAAGAAATTCTCAAGGAAAATTGCCCTAATGTTTTAGATCCAGAGGGCAAAATAGAGGTTGAAAGAATCCACAGATCACCTCCTGAAAAAGATCCCAAAAAGAAAACTCCCAGGAATATTATAGCCAGGTTCCAGAATCCCCAGATCAAGGAGAAAATACTACAAGCAGCCAGGAAGAAACAATTTCAATAATGTGGAAACATAATCAGAATAGTCCAGGACCTGGCAGCTTCTACACTGAAGGATTGAAGGGCATGGAATATGATATTCCAGAGGGCAAAAGAGCTGGGACTGAACCTAAGGGTCACCTCCCCAGCAAAACTGAGTATTTTGTTTCAGGGGAAAATATGGTCATTCACTGGAATAGAGGACTTTCAAGCATTCTTGAGGAAAAAACCAGAGTTGAATAGAAAATTTGACATCCAGACACAAGAAGGAAGAGATGCCTGAGAAGGTAATCAGGGAAAAGAAATCAAAAGGAACTTATCAAAATTGACCTATTTACATTCCTACATGGAAAAACAATAACTGTGACTGATGAAACCTCTCTCAGTATGAAAATAATGGAAGAATGGTGTATGGTCATTTGAATACATATGTGAATGTGTGTGTCATTTGAATACATATGTGAATGTGTGTATATATGTTTACAGTTATACATGGATAGAGGGCATAATTTGAATTTGTTGGGAAGGGATGATACTTAAGGGGTGAAATTATGAGGTGAGAGAGGAAAGTGGCAAGAGGAGATGGGGAGAGACAGGGTAGGGTAAACTATCTCATGTAGAAGAAGCAAGGGGAAGTGGCTGCAGGGGAGGGGAAGAATAGGAAGGCAAAAAGGCAAAACCACATTCTCATTGAATTTGGTTCAGGGAGAGAATGACATACATACTAAATGGGATATCTCAACCTGCAGCAGAATAGGGGGAAGGAGGATGAGAGGAGGGATGATGGATGGGAGGGCATTCTTGGGGGGAGGGGAGGTTGGAAGTACCCACTATAGAAGAGGGACAGGATCAAGTAGGGAATGGACCAGGTGGGGGGTGGGATGAGTGGGAGAGAATTATAAGCAGCTTTGTACAATATATCTACTATGGTAATGTTTTGCATAGCTAGACATGTACAACATATACTGAATTACTTATCTTCCCAGAGGGAATGGGTGACAAGGGAGGAAGGGAATGGATCTGAAATTCGAGGCCTTAAAATTAAATGTTTCAAATATATATAAATACTATTATTAATACACTTTTGCTTGTAATTGGGAGATAAGATGTGCAGGCATTGGGGCACAGAGATTCACCTTGCTCTAATGGAAAAGTCGAAGGGGGGTATGGGAGAAGATATGGGAGAGAACAGATTGGAGGAATCGATATCTTGTGGGACTGCTATTCTGGGATGGTGGGTAGGGGAAAAACGGGGGGAAAAATTGTAACTCAAAATCTGGCGGAAATGAATGATATAAAACATAAGTTAATAAAGCATTTGTTTAAAAAAAAAGAAAGTAAAGAACAAACTCATCTTAGAATTTCATAAGCATTTATTATGCATTCACAAAGATATATGCATAAATGTATATATGTATATATGCATATAGACATAGATGATACAAAGCAAGGTGAATTTATAATAAAGATAGGTATATGTGTGCATGTAAAAAAAAGAGATATAAGAAAAAGAACCACCCCAAATTTTTTTTAAAAAGGGAAAAAACAACCTCCCTCCCTTATTTGAAGAGGTAGGAAACTATAGGTGAGGAGCATTACACATATCAGTTGTTCAAATTCAATAATTAGTTAATTAAACAACAACAACAACAAAAACCTGGGTTGTTTTTTTCCTCAGTTTTATTCTATTTTGAAAAGAGTGGTTCTCCAGGGTGGGAAAAGGAGAGAGATACATTGGGAATGGTAGGTGATATAAAAATAAAAGATACCAATAAAAATTTAATTCTAAAAATGTAAAGCCTTGGCTAATGATTAAATATTGTATCTCTTGAGCCTCCAAATGTATCCACTCTCTGCGTCCTCAGGAGTTCATTTGTTCAAGCAAACATCACAACACCGCTTATCCCTCAATAACCCAATAGCCCAGGAATGTGAAATTAAAGATATGCCTTTTATTGCAGAAAAGAATGGGGATTAGAGACTTTTCTTCCATCTGCTGTGCTGCAAAGCATGAAAGAAAAGAACATAAAGAAAGCACTTTCCCACCTTGTCAAAGCAAATCAAAATCTAGTGCCGCCGGGGAAAAAGGTATTACATTTGCATCTTAATAGAAAATATATTTTATAAAGGGAAGGCTGCATGCATTAAAAATGCTTAAAATTGGTCCTTTGGTAAAATACTTAGTACCTCATTTTCAGAAGCAATAATACTGTTTAACTTCTGTGTTAACTTTAATGTTTTTCTAAGAACAATGAGAAATAAATATATTTATTAAACCACAGAACTATCTTGAAAGTGACAAACAATTGTTTGCTACTCACAAAAGCCTAGCCCATGTTATTTAGCTTGTGTTTTCTCCCATTTAGGGCCTATGGCTAAAGAAAAACATAGAGTATTGTCTTACCTTCTTTATCACTTCTGAACCTAACACTAAGTGGTTCCTTGGTTGTTTTTTTCTCTTGACATTGAAGAATAACGAATAGGTGTAGAGATTCTTTTCTATAAATTATGGTTCGTTCACCTTAGTAACACTGCCTCCCAGGCTTTTAAAAAATTAATTATTAGTATTAAATACAATAATTCCTCATTATTAGTACTGCATATGCTATTAAAGAAGAGGAATATGACTTTGGGTATGTGCAGCATTAGTAGATACAGAGAACTCTGGTTTATGGATGATAAAAAAGCAGGTCACATAAATCCGTCTGGTTATAGTGTTTCTGGAGATAGAAATAGTAGGATCCTTCAAAACATTGGGCCTACAAAATTGGATGCAGTCTAACAGCCCGAGAAAACACTTACCGGTTGACACCGACCATAAAAGCTTTTGTGAATAGAACATAAATCTGTATTTATTAGTGTTGGTAATATTCTGGTATTAATGTTGGATATTACATCATTGTTTTAGTACCTAAAGCACCCTGGTTTCTATTCCCTATTCCTCCATAGCTTCCTTTAAGAAACTTGAAAAAACCAACTGGGCCACAGGCACCACCATTTCATGTACCACCTTAGGTCAAAGCAAGGATGCCTCTTCTTTCATGATGAAGTCCTAGAGTTAAAACTGGGAAACCATTCATTTAATTTGTTTTTGAATTCTTATTCTCTTGCTCATGGCCTAATTTCTTTTTAAAATCTTTGGCCCATTTCTCTCCAACCTGGGCCTTGACTACTTTGCATAGTTATCTGGCTCACTAACACATTCCCAGAGAAGTTCCATGATGAGGCTAATAAATGATAGGACCAGAAATGAACCCAGGCCTTCTCTAATTCAACATTCTGTGACTCACCCTGTCTTACATCCTTCTCTCCTTTCTTCCTTCCTTTTTTCTTTCTTCCTCCCTTTCTTCTTCTTTCCTTCCTTCATTTCTTCCTTTCCTTCCTTTCTTCTTTCCCTCTTTACCTCCATCCTATTTGTCTCTCTTTACTTCTTTTTAAAAATTTTATCTATATTATTTTCCTTCTATCACTTTCCTGACACCTCCCCACCTTCATCCCTCAGAGACTTTTCCCCTGTTTAAAAAAAATGCAATTAATCAACACATTGACCATGTCTGACAGTGTATACCTCACTCTTACATCTATGATCCATTGCCTCTCTGTCAAAGGAGAGGAGGCATGCTTCCAAATGACCCTGCTACCCTACCACAACACCTCTCACTAAAAACACATATCTCTACAATCTTGATTTGTATTTTATATTATCTCTACAATTTTATATTATTTTATTTTATCTCTGCAATCCTCAGACTCTCCAGATATGAGAACCAATACTGGTGAAGGATTTGCCCCCAGCTCATTTCTCAAAATGCTTTATTTTCCTAGTTTGAAGCATGGCATGTACCCACCACTAAATAATTAAGACTGAATAATAATATTTATCGTGTAACTGTAGCACTTAAAGTGCCTTGTTGATATCATCTCCTAAGATCTTCACAACAGCTTTTCAAGATAAATTTTACAGGCAATAATGTCCTCACTTTACAGATGAGAAAACTGAGGTATAATGAAATTTCAATTTGCCAAGGTCACTTTATTTACAGATGTCAGAGGCAAGCTTCAAACCCCAGCAATGATCTCACTACAAGTTACCATTCAAATGTTTCAGTCAGTACATGAGGCTGCTAGCAATGTAACCATTGAAAGATAACATTATAGTCATTTCCAGATAAGGAAAGACAGAGACGGAGAGACAGAGAGAGAGACAGAGATAGAGACAGAGACAGACAGAGAGAGACAGAGACAGAGAATGTGTGTATACATATATACAAACATACATATATGTGTGTGTGTGCATACATAGATTTTATATATCTATATCATTCTTTTCACTAGTAATCACTAGTAATTTCACTAATAATTTATCACGACTGATAGATTTTAGATTTCTTGCTTACTGGTATCAAACAAGGACTCCTACATCAAAAGCCCTTTATGATATAGACCCCTACATTTTTAGATTTGCATAAAAGGAGTTTTATCTAGATTGAATTTCATTTGTAAATGATTCATGGGATTCAAATTCAGATTCTTAGAGATAAATGAATAAAATATGAACTTCCATAGGAAATTCAAACATTTCCACAATTCACTCTGAGTTTAGAAAGTTAATTTTCTCTGAGAACTTATAAAGACCTGAAGAAACTTGGCAGAGGGAAAGTGAGGAGCTGGGATTAAATAGCTCTCTATAAAATGCAGGTGCTAGAATTTGAAGGAAAAAAACCCTAAGCTCCTACAAATACTGAATAGGAGTGAACCTCACACAGTTCCTGTTCTGCCAGCTTTCTCCCATTGGTGAACCAGAGTTTGGAGAAAAGCCTGCCTTTGTCACTGATTACAGTGAGAAAGCTCCAATCTGCTCTTGAAATCCTTCAGTGAGCAGATGTTTAATTTGAACATCTTAACTTCCTGTTCTCTGTTTTTGGAAGAGCTCCAGGGCTGCTGAATGCCCTGATGCAGCCCATCCACAAGCCTGAATCCTTCATACATTTCTCCAAACAAGTGAGATTTTAATTTCAAGATTTCAAGCTGCATTCCTTCATCAGGAACTCGAATGTGCTGCAATTTCCTCTCCCTCTTGCCAGAGAGCCCTTGCTGTGGGGACCCTCATCCCCTTCACCCGGGCGATCACAACTCAATTTCCCTTGGGGTTTGTTCATGGTTCCCTCCTGCCTCCCAAGCCTATGGCAATAACATCTTCACTTTTCTTTCTCCTCAGCTGTCAGCTTTGCAAGCCAAGGTCCATTATCTCAAGTTCCTCAGTGATCTTCGATTGTACGGGGGCCGTGTGTTCAAGGCAACATTAGTGGTAATTTGTTTTTTTTCTTGACTTTATGAAAAGCCTCTATAGTCTGTATACCATCATTACAGAAGTCTTCCTACACAAGGCTATCTGATGACAGAAGCAGATCAGTGTGAGTTCCTTCTTCGGGTTCATTTCTAACCTACTTTGCTGCAGTCTGAAAATATCAGAAGAAATGTTGAACTAGATAATACCAGCTGCAAAGTGCCCTAGAAAATTTACAGATGCAGAAAAAAACAACGTTCTAACAACGGTCTCCATTTAAATGAGGCAGCAACAGATTCTACATTAAAAAAAAATCCTGAATACTCTAATGATTCATATTTTTATATATATTGTTATGTGATGTGATAACATTTATTTTCTGAATAATTCATAATGTGTCTTGGTCTCAGTATAGTCATATCCTTGATTCCTCATCTAACTGAAGGAATTAGAAAAGTAGCACAGAAACATTTTGGAAGCAAAATGTAATCTTATTTTTAAAAAATTATGATTTTTCCAAAGGCTAACTGTTTTTGTGTTCCTATTACAGCAGGCAGAAAAGCGCTCAGAAGTAACTTTACTCGTTGGACCCAGGTATGGAATAAGTCACGTGATAAACACCAAAACCAACTTGGTGGCTCTTTTGGCCGATTTCAGCCACGTCAACAGGATTGAGATGTTTACAGAAGATGAAGGCTCCATTCGTGTGGAACTCCATGTTTTGGATGTGAAAGTAAGTCTCACAATTCTAGCCATCAGATGGTACAACCTTGCTTTACACAAGGTGATTGAACAATAGATGTATAGGTATGTAGATCAGGAGACGCAAAGGATAGATCACTAGTCTTGGAATTAGGAAGAGCTGAGTTCAAATGCTGCCTCAGATGCTTATTAACTGTTAACTTATTAACCTTAGGCAAGTCACTCAAGACAGGATGGAGGTGAAGTAACTGATGTTGGGGGGGGGGTGTAAATAAGTAAAAAAACCCTTTTCCATGTTGATTAGACTCCCAACGATAAGCCAATACCCCTTTCCCCCCTCACACACACACAAATATACTTTTTTGGGGAAAGTGAAGTGGGGAATACAGGAGTACAGGCCTGGTCTAGGCTTGTGATTTCTGGGTATAGAAAACTGCCAGGGTTCTACAGTAGAGTTGTTTGGGGCACTGATAGATTGATTGACTTGTTTGTGGCCACACAGATAGCATATGTCTTGAGCCCAGACTGTCCTGACTCTGAAGCCAGCTCTCCCTCTCCCTGTGACATTCTGACTCCCTCCTTAGATTTGGTACCCTGACCTGTGCTAATGTTTGTGCTGAGAAGAACTAGTAGGCCCAAGTGATAGAAAGTCAACCAGGAGAGATGCCCTTTGTAGTGACCCCACAGGGTGAGAATTGAGGAGGAAAGAGAATATATGAGTGGTTTTAGAATGGTGCTTCAGAGCAGGAAGGGACAGAGAAGAGTCATTTTGAAAAATTGATGAGGGGCTGTTGTTTCAAGAAAAAGGAGGAAACCTATCAAATACTCCACTGGATATATGATGTCATCAGTTTGGATGCTCCCTCCAACAGTGCAAATCCCAGTGTATCCATGTGTTCCTATCTTACCTGTGCTCAGGAAAATTCTTTGTACTAAATTCAGTGAGTCAAAACCTTTACATAGAAAGCAAGTAAGATGTGAAATCACGGAAATATAACTGAAGCCTGGACAAAAAGACTTGTGATTTCTTAGGGAACATAGAATATAAGAAATCTAGTTCAGCGAAATTGATCTTTGACCAACTCCCAGTCCAGAAAGCCCAAAATCTAATTTCAAGGTATTGATGAAGTATTAAACTAACATAAAGATAAGCCTGTCATGATTCTTTTAGGAGATGTGAACCCCTTTTTCTGAGTGAATCACAAGGAACAATCTCATTGGCGAATGGAAGATGGGTGCCCCTCCCCCAGTTACCCTAAAAGAGTGAGGCATGCAAGTTTGGGATGAATGCAAATGGTCAGAGGGGAGTTTCTCTTTCCTCTCCTTCCACACTGGCCATGGTGTCTAGCAGCAGCTTGCCAAGACTGCTACTTCCCATCTAGCATTTGGAGAATTCTTTGATTCAAGAACATTCAGGGTATAAAAGAAATAGCTTTGAGGAATAAAACTCCTGGAAGCAGAGAAGAGAGCAGAATCAACCCTGTAGAGAGAAGCAAACCCCGGGACCCCATGTGAACAATCCTCGTGTAGCAGAAGTGCTGTACTCAGAGATTCGTGAGAACACTTTGAAGACAATAGAGACTACCAGGCCCTGTAGTACCAGGAGTTTTGAATTGCCTTTGCCACGTGTATATCCTATACCTGTGTCTCATTACCATTGTACTATAAATTCAAATTTAGTTTGAGTTTATGGAGTGGGGGTTGAGGGAAGGCACTACTGTTCTTAGTAAATGTCTTTGCTGAGAGTTAATTGCATCTACTCCCTATTAATGGGAAGCACACAATAGCAGCTCATGAAATGTAATGTTAGGGATACAGTTTCACAGAGCTACCCCTAGAACTGGAGATAGCAGCTGCCCCTGGGGACCACGTCAGAGAGTATGAGAGTAAGTTGGGGGAGTCTAAGAAAGGGGATGCCACACTACTGTTAGCATTAGGTTGAGGTTTAAATATGTATTATGAAGTAGAATGGGATATTGGTAATACCATGTAGCACCAACACAACATTCACAATGCTGATGGCAACTGTGAATATGCCAGCATAGTGCTCAATTATAAAATATAGCAGACACTCCCTATAGAAGATACAAGCAAAACACTTATTCAGACACCAGAAAAACCAAATCCCAATACCAGGGAACCAAATATATCATAACAACATAGAAGTTAATACACAACACAGCAGAGAGTCACACCATCCTTTAGCCTTCCCACAAACATTTACTCACAAGCCTAGCTGTCTCACTGGCTGCATCCTCTCCTCCCTCCAGCTCTAACTACTCTGACTCCCAACTTCCTGTGGGCTCTGCTCCATCCTTCAGCAAACTCCTCCCACCACTGGCTCCATGTGATTACATTCATCCTATTAGGGGGCAGGGAGAATCTTTGAAACAGGGAAAGTCTTCAGATTCCCTTAGGCTTATTAACAGACAAGGAAGATCTTCAAATTACCATTACCCTTACATACCACTGGCTGCATTATTCTATTCCAAATTGAAGTAAGCCTGAATATTAATATACCCAAAAAGTTACCCATGAGGCTCATGTTTGAAGTGAACAGACATATGTACTACTGGGGCACTGGACAGGAAATGGGAAGGGAACTAAACAGGGGACAATGTGCAGGGAACAGCAACCACAGGGAGGGAAGAAAAGAGTACTACCACAGAAGAGGCTGCACTTCCCAGTTATCTGGGCACGGGAGGCTGGCTTCCATCTGGACTGCTGGGGGGCAGTTGTTGTACGTTGATATACATACTGTAAGCGGCAGTGTGGTAGAGAATATAAAGAGCTAGGCCCCCAAATCTAGGAACTCCGGTTTGTATAAAACCATGTCTCCAATACTTAACATAATATCACCCTAATCAAATAATTTAAGCCCCCTGCCCTAAGATTAGTTTACTAAATTATAGTCGGCTAAGAAAGTTCCCAAAGGGCATATGTCACACACCCTTAAAGTATTCATGTGTGGGTGTTTATGTATATGTGTGCATGCTCACATATATGTATGTGTATGTATACATTCATATGTGTATGCATACACACTAATTACCCACACAAAAATACCTCAATGATCTGTTATCTATCCCCTTTGGGAACTCCCTTTGCCAACTATAACATAATAAATTAGTATATAGTGTGAACATACTCACATGTGTGTATACATGCACATACATAGCAAGTATATATATACATGCCCACAACATATAAATTATATATGAATATATGCAGTGCATATGTGTATATATGTGTACATATGGTTATATGCATTATATATGTGTTTTGATGTGTATGTGTATATGTATGTATATTGTGTATATATGTGTGTGTATATATATATATATATATATATATATATATATATACATACCTATATTGCTGTGTGTTTCTTATCATATTGTAAAATGAACTCCAAAAAGGTATGGGTAAGTCATGTGATATGTCTCAAACATATCCAGTCATTCAAAAACAACTGAGCAGCAATCCCAGTCCCTTTACTACCAAAGTGGGGGGAAACATCTTTTTAGTTCTTTCTTGCTTTTCCTTTGCCCCCACGTCAGTTTCTTTGATCTAGGATCACTATTTCTAGAAATATCTAGCAAAGATTTTTGTCAACATCCATCTCTGTTAGGCTCAGTGATTTTATACTTTATTTTAAAGTATTTTTATCGAACCCTAACTTCATGGCCTCATTTCTTTTTTGGCTTCTCAGTCATTTCCAACTGATTTCTACAACTCTTTAAGACTAATTTTCACTCTGGTCCTTAAGCTTTATCTTCTTGCTATTTTCAGACTGATACCTGGTAACCAGCCTCCTGTAACTCAGCTTCTTAAATGTCATAACTTTGGAATGAAAACCAAAATACTTTCTTTCCAGAGCAATTGGATTTGATTTTGTCATATATTTGTTTTATTTTTTTAAACAAGATTCATGAAATAAAACTTTACATTTTTTTAGCATTTTAAATGAATTCACAATTTGCAGGTTCTTCAAAGACTATCTCCTGAATATGTATATAAAGAATCTTTCTATGCTGGGCATGTCTAACTTATTCATTTGCTGTTCTCCACTGAAGCATTTGCAAAGAAACTTTTTTCACATACACTTCATAAACATAGATGTCTAGACACTGACGTTTCAATAAGGTGTTTTAAAATGGATGACCTTTAACCAAAACTTTCTCTTGTTTTTAGCCTATTATTCTGCTAATGGAACCATCAGATGCAATGAACCTTGCCTGTCTGACAGCTGGATATTATAGGCTACTGGTAGATTCCAGACGGTCAATATTTAACATGGCCAACAAGAAAAATGCAGGAAACAGAGAAACAGGTATTCTCTTAAATAAATATGGCCACCTCCCATTCTATACCCATTTATGTTAGACGCTGTGATTATAGTGTCAGGAGACATCAGTTCATATTCCACAGCTCTGACACTAACTAGCTGTGTGATCTTGGGTTAAAGACTTAACCTCCCTCAGTCTTAGTTTCCTTATCTACAAAATCCGTAAAACCCCTTCTGGGGCTGTTATGGGTAAAGTGACATAAAAAGGTTTAAAAGACTTATAAATAAGGCAGCTATGATGATGATGAGAGAGCTCAAACCTACTCCCCAGAAAGAAAACATGCTATGAAGATATCTTTAACTAATTTAAGCAGACTAATGAAAAAGAGAGAAAAAGAATTATAAAAACTAGTTCCCATAATTTTTTGTCACATCCCACTACTGTGACACTCCAGTGTTGTCATACTTGCCCCAGAAAGAATCCTATTGATTTGAACATAAAACCATTTTGAACTATAAAACCATAAGTAAAATGGTATTGTTTGTTCTTAAAAGCAAGAAGCACTGCGTGGGAGTTAGAGCAGTAGACTTAGAGTCAGAAAATGGAGCTCCAAACCCTAGCTCTGCCACTAACTGTGAAGCCCTAGGAAAAATCACTTAAACTCTCTGTTTCTCTGCTTCCCCATCTGTAAAATGGGAACAATAATATTTGTGCCCCCTATATCTCAGGTTATTACAAAAGTGCCCTACAAACCTTAAGTTGGCATCTAAATGTAAAGTTATTATTTTTAGTGTGATGTAAGTAAAATTGGATCAAACTGTTAACAGTCTATATATCAAAGTATTATTTCTGCCCTAACATTAGGGCAGAAAGACCTCATAGTTATAGTAATTATTCTACCCAGGGTTGCTCTTTTCCTTGGAACCACTCCCAGTGCCTTCCATACTTCCTGGCAATGGGATGACCAAGGAATATGATGGTGATAACGGTATCTTCCCACTCCCCCCAGCAGTTATTTGGGCTGTGGAAGCAAGAATGTAGGGAGCCACAATGGTATCTGGGTGAATCAATTACCTTGATAAGTCCAGGTACCTGCCACTTCACAGGCCAGACAAACCCTAGAGTTGTGTTACTGCTTTGACAAACCTTAAAAATTAACTCATGACCCATGACCATGGCTCCCAGGTACCAATTTGGAGCCTCATTTTTCATCTCGTTTGCTTGACTGGATTCTCAGACCCCTGATGGTGTTTAGGAGGTGAAGGGGAAATGAGGGAAAATATTATAACTGTGTTTTTAAATTATTATTGCTTTCTAAGATGAAGACAATAACTAACATTTATATAGCACCTACTATGTGCCAAATATCATGCTAAGTATTTTATAATTATTATCTCATATGAGCCTTACAAGTACTATTAATTTAATTTAATTGCAAAATTAAAGTACTATTATTATCCCCTATTTTTGGAGATAAGGAAACTAAGGCAAACAGAGCCTAAAAGACTTGATCAACATCACACAGCTAGTGTCAGAGTCCAGAATTGAACTCAAGCCTTTCTGAATCCAGGCCTGGCACTCTATCCACTGTACCATCTAGCTGTCCCTGATACAATAGTGCCATCTACATGTGTAATAAGCATTTAATAATGCCTTCCCCAGAACTTCTTTATAGGTGCATACAATAGGCATAATAATCCCTTCCCCAGAACTTCTTTTCTACCAAAGGGTCATGGGACGATACAGATAGTCAAGGCAAAGAGTGGGGTAAAATCATCTAAAAGTAAAGTAAAATAGGAGACTAGTCTTAACTGCTTTTTTTGCCAGTAAAATTGAGAAACGTAAAACATTTTTCTTGACTCCATCTCAAAATAAAAATAAGAATCATGAGAGCAGACAGACAGACTTCAGGGCATTGTATATACCCTCTTTGGAGGATTTAGGGGAATGCATGGTATAATATACCAGACTAGGCTCAGGAAGGTTGGTAACTTGGTTTCAAAATTGAAACAAAATGATGTGTGTAGTCCATCTAACAGTTAAGAAAAAGAAGTTTGCTTAGGTCTAGCAGGGGAAAGACTTTCAGAGCATTCATTCATTCATTCAGCTGACCTTAGCTTCCCTGTGCCCATCATGATGCTGATCTGCTTGTCCTAAGCCTGAGGGTGGAACCAGGTAATGAGCCATAACCTGATTTTGATCCCGAGGGCATCAGAAAGCCACATCAACTGCCTGAGACATAGTCCCTTTTAATTATGTTCCTTCTCTGAGTCAATGAAACCTCCAAGACCATTTCAGTAACTTTTAAGAAAAATAACAAGTCCAAACCATATGTCAGGGCACAGGGGCATTTGACTCCTCCTGTCAAATGTGAGCATAAGAGAAGAACATGGGCAGAAGCAGTAGCCACACACATGAAATCACAGATCCACCAGACACCCAACAGGAATTACAAATGCTGTCTGACAAAGTCATTCATTGAAAAATAACACTTTTAAACACATTTTCTGAACAGTAAGCATGTAGGCACTTAGGTGGCACAGTGGATAAAGTGGTAGGCCTGGAATTAGCATGACCTGAGTTCAAATGTGGTCTCCAACACTAACTAGTAGTGTGTCCCTGGGCAAGTCCTCTGTCTGCCTCAGTTTCCTCAACTGAAAAATGGAGATAACAGCATTTACCTCCCAGGATTGTTGTGTGAAGATTAAATGAGATAATATTTGTAAAGCATTTAGCACAGAGACTGGTGCATAGTAGGAGCTTACTTTACAAGTAAATATCATATTGTATTATCAAGATGCAAAGGTAAATTAATACAAGTTAATTAACCTTAATTAATTAATTCAGTTAATTAGTTCAGTTCTATGTTATAACTAGCTAAAAAGAGGGGCTAAAGACAAAAAAGGAGGGAAACAAAGAAGACAAGATGAATAGACTGATAGCTATGCATAGACACACACACACACACACACACACACACACACACACACATACATGTACCTGCAGAGGAAAAGATGCCCCTAGAAACAGAGGGAGAAGGAAGAGGAAGAGAGTTTCAAAAGCACCTAGAGTGAGCATGCTCATATGTTATTCACTTTGGCTACAAGTATCAGAGATTCACTGACCTTAAAGTAAAAATAAAAAAGAATCCTCCAGCACTTTAACCTAGTCCTATCACACTGGGGTTAAGATTTTTTGGGGTTTTGTTTTCAAGTTTCAAAGTTCATTTTTTTTCATAAATCAAGCTATTTTTTCCTGGAATGCTAAAATTTCTACAAATACGTAAAGAAATTGCTTACATTTTAGGAGTTTCTTTGGTTAAAGGGGTAAAACTTTTCACAAATGTACCATGCTACCATGTAGCATGCCTCAGTCAATGCTGTACCATGAAGCAATAATCTACCTAATTTATTCATACTATTTCTTTTAAGGGGCCACAAGTATCACCAGAATTTTTTGTAAAGTGTATTTTAATATTTACCTAAAGTTTGATAACATAACCATTCTTGAAGTCTTCTATCTTAATCACTTTCGAAGGAGAAAAAAAGCCCTACCTTTCTTAGTCTGGAAGACAAAGAAAAAAGTAGCCTGTTTTTTCTGGAGGTGCAACACCATCTTATAACCTTTCAGAGTACCATGACTAAACATTTTGAAAGCCACATTGTGTTTTCAGGGTTATAGGTACCTAGCCATAAATAATACCACTTCTTGGTAAATGAGGGCTCAGTGAAATTCAGTTGTTTCCCCACTCCCATACTGTAGCATCATAGGTGGCACATTTGAGCTAGTCATATCAAACCCAGGTCTATTAGCTAGCTAAGGTCAAATCTTTAACAAAAAGATCTTTAGTTATGTCTACATCCATGATAAAATGTTTGACTAACTAAACATGCATGATACTGAATGAATTAGATTAAGAAGCTTTCAACAGCCGTCCCAGAAAATAGAATCCCCCTGTAATGTTTCTTTGTTTGGCTCTCTCTTTAGGTCCTGAAACTAAAGGAAAACATAATCTCCTTGGCTCTGATTGGAACTGTGTACCACAAATGACCACTTTCATTTCTGATGGAGAACAAGAGCCACAAATAACATACATAGACTCAAAACATAAGAATGTTGATCTCACTGATGATACCTTATGTCCAAAAGACCACAGGCATCTGTACCTAGAAAATACCTATAATTCAGATGACCTTGACCATCACTTAACCAAACAAGGTGACCCCACCAGTGAAGTGGAAAGCAGAGGCCTTGCTCAGCAATCATTGCTGTCACTTTCAGGTCTAGAGACAAGTCAAAAAGCACAAGATTCTCCCAGGAGTGCTAAAGTATCTTTTATTTTCGGAGAGCTTGCCTTGGATGATATTAACCCCAAAAACCTTGGTTATGAAAGACTATTGGATGAGAGTCCAGAAATGCTGGAAAAACAAAGAGCTCTTTACATGAGCAATGCCAATGACATTAAAGGCCTGGATTTCTCTCCAGATGTTGAAAGCATCCAGTTTGTGACAAACTCCGTTTATGCAAACATTGGCGATGGGAAGAACTTCGAAGCCACTGAAGGCATCGAAGAGCCCTTGCTGCGTGAGATCTGTTACTCGGAAAACACAGATGATGCTGAGGATGAAGATGAAGTGAGCTGTGAGGAAGATCTCGTAGTGGGGGAAATAAACAGGCCTGCCATCCTCAACTTGTCTGGGTCCAGCGATGACATCATCGACCTCACCTCCCTCCCTCCTCCTGAGGGTGATGACAACGAGGATGACTTCCTGTTACACTCCTTGAACATGGCCATCGCCGCTCCTCCACCTGGCTTCAGGGACAGCTCCGACGAAGAGGATTCTCAGCACCAAACAACCCAGTTCAGGGAGGATAAGGAACAGGCCAGCAGCCTGCAAAATGATGAAATTCCTGTGTCCCTCATTGATGCTGTCCCTACCAGCTCTGAAGGAAAGTGTGAGAAGGGGCTAGACGATGCTGTAGTCTCCACTTTGCAAGCCTTAGAGGCGTTAGCAGCTTCAGAGGAACAGCAGACAAATGACAATTCAGGTTCTTTCATGATTGTTACATTCATTCAATGATAATCCTACCATTTCATCCCTGCAAGCCATTTGCCCTAGGAAGTATTCATCCCTGTTGTGTTGTATAGCCTCATTGATGCATGTCCCATTTCATAGTATGTGCTGGACCTACTGTTACAGGGACCTTTTTGTTTCTGTTTTTGTTAATGAAAGGTTTTGTTTGTTCTTTTTTTTTTTTTAGTGTTTTTCTTTTGTTTTTTTTTCTTTTTTCTTTTTTTTTTAAACATGTGGCACTTTTTCCCCCTCCCTTTCTGGAACAACTGTGCAATAAAGTCAGAATCTTTTTTTTTAAAGGAAAAAGAATATGTATTTTTATAAGAGATGAATTCCATTTTCTTACATGTATTCAAGTGCCTGCAATATCTCCATTAATTGGCTCTTGTTTTTTATGGTATACAGGTGTAGCAATCTTGCGAGCTTATAGCCCTGAGTCTTCCTCAGATTCAGGTAATGAAACTAATTCTTCGGAAATGACTGAGAGTTCTGAACTGGCCACAGCACAGAAGCAGTCAGAAAACTCCACCCGCATGTTCTTGGCCACTAGTGAAGGCTACCATCCCCTTGTAGAAGAACAGACGGAATTCCCCATCTCTAAAAC
Source organism: Gymnobelideus leadbeateri (assembly GCA_011680675.1). Taxonomy (NCBI): domain Eukaryota; kingdom Metazoa; phylum Chordata; class Mammalia; order Diprotodontia; family Petauridae; genus Gymnobelideus; species Gymnobelideus leadbeateri. Next base: position 269,755 of record WOXC01004287.1, read on the forward strand.
CCCCTCGGGAGGCTTGCCTGTGAAGTCCTCCCAGGCCCTGGCTGTTCGACCAGCAGCCGAGCTACAGTCCAAAGTCGTGCCTTCAAAGCAGATTCTTCCCTCAGATAACATGGAGATGGAACCAGAAACTATGGAGACCAAGTCAGTCACAGACTATTTCAGCAAGTTGCACATGGGGTCAGTGGTGTATTCTTGTACCAGCAAAAGGAAAGGCAAGCTGGCTGATGGGGAGGGGAAAATAGCCCCTGACGGGGCAGTGACAGGAAAAAAGCAGCAGGGATCTAAAAAAGCAGAGATGGAGGAAAATGCCAAAGGGAAATTTGGTACGCTGGCATCACGAGACAGTCCACGACTAAGCACTTTTAACCTGGAGAGAACTGCCTTTCGCAAGGACAGCCAAAGATGGTATGTGGCTGCTGATGGTGGAGCAACTGAAAAATCCGGATCAGAGGTGGGGACTGGGAAGGCCTTTCAAAGGGTGTCCGGCCTTGGGACAATGGAAAACGAGTGTAAGGATGAAGGAAATCCTGAGGGAGATAACAGTGGTGCTCCCGGACTTGGCCAAGGAGAAAGCTTTCTGCCTGACATGACTTGTGTGTCCTCAGCCAAAGACATAAATCATCGTGAGGATGCGGATCTGTCTGCCGAGGACCATCCTTCCAAGCTTCCCGAAGCCGAGCAGGGCGTGGCTCGGCTTTGTGACTATCACTTGGCCAAGCGTATGTCATCCTTGCAAAGTGAAGGACACTTTTCTCTGCAAAGCTCCCAGTGCTCTTCGGTAGATGCTGGGTGTAGCACAGGGAGCAGCAGTAGCACCTGCCCTACCCCTGTGGAATCTCCCCTCTGCACCTCGGATGGGAAGCACATTATCTCTGATGCCTCAGGGAAGGGTATGACTTACCTTCCCGCAGATGAGAGACCAGCTGGGCTTCCCAACCCTGGGGCCACTTTTAAGGAATTGCACCAACAGACTGATCCCTTGTGTCACCGGATGACAGTGCCTGTTATGCATACAGCTGTTAATGCTGAGCCACTGTTTGGCACTTTGAGAGATGGATGTCATCGGCTCCCCAAGATTAAAGAAACCACAGGTACAGCACCAGAGAAGTGATGATTTTGACTCTTTGGGGTATCACAAAACAGGGACATGTAAATAGAATTTACCTTAAACTTGAAAATGAAAAAGTGCCCTAAGGAGAGGTGCAAAAGATAAAGGCAGGCAGTCAATTTAAATAGCAACCTTACTGTCCCTGAAACTTGATAAACTTTTAGGTAACTAAATTAAAAGCCATTTTAAAATTGCATTTACTATCCACATTTATACTGTCTGTACACTTTTAGAGTTTAATTGAACAACACTAAATCTTTTATGTCCAAACACTACATGTGGGTTTTTATTTATACACAGTATGCATGACTTAGGAGACAGCATTGTTTGACATCATAAATTCAGTTCAACTCAACTAGACCCCTACTGTATACAAGGAATATAGTCACATGGTTTCATCCTCTATCAACCTCTATTAATTATGTCACTATCATGGAAAGAAAAAGAATGATTGTTGATTTCGAAGAAACATTGCTTAGTTTATCCTTTTGCCTTCAGGTCAGGCTACACCTATGGCCAAATGTCCCAGATTTTCCCAGAAAGTCTCAATTTCAAATATTCTGTCTCACAGTCACAATAAACTATCAAAATGTCCCAAGAATTGCAATATTTCAGCAAATAGTAATTGAATAAGTCATGGCAATAAAGATTACAATAAAAATATACTTCGGTTCAGAAAGACTAAGTCACAGGAGACAGGATATCATAAATAGGTTACTTATGGCTCTAGAGATTATCATAATTCAAGTAACTGTGGTGTTTCTGATCCACATAGCACAAGTACAGCAGTGGGATTGCCCCCTCTCCAATGACAAAAGTCCATGAGCACCATAATATCTGTGTGGTTATGGCAACGAGGTAAAGGTGATTGATGGTTGATTCTGATTTTTAGTTTGGAACCCATGGTCACTCTAGCATACTTAAACCATACCAGACAGGCTGGTATACATACTGTTTTTAAAGACCCCTGGAAAGGAAAGATTCCATAGTGTCCTTTTCCAGCATCCAAAGAATGTCAATGACAGAAAGGTAATTTTCACAGTTAATGTAACTCTTTCCAAATTGACATTCCTTTTAACCCAATGCATGGGCCAAATAAATTGAAAGGAAGTGAGTTCTTTTAAGACTGTCAATCTAAGTGCATTTCAGTTAACTGAATAATCAGTCTCTACATAGGATGTGTTGTCCAAAGGTGCTGTTTACTCCTAATAGCTAAACCAAATATCCACCTAATAATAGCAGCTTAATTGATGAAGCTGTCATTATCTCTTATAAGAAGATTATGCTACTCAGTTTTATGAATGAATCAGTTGTCTTTGGATTGGCAGTTTTCAATATTCCCTCATTATACTAGGCATTGATTGCCTCCATTAGAAGTGTTATTCTTGCCTCCATTAGAAGTGTTATACCTTGGTGTGGAGGATTCTTGTAGAGCTGACCCTGACTCTACATAACTATGCTCACAGAGTACAAGCCACGGTAGGGTGAACCAGAATGGAAAAGCTTCAAGATATATGTCCCTCATATGACCGCCTAGCTCAGTAAGCATGCATCTCATCACCCAAAGACTGGCCATAAGGGGTGACGATTTGGGGAGGGGAAAAACAGCTCATGAAACTATCTGCCTAAGATACCCATGGAGAGGTTGTGATCTTATAAAATCGCAGATCTGTGGAAATGCAGGCATGGCATTTACTGAGAAACAATGTCGTAGCCTGTAAACTCAGCAAGCATTTCCCAAAATGTGCATGTAAAATGGCTAGGGGTCCCCTAGACATGAGGCAGAAATGACTGTCAGGGTGATGCTTAATGATTCTCTCTGTTTTCCTACTCCCCCTAGTGTAGCTTTCACAGAGCCTGGGAAGGGAAGACGAGGAGGCATGTCTTCAGCTTGTTCTCAACATCCTAAAGCTGATTCCATCATGCTATCATCCAACATTCACTCTGAATCAAAGGTGCCAAGTTCAAATCAAGACCCTAATGATTTTCCCAAAGCGAACCAGGCCTACGGAGTGGCAATGAGTTTGTGGCCATGTGAGCTGAGGGGAGGGAGCCTCCGAACGCCCCAGAACAGAAGGGTTCTGAGAAGGAGCAGCAGTGTCATTTCGGGATCCCCGGGCTTGGAAACATTTCTGGAGAGGAAGAAGGCTGCTATTGGCTTGAAATGCTCTGGCATGCCAGAAGCGGCTGAGTCCAAATCGGAAAAAAGGGTCGAAATTCCCCTAGGCAAAAAGTTAACCAAAAGTTACTCACAAAATTCCATGCACTTAGGCCCTGAAGGGAAAGAGAAAAGGAAATCTTCAGGGGCCCACAAGGACTCCAAGCTGTATAGAACGTTACCTTTGCGGAAGCTGGAGGCCAGCAATTGGAGATGTCGGGGACCCTTTAGCCATTGCTTCCTGAATCGAGGACAAGATGAGGATGGGGACGAAGAGGAAGAAAACAGCGAGGCCCGTCGCCGCGTCTCCTGCCTCTATCAACCTGAACTGTCCCGTGAGCTGCCAGAACCAGCCAGCCCATGCCTCCCTGCTGAAATCCAGAAGAAGGTGATGATGGTGGAGACCTCCAAAGTTCTTCCGGGCGGTGCGCAAGCCCCCAGCAGCCCAGCCTCGGACTTGAACTTGAACCCCTTCGAGCTGGCTTTCGAGGGGCGCATAGCAAGGATCAACACCCTGAAGGAGAGCAAGTACGAAATGCCCAACGGGTTCCTCGCCGCCCAAAATGATGCCAACGAGCTGCTCTGCCTGGTCCGGTCCTGTGCCGGGAAAAGAGAGGAATCGTCGCCCCGGGCAACCAGGCACGACCTGAAACTCTCCCAATACAAGCAGCTGTTATCCATAGAGTCCAGACATCTGGGAAGTGCCTGCAGGAAAATGGCCATGGCGGACAAAAGCCCCGAGGAGATGCTGGCGGCCGTGACCTCCAGCTTCCAAGTGCTCTGCTGCCTGACAGAGGCCTGCCTACGGCTGGTCAAGGTTGTGAGCTCTGAAGCACAGCGACAGGAGATCGTGGCCAAGATCGACGAGGTCGTCATCAACTACATCTGCCTCCTGAGGGCCGCCGAGGTAGCCACCGGGAAGACGTCCGCGGACCCCAGCTTGCGACTCTTGGCCCGACACTCGACCACCATGGCTGCCATTGTAAGCACACTAACACGTTCTCTGAAGATGCTTTTAAATAAATAAGTAGATTTAAAAAATTTAAAAAAAAAGGTGTGAAAGTCACTTCATGAGCGACCTTTGCAAAGCCATACATAAACTTTTATTTACTCTCTCTGTACTGATGATGAACAAGACGTTCTCTCTTCCCCTCTGTATATTTTGTTATTTTATATAAAAATAGGTATGAAAATCAAAAGTCACATTACTGAATATCGAACAAGTACTAATCAGATGTATTCTGTTTATAGATTTCTCTCTATATATATGTAAAAGAAGCATATGAAGAGGGTGGTGACTTTGGCTATTTTTCATATAGTCTAAACAGGTCTATGATGTGAAATTTTAAATATCGCAGTGTCAGAAGAAAAAGAAATGTACCCCCTCCCCCTTCTTCCAAGTTTATACTTGGGAGCCACAACATTGGTATTTAGAAGCAAGAAATCGAATCATAATGTATATAAAACAGCAGTTAATGTTTTAAAATTATAATTTTTAAGCATTGGAAATAACAAAAAAAGACATTTAAAAGCCCAAGAAGCTATTATAAATTATTAGAAAATATATAATAAATTGATTTTTGTTCATATTGCCTGGTTACTTGTTTATTTTCTAAACACGAAGGTTTATTGAGAAAGTATGTTCTTGTTATCTTCCAGTCTTTCTAATAGAAAACTCCATGGGGTAAGGATGGCCAGAAGAATGGGAACTGGGTATAATTTCACAAATATGTATTGGAGGGGGAAGGATGGGAGGAAGGGAAGAATTGTTTCTACTCTATTAATTCAGTTTTCTCATGCTGTTTACAAATGGCATCTCAGAAGTGAAGATAGGTAGGTTATTAGATAAGCTTTGGAAGCTACCCCTAATTCTGAACATGGGGATTGAGATGATCTGATTGTAGAGAACAAGAGGACCAACATTACAAAAACTGAATTACTTGATGGGCGAAAAAAAGATCCGCTTTGTACAAAATGTCAAGGCACATGCCCTTTTATTTTCACTTCAACGGGTGTGCTTTTACTCAGTGAGAAACACTTCCAGAAATAGTAAGTAGCATGAATAGAAACTAATTAGTGATCATGAAGAATAAATGCAGAACCTGAAATCTAAACCATATCATGCACCAGAACCTTGGGGGGAAGTGTGATTTAATAAAAAATTCACTGACTTTGGAGTCAAAAAGACTTTATTTTGAATCCTGATTCTATTGTTCCCTACCTGGGTGACCTTGGATTACTTTACCTCTCTGGGCTTGTTTACTAGACTGTAAAATGGAAATGATGTTTGTTAAGGTCTCTTCTAGAGCTAAGTCCTATGTCTGTACTCAGTGCATAGACAAAATCCTTATTTACTTATACTTCTTCTTTGTGGACAATATGGGCTATTGACTACACTTTTCAGTATTGTTATTTTATACTGAAAGAGATATGAGATTCAAGAATCACATTTACTAAATATTAAACAAGTATTAATCAAATATATTCAATTTATAGAATATATTCTACAGAATATAGCTAAAGTTAGTTCATGTTGTAACACTAATGCTCTTTCAGTTCACAGTCAGTGAGGTTTCTTTAGATCATGTCCTTAATTCCTTTCCTAGCATTCTCTAGAAAAGAATTCATGGCCTTCCTGGAAATATGGAATAAGCCATGAAAAGCAGTAAACGTATATTTAGCTAGAAAATGGTAGGCACATTAGAAGGACTGGGTATGCAACTACATCAAATGACATAAGAATTTTGTTTATAATTTTGCTGTAACTTACTAAAATTTCTTCTATCTGCTCTAATGGATTTTGAATATAAAGAATTACAATTCAAAAAAATTCATCCTGTGTCTCTAGTATGTACTAATATATTGGGTCAATTGACACTACTTGATTTTTTTTGAGGTATTATTAAATTCCGGCCCCTTTTTATTGACCCAATCAACTGTAAATTATTTTTTCCCTGATGACTAAGACAAAAAGAACTATGACTATGGAATCAGAAGGCCTGGATTTTATATCTCATTTCTACTACTTCCTACAAACTGTTTGAGAATAACTCCTCACTGAGCTTTGGTTTCCTCATTTATAAAATTAGAGGTTGAATTAGTTCATTTCTAACATCTATTCCAGCTTTAAGTACACATTCTAGTGTTATAACAAAGTCATTATATCATAAAATATAATCTAAATTATTTCTATGTGCTTAAGAATCTAAAACTTGCAGAAAATAGTTTGAAGGACATAGTGGTCGTAGCTTACATTTATATAGCACTCATCTTCCTGAGTTCAATCTGATCTCAGCCACTTACTGGCTGGACCCTGGGCAAGTCACTTAACCCTATTTGCCTTCTCTAAAAAATGAGCTGGAGAAAGAAATGGCAAACCACTTCAGGATCTTTGACAAGAAAACCCCATATAATAGGGTCATGAAAGTATGGCTCTAGATAATTACACACACTTTTATATGTATTATCTTTATCCTCACAGTAAAGCTGTGTGATAGTGCAAGGATTATCCCCTTCTAAGAAATGATGAAATTGAGAGATTAAATGGCTTGTATCCAAAGTCACAGTCAGAAAGTTTCAAGCCAATATTTGGACCTAGGTCTTCTAGCTCCAGGTATAGATAGGTATTCTCCCCATCACCAACACCTTGATATTATTATATAACTTCTTGAACTAGAGATCTGTACTATCTCATATGAGAAATCATTCTATATAAGAACTAGCTGAAAACACTGGGGGACATTTAATCTAGAGAGGAAAAGAAATAGAGGGAATATAGTAGCCTTCAAATATCAGAAATGTTTCAGGTGGAAATGGGATTAGACAAAAATAACCCTGGAAGGCAGCTGAACTCAGAGTGAATGCATTGACCAATCTTGATCCCAAAGAAAAGTTGATGAAGCACACTTTCTTTTTCTTGATACAGTGGGAAAGGGGAAGGTTAAGAAGGGGGGTGGGGATTGTGGGTAAAGAATGTTTCTTACTTTTTACAAGGAAGGATTTTTATGGGGTAGTGAATGTATTAGAAATTGTTTATAGTAGGAAAAAAATCAATAAAACTTTTTTTGGAGGTTGATTAGACTTTTCCATTTGGTTACAGAGGACAGAGCTAGGACCAAGGGATAAAAATTATAGGGAGGCATACCTTACAACACTGTAATTCTATGTATGCAAGTGGCAGCTAGGTGGAGGAGTAAATAGAGTGCAGAACTTGAACTCAGAAAAACCTGAGTTGGAATCCTAACTCAGACACTTATCTAGGTAAATCATTTAATTTATCTCAGTTGCATTATGTATAAAATGGTGGTAATAGTGCCTACTTCACAGGGTTATGAGAATCAAATGAGTTTATATTAGGGGTGGCTATGTGGTGCAGTGAATAGAGCACTGGCCCTGGAGTCAAGAGGACCTGAGTTCAAATCTGGCCTCAGACACTTGACACACTTAGCTGTGTGACTTCGGGCAAGTCAACCCCAATTGCCCTCCAAAAAACAACAACAAATGAATTTATATTTGTAATGCACTTTGTAAACTGAAATTTGGGCAGGAAGATGGTAAAATGAACAGAGTACAGGGCCTGAAGTTAGGAAAACTCATCTCCCTGAGTCCAAATCTGTCCTCAGACATTTATTATTCTTTGTGATATCGGGAAAGTCATTTAACCCCATTTTCCTCAGTTTACTCATCAGAAAGAATGAGCTGGATAAGGAAATGGCAAACCACTCCAGTATCTTTGTCAATAAAACCCCAAATGGGGTCACAAAGAGTCAGACATGACTGAAACGACTGAACAACAACTACAAAAACCCTAAAACTAATTTACAAATTTTAAAGGGCTATATAAATGTTTATTTTTATAATTATTTTCATGCCATCTTTTTTACTTATTAGCTTTGTGACTTTTAGCAAGTTGCTTAACCTTATGTAAAACAATTTTCATACCCGAAAGTGTTTTGCAAGCTTAAAAATCTCTATTAGTTTTCATTATTATTTGAATCCCAGCTTTGTTACTTATTATAACTATGACTTTGCAAATTACATAAGCTCTGATTCAATTATTATTATTATTGCTACAATTAATGGTCATGATAATCTATTTGATTTTCCTTATTAATCCACACTAATCATAGCAGTTTGAATTAGAAAATTATTTTATCCTGAATTACAGAACATTTTATTTCATTATTTTCAAGTATATACTTAAAGTTGGTTTAAAAATTTATAACCATTCTTGAGAGTTCTCTTACACACACATAGTCAGTTAGCACTAAATATGTCAGTTTATTATGCATATCCATATAATGAAAGTATTTGAAGGTGCTTAAAAATAATGTTTTTAGTTATTTGAACACCCCATTTTGCTCATACTATCAGTTTGCCTGATCTGTTAAGAAAGCATTTAATTTGCTAAGTCCTTCTGCACAGCAAAGTCCTTCTACACAGATGACTCCAAAATGTGTATTTCTAGCCATGATGTATTAACTATCTCATTCCTGTATCTTCAAATTTTTTGTTTTTTGACATTTCCTCTTGAATATCTAGCAAAATTCTTAAACTCAACTTATCATGGAATCATAAACTTAGGTAAAAAAAAAGTCCTCAAGAGATCATCTGGTTCAGTCCTTTTATTCCGTTAGATAAGCCACTTCACTGAGGCCCAAAGAGGTTTATTTTCTCTCCACAAATTGAGTTCCATTTCCCTTGACCTTTCCTTCATTGGTACCACTAGTCACTCAACTTGAGGAATCATTGGATTATCTTTGACACTTCAACTCCTCCCTCTTCACCACATATTTCCAATGAGTCATTAAGTCCTTTTAATCATTCTTTGAATAATGCTAAATTTACATAATACCTTAAAGTTAACAAAATGTTTCCTCACAATAATCCTATAATGTACAAGTATATTATGCTTGTATATGTATATATATATATATATAAATATATATATATACATAAATATATATATACATATATATATGTATACACACATATATACACACAAACTAGGTAAATGGATGAATGGATGGATAGATTACAAGTATTATCCCTATTTTTCAGATAAGTAAAATGAGTCTCAGTGAAATGTAGTGCAAATGCAATATTCACAGCCCCAATGGTCACTATAAATATTCTGGTATAGGGGCAGCTAGGTGGTGCAGTGAGTAGAGTGCCGGCCCCAGGGTCAGGAGGACCTGAGTTCGGATCTGGTCTCAGACACTTAACATACACACACACACACACACACACACACACACACAAAACCTAGCTGTATTAACTTGGGCAAGTTACTTAACCCCAATTGCCCTCCAAAAAGAAAAATAAATAAACAAACAAACAAATAAATGAATGAATGCATGAATATTCTGGTATAGTGCTAGATCACAAAATATAACAGATTCTCCATATAAAAGACAGAAGCAAAACATTTATTCAGACACCAGAAAACTGAATCCCAAAACCAGTAAGTCAATTCCATCATAGTAGCAAAGATGTTAATAAGCCATACCAGCACAGAGAGCCACAGTATCCTTAAGCCTTCCCACAAACCAATACAGGTCTAGCTGTCACAAAAGGTGGCAAAAAACCAACATTTACTCAGAAGCCTAACTGACTCCTTTGGATGCATCCTCTCCTCCTCCCAGTCTAGCTTACTCTGACTCCTAGCTTCCTGTGTACTCTGCTCCCCCCTTCTGCAAACTCCTCCCACCACAGTCTCCATGTGATTACATTCAGTCTATTAGGGGGCAGGGAATATCTTCAAAGCAGGGAAGGTCTTCAAATTCCCTTAGGCTTATTAAGGGGCTGGGAAGATTTTCAAATTACCATTACCGTTATGGGAAGTTAAGCAATTTGTTCATGTTCACATACCTAGTAACTATCAGAATATGAATTTAAATCCAAGTTTCTCTACCTCAAATAGCAAAACCCTTTTCACTACACAATGATGTTCTTTAAATCTTTGAAATTCCTCTAAGATCTATCATTTCCTTTTTATTCCTACTGTTGTCATCCTAATTCATGTACTTATCACCCAATCTATGATAACACAATAAAAATATTATTTTCTAATCATCAAATTTTAGGAAAGACAGTGATAAACTGGAGCACAGCTAGGAAGGCAACCAGAAAGAGGAGGGGATTTCAAACTGTCCCACATAAAGATTGGTTGATAGAATGGAAAAATTATCCTGGGGAACAGAAGACTTAAGGGACAAGTGATCTTTTGTTTCAAAGACTACCATAGCAAAGAAGAATCAGAGCTATGCTACCTGCTATCTCTGTGACTTGCTCAAGTCACTTGTGCATTCTGAGCTTCTGTTTCCTTGTCTACAAACTGAGGACCTGCATGGTATTTTCCAGCTCAAGTCCGTGATCTCATGAGGTTTTTTTGAACTTTGAAGGGGTTCAACTAAGAGTAACAGGCAGAAGTGTCAGAGTCAGATTTCTCCTTTGCATAAGGAAAAACTCACTAACATTAGTGTTGTCCAGAAATAAGATGGGAGGAAAAGAGTTCCTCATCATTGGAGGTCTTGAAGTAGGATCGGGGTGACCAACTATAAGAGATTTCTTAGAGTGAATTCTTGTACACCTATAACTAGAATTCTCTTTGACTTTTGGAATATGATAGCTTCCTACCTGATATTTTGATACTCTTTTCCAATCCATCCTTCAAACTCTGCTTAATATCCTTCAATGGCCTGCCATTAACTGCAAAATTTTCACCCTGTAATTACAGACGTTCCATAATCTCTTTCCCCAAATCTTTCCTATTACATTTGAACACAAACCTTCTACCACCATAAGGCTGCTTCACTACACCTTAAATGAATATCCATTACCATTTCCAAATCAATTCAACAATGCATTGTTTTCCATGTTTTTGTTGACTGTTTGTTGAAATGATCCATTGAGTGATTGATGCTATTCCAGAATGTTCTCACCACTCTACCCACCCAGTTCCTACTTTGCCTTGTCTTGAGATAAACCTCTTCCATGAAGCCCCAGACTATACCCATAATTATCTCTCTGAACATTGCCATATGCCCTTACATCTTCTTTGGGCACATAATCACATCTTGTTTTATATTTTTATTTAAAAGTTTTGTGTGTATGTCTCATCTACCCAAGAAGGTGGTTGGCTTTTGGAGAATAAGGCTTATGCCTCATATTTCTGGATCCTCCGCAACACCTAACACAGTACTGGGCATTCAGTAATAAGTATTTATGTCCAAATCAAAGAAGACACTCCTCATTAGAGTGACTGCTAGAGAAGCTGCCTCAATAATGAGCATGTAGTTTCCTCTCACACCATTTATTTGCATGCAAAATCCAGTGAAATTTCTCTCCAAATTACAAGGCAGTACAGGGTAGGGATGGCATATATAGTGACTCAGCCATGCACCAGAGAATTTTCCTGGGGACTTGTCTGCAGACAAACAATGCCCCTGAATAATCTGTCCAGGGAGTACCTCCCCACATAATATTCTTACATAGTGAGAAATTTCCAGCAGAGTTCAGCTCTCCCTCATTGCCTGTTTTTACCTAGTAAATATTAAAAAAAAAAAGACTGAGAATCCATAAATTAATCTCATTAATAGGGATCCTGGCTTTACAGACTTTGTTAGCTATCTGAAGTTTGGGGTTCCAAATTCAAAATGAAAATTGTAATGGTCCAATATGAAAGCCATCACACAAACAAACTTGCACTAACAGACTTCACAATAAAATTGTGAATAAACATTCATTATGATTCATAAATAAATATTAATCAAGCACTGATTTTGTCAGATCAAATTCTCTTACCAGGCTTCATTTTTCTTCTGGGAAATGATTGATTATGTATTTAATATTTTAGCTTTCTAAAACCTGATTAGATTGGGAATTATGATCATCTTAGATTTGCTCATTTGATTTTTTTTAATCTGTTCATTCTAATTTTATACCCAGAAAGGAGGTGACTCAAAGGGTCTCATTAGAGAAATTGAATGGTGAGATCAGAACTCTACTAACCAAGTAGTGGGCATGTGTGTTTGTTCCATAGAACCTGAAGTCCAAGCATCAACAGAGTTTGGACTCAGTTATTAACTCTGATAGTTGGGTCCAGTCTTCTCTGTACATAGGCCCAAGTCTTTAAGTTCCAGTTTCAGAAAATCTTCTGACTTAAGAGAGGATATACAGGCAGGAAGATAATTTAGGTATAAAGATATAATGCACAGATTGCAACAGTAGCATTAGACTTTTTGTTGTAAATGAAATCAAATAACGTAGTTAGGCCAGCCTTCCAAAGTAGTTCAGGCCCTCGAGCCTCAGGATTTTAGAGAAATCAGACTGCACCAGTAAGAAAATAATCTCTGGGAGAGTTTGAATGACAATAAAAATCGAAATGATGAAGACCAGCACTTGTTCAACTTTTATTTTTTCTTAGGAAAGACTAATTTTTTTGCCTGTGGTTCAGTTTCATATATTTCAATACCAGTCTTGAAAATCCTTAAAAATAGCCCATAAAATACACAGCATGGCATCCTCTATATACTTCTTCTTGATTTTATAAAATCTTATTTTGGCCATATGAGCAGAGTTTTAAGTTTGACATGTCAGAATTTCAGAGTTCATGGAAAGATTTCAGAGGCCAAGTAATCCAATCCATATCTGAGCAAGAATACTATCTGCAACCTGTCCAACCAATTCCATATAGACTTGGGCAAATCACTAAACCTCAGGGGCCTTTGTTTCCCCAATTGTAAAATGTGGGCAAATGTTTCCTTCCAGCTCTAGATCTATACATTGGTCATTCAGCCTCTGCTTAAGACCTCCAGTAAGGAAGAGCTCGTACTTCCCCCTCCCCAGACAACCCAATGTACTTTGGGATAGCTTTCATAGTTAGGATGTTTTCTTTTGTTTCCCCACCAAGTCTAAACTCGCCTCTTGGCAAATTCCAGTCATTGTTTGTACCACTGCCCTTTGGGTCAAATAGAACAAAGCCTTCTTCCACATGATAAGTCATCTCTCTCCTCATGCCCTAGTCGACCTGTTTCATAGTTTCAGCTCCTATAAACAATTCTCACATGACCTTTCACCTATGTGGTTGCCCCTTCACATTCTCTATTTTATCAGTATCCTTCCTAAAAAACATTAAATATAATTCTTCATATGCGGCATGCATAAGGCAGAGTATAGTCATTTTATCGACTCCCTAGGCCTGTACAATAGGTATCTTTTACTACAGCATGAGATCATAGCCAGGTGGCCCAGTAACTAGGGTGCTGAGCCTGGAATCAAGAAGACTCATCCTCCTGACTTCAAATCTGACCTTAGACACTTACTAGCTATGTGACCCTAGGCAAGTCACTTAACCCTGTTTGTCTCAGTTTCCTAAAGCACTCCTGTATCTTTTTTAAATTAATGTATACTTTTTCATTGCAATAATATTTTATATTTTCCCCAATTGCATGTAAAAACAATTTTAAACATTTTTGTTGTGTTTTTTTTTTAAGTTTTGAGCTCCAAATTCTATCCCTCCCTTCCCTGGCCCCTCCCGGAGATGGTAAACAATCTGATATAGGTTATACACATGCAATCATGTAAAATATTTCCATGTTAGTCATTTTGTGCAAGAAGACAAGAACAAACAAAAAAAGAAAGTGAAAAATAGTATGCTTCAGTCTGTATTCAGACTTTCTCTGGAGGCAGATAGCATTTTTCATTATGAGTTCTTTTGGATTGTCTTGGATCATTGTATTCCTGAGAATAGCTAAGTCATTCACAATTCTTCATCATACAATATTGTTGTTATTGTATACAATGTTTTGATTTTGCTCACTTCACTTTGTATCAACTCATATATGTCTTCTCAGGATTTTCTGATATCATTCTGCTTCTCATTTCTTATAGCACTATAATATTCCATTATAATCATATACCACACCTTGTTCAGCCATTGGTTCATCACCCTCAATTTCTAATTCCTAGCTACCACAAAAAGAGCTGCTATAAATATTTTTGTACAAATAGGTCTTTTCACTTTTGCTTTTTTTTTTAATCTCTTTGGGATATGTACCTAGCAGTGGCATTGTTAGATCAAAAGCACAGTTCTATAGCCCTTTGGGCATAGTTCCAAATTGTTCTCCAAATGTTTGGATCAACTCACAACTCTACCAACCATGCATTAGTGTGGCCTGACCTGTTCTTGAAGAAGCCATTCTGGCCTTTGTGATCAAAAATTCCTTTTCTAAATCTTTAATAGAAATCTATTTAATAATACATTAAGTTTTGCCACAAATTGAAGTCAAGCTCACAGCCCTATGGTTTGCAGATTCTATTTTCTTCCTTTAAAAAAATATTCAACAGAAGTTTCTTTTTCATTTTTTTTCCAAAGTCACATTTGCCAGTTTTGTCAGTACCATAGGACATAGTTTGTGTTGGTCAAGTGATTCCAACTCATCATTTTTATCATCTTCTTTCAAAATTGTAATAGCTGTGCTTTTAAGAGTTTTTTATTTAAATTATTTTCATTTGACTCTTCAACTCTACCAGTCATTGAGGACCCTTCACGGTTACTATGCTTTCTAACAGTCTCATGTGCCAAAATTCAAGAATACCGTATTTTGCTCTTGCCCAGATTTTCTGACTTGTATACAAAGAAGTTGATTTTATTTTCTATCAGTGACTGATATTTGGTATGGATCCTGAAAGCCATCACTGATCCCCAAATTTAGATTTGATTCCCTATTTCTTCCTTGACTTTTTTCATAATGTGGTAATTTGATAAGTACTTCACATTTTGTATCTAGAGCAGCAGTTTTCAAAGTGTGGTCTGAGGACTCCTGAGGGTCCCCAACACACTTTTAATTGATCTTTGAGATTAATTTTAAAATATTTTTCAAACAAATTCAAAAACAAAGTCACAGAGGTTGCTAAGAGGGCCAGTACTCAAACTCAGAACCAGTACCTCCAAAGTCAACGCTCCTTCCAGAGTAGTATTATTCAGGATGTGCATGGATCTCTGATTTGGGTATTGTCTTTTCTGCCCCCTAGAGTACAATCACAGCAGTACAAGTTCCAATTAGTCCTTTGTCCTTTGATGTAGAAAGCTGACATTTCTATGTCAATGCCAAGTATTATTATTATTATTATTATTATTATTATTAATCCAATCCAATAAACTTATTAAGCACCTACTATGTGCCAGGCCCTGTGCTAAAGCACTGTGCTAAGATCATTATTGATCTTTATTACTCTTTGCCAATGAATGCACCATGCCTTTTTTCTCAGAAGCATTTGTACCTCACTTAGCACTGGCCAAATATTGGCGGAAGCCTTTTTCACTACTTTTAAATAAGTGTATTTGGTGGCTGATTTACTTCCCACACAGGCACATTTGAAGACAGCACAAGGACAATTTCTAGATTCCCATAGAACCAAGTCAAGTCCAAGATCAAAGGAGGCAGCTCCTCTTCCTTCATTAGTTCACCTTTTGTCAGGTTTGCAGATAGGTATAGATGATTATCTCTTTTTTTAAAAAATGATACATTGGAATGGATGAATGGAAAAGCATTAAGTATATGCAAAGCCCTGTGTGAAACTCTGAAGTTACAAATAAAGAATCAAAATAATATCTATTTTCAAAGAGCTCACATTCTTTATAGGGGAAACAGGAGGTTTCAATTGCAGTGGAAATGGCATAGCCCAGTAAAGTGATCCTGAATCCTTATACTCTATAATATGTAAATATAAATATAAATATAAATATATATATATATATATGACTGTCTCTGTATGTGTGTGTCATATACAAGCAAGGGGAATAGAGTGCCCTAGTCTGATGCCTTAGGTCTTTTCTCACTCTAGTCTGACTTCACTCATTAGAGCTGTAACTAAGGTAGAACAACTGGGACTTTGTCACAAGGGATCAAAATCTAAAAGGCTCTAGTAGTACTTCAACTCCTTTGGCAGCACAGAAATAACCAAAGGTAGCAGCTAGTTAGCAAGATTAATTGATTTTTTTAAAAGAAGCTACCAAATTGTCTCTTTCTCTGTTTCCCTAAAGCTGATGGGTTTCTTCCTGGCCCAGCCATACCCTGCTCCCATCCTTGACTGTACCAGCAACCTCCTACCTATGGCTTTGAGGTCTAGGGGTCTCTTCCTCCATGAGACTTTGTATCTCAAAGTTTCTCCCCTCCCCAAAATTGAATGAATGTTTAAAAATCTGATTTAGGTTTATATTTCAAAATGCTTTTCAGCATATTTTATGAAGCTTGTCCCAACTGTCAAAATTCCTAATTATAGCTCTGACACTCAGAATTCTATTTCAGGCATTAGCTCATAAAAGGCCAGTCTCATCCTCAGTCTTCCTACCAGCTTTTAATTCCAACATACCTCTGACTTAAGTGATCCTGGCCCTAATTTGACCAAACTGTTCTCCTGTGGTCTAAGAAGCAGTACAAAATCCAGCTCTACAAAGGCTCAGGGAGGCACTTGAAGTGAGAAAAGAATCTAGATTCACTAACTGCCACTTCTCCCCTTTCCCCCAGGATAGTCCCTTCCCAAGCCCAGACTGAGCCACAAGCATTCAGGTTAATGCAATGACCAGATACTTCTTTATTTTTAGAGATAATACTTATATATGTTTATACATGCCAAAAGGACAGATTGCTGCATAACATCTCTGCTCATTTTAAAACTCTTAAAACAACAACAATATGACAATGATTATGTAATAAGTTCAAGTGTGAATAATAATAGCTAACATTCATATAGCACTCTAAGATTTGCAAAGTGCTTTACAAGTATAATCTTATTTGATCCTCCCAACAACCCTGGGAGGTAGATAATAAAATAAACCCTATTTTACATATAAGGAAACTGAGGCAAGTAGAAATGAAATCATTTGTCCAGGGTTATATAACTAGTAAGTATCTGAGGCTGAATTTGAATTCAGGTCTTCCTAACTCCAGACCCAGAACTCTATCCACTTTGACACCTAGCTATCTTTTAATAGGCTCAAAGGATAGTTATTTTCTACACAGTCAATAGCATGTGTTGGGGGCAAAAAACATCCTCCTTTGAGCATTTCATTAACCTGGTACATTAATGAGAATGTCTCTGCAGTGGCAACCTTGAAGGGGATCCCTCCCAAAATTTAACTTAAAATGGATCATTTCATGTTCAGCTCACCGTTATAAAAATTTGAAACTGGAAAATTAGAAATCATAAGTTTACAGATAGAAGGGATCTCAAGAGGCCCTCCTCCACCTTCATTTTAAAAATGAGGAAATAGAAAATCAGGGAAGGTAAGTATCAAAACATAGTAGGTTCTTCATGAATGCTTGGTGAAACTGACTTGCCCAAGGCCACACAGCTAGTAATCCCCAGAGGCAGGACTGGAACCTGGATCCTCTGACTTCAGAGCCAGTCTCCATTGCACTGGAGACTCCATTGCACTCCATGTTGCTGCTGACATTAGTAACATTACCTCTTGATAGAAGAGTTACTTGAGACTCGGAGATTCAGAAGTTTATTCCCATTTCACATGGTTAATTAATAGCAGGAAGAAGAGCCAGGCTGGTCACCTGTCAAGGTGACAGTCAGAATACTCCATTAGTACGCTTGTGATGTCAGAAGAAAGTGGGAAGACTCCCAGCACATTGCATGAACCCCACTTCCCTACCTCCTATGGCAAACATCAGAATCATGTAGGATGGGCAGGCATGCATTGTGTTACAATCTATACTGCAGAAGGTGCTAGGTGGTGCAGTACATGAGAGCCTAAGCCTGAAATAGAGAAAACCTGAGTTCAAATCTGCCTTTGGACATTGACTAGTGGGGCAACCCTGGGCAAGTCACTTGGCCTCTGCCAGTCTTAGTTTTCTTCAACTGTAAAATGGGGCTAATAACAAGAAATTTTTCCAAGTCTTATCGGGAGGACCAAATGAGATATTTGTAGAGCACTTAGTATACTATCTGGGATATGAGCAGGTATATAATAAATGCCTGTATCCTTCCTTTCTTCCTGTATTATTGCAAGGAACTTCTGACTTAGAACCAGATAAACCATGTATTTCTACAAATATCTACGAACCCTCAAATGGATATCATGAATATTTATGAGACAGATGAGCTGAAAATTTTTCATTTGCCTTTTAAATCATCCAGAATCAGAGCCTACAATATTATAATTAATATCCAAAGATGATAAGGGACATTTTAATAGCATTTATGGATGTACTTTCTATGTCTCTATTTCTGACTGTCTATCTGTCCTTCTTTGCCTCTGTCTCTGTTTCTCTCTGTCTCTCTCCACCCCCACCTCCACAGCTACACACACACACACACACACACACACACACACACACACACACACACACACACTTCAAGTAATATTTCTACAACAGCCTGCCAAGCTGCTTTCAGGGCCAGTGACTCCAATAATTATGAAATACAGACCTGTGTGCAAGCAGACTTTTATTAGTTCTACATTCATAAACTGTCAGGGTAGTTTCATATCAGAGTTTGACTTTCCATTTCACTTCTTTAGGGGCTAAATGATCACTTCAAAGAAAAATTAGACTTCAGAATGCCAGTGGTTGGTGACTTCCTAAAACTTCTGTTTTGACCAAGGTTTGGAGGAATCTCCATGGATGTCATTGAAACTTTCAACAATTTTCCATAGTAAGATACAGGTTTTAAAGAGCTTGTTTCTGTTAAGGGTTCTCCGATTGTCATCATGTCTTAGACCATCCTGAAGCTTTCTCCAGCTTCCCATGGTCCGGATCACACCTCTAACTTTAAGAAAAGGAAAAGAGAGTTTTATACTTATTGTTGGGGTTTCCCATTTGACACGTGCTAAGTTAGATAAAGAGTTGGAAAAATATAGAGAGCAGAGAAAAAGGATGATGATTAGAGATCAGGTGGCAATCATAACAGAATGGGAGGGGCAGCTAGGTGGCATAGAAGATAGAGCACCAGCCTTGGAGCCAGGAGGACCTGAGATTAAATCCAGACTCAGACACTTACTAGCTGTGTGACCCTGGGCAAGTCAATTAACCACAACTGCCTAAAAAAGAAAGAAAATGAATGGGAGAAAAAAACAACAGAAGTTTGAGTAGAAAGAGAGAAAGCCCTTCTACTGATGTCTGCTGACTTGTATTCTGGCAAGTAACCCCTCCATGCTTTTTCTCCTCCCACTGCTTCTGCTCACCTGGCTCCTTTCCCCTAATTATCAGGCCATATTTTTAATACTGGATAAGACCTTCTAGTTGAAACCACTCATTTTACAGATGAGGGAAAGGGGGTCCAAAAGGTTGAGTCAGGCAATAGCAGAGCTGGGGTTGTTAAAATACCACCTGTCCACTAAATCATAGCCCAAAAGATTCCTCTTTCATGAAATGTTCCTGATTTTATCCAGATGGAAGTTCAGTCTCCATCCCTAGAGTGCTCACAACATTTTGTTGGTTCCACATCATCTTCCCTGTGACTTTTGTTCCTCAAGCAACCTTCTCTGTGAACCATTACCAGCTCCTTCATGTAACTGCCTTTTTAACTAGCCAAGTTTGAGCTACTGAAATGAGACAAGGATACTATTTGGCATCACTATGGAAAATGGAAGGCTTGTATGGCTCCCCTCTGCTTTCTGGTCTCACCCTATTTCTGCATCCAAAATGACTTACCCACTACCCCATCAACCACTGTATTTCTGCTCTTAGTAGTGGGACAGGGCCATTACTGACAATAAACAGTACAACCTCATGTATCAAGGTTCACAAGGTATCCCAGTGTGGCAGAATACCTCCATGCCCTGGAGATTTTAGCCTTACTACATGGCTGGCCTATGTAATGGGAATAATAAATGAGTTATTACTTTTACTTTGATACACACTGAAAAAAAAGTTCTCTGCTGTGCAGCAGGCTGAAACGATCATTTTGTTTTCTGGCTTATTAAAGAAGAGTTACAATTCTGGAAGAAGATTGCAACTTGAAAGCAGAAAAATTCCTTATTATTTCAAAGGATGAAAATCTCACCCATTTATGCTACTATGAATGAATGATTAGGCTATACTTTAGGATTATTCTCATATTACACAGTATTAATGCTCTGAATGAGAAATGGAAATGAAATAAGACATTCTAATTGCAACTTCTAATCATGCAGAAGTATCACTAAATCACAGATGAAAATGTCAAATAAAATAACATAACGAAAGAATAACTATAAAGCCAACAGGAAATTTTCAACACTACACTTAGAAAATTCCAAGGAGAAAGCAAAGGGAATGTCAAAAATGCAAGAGAACCAGGCAAATAAGAACACAGATCACATTTTATTAAGCTGTATTGCCTCCATGATATATATCAGGGGTCCACAAACTATAGTCCAAAGGCCAAATCTGGCACTTTGGTACTGCTGGCCAGCTAAGAATGGTTTGGACATTTTTAAATACAATAAAACTTTATTTTAGAATGTAAAAACCATTCTTATCTCACAGGGGTGGACCAGATTTGGTCTATGGGTCAGAGATTGCCAATAGCTGATATGTGTTCATTTCTGGATAAATATTACTTATTGATGGAATTTTAATTAATTGCAGCATGGCATAGTGGAAAGGAGCTTGATTTGGTGTCAGAAGATAATGGTTTATATCTCCTATCCAGTTATACCAGTTACCAGTTATATCCCTGATAAAGAACAACCTCTCTGTGTCTCAGTTTCTTTATGTTTAAAAAAAAAATAAAATAAGTTTATTAATAATAAGTTTAAGATAAGTTTAAATAATAAGTTTAAAAAAAAAGTTGGTGGTTTCTTTCAGTTATATCTGATTGTGATCCCTGTCCATGAGGTTTTCTTGGCAAAGATACTGGAAGGGTTTGATATTTCCTTCTCTAGTGGATTAAGAGAAACAGAAGTTAAGTGACTTGCCAAGGATTACACAGCAATTAAGTGTCTGAGGTTAGATTTAAATTCAGGCCTTCCTGACTCTAGGTCCATTATTCTATCCACTGAGCCACCTAGCTGCCCCCTTAAAAAAAGTGTACTGTATGTTTAATTTAACAAGATAGCAACATACTCTTTGTGCCCCTTTCTTTTTTCTTCTATGTATTTTTAAATTTTTATTTATTTTTAATTTATGGAATAAAACAAGCATTTCCATAACATAGTATAATTTTTAAAAAGATGATTGCACATGAAACTGCAAATCTATTGCGCACAACTTGCTATTCCTTTTAAATATACAATAAAGTTATCGTGTACATTTTTTTTAAAGCAATTGGGGTAAAGTAACTTGCTCAAGGTTACATGGCTAGTCATTATTTATGTGGGGGTGCTCATTTTCTGAGGCCGGATTCTATCACGGGTCATCCCAACTCCGAGGCCGGCGCTCTTACTCACTGTGCCACCTAGCTGCCCCCTCATGTACATTTTTTAAATGGTGTAATAATACTTATAGTACCTACCTGGTGCAATAAATTAACAGGCATATGGGGCGCTCAGGGAAGACTAGTGTCTCTGGGGTGAGAACCTGCCAAACCTTTTCAGGGCTTGCTTATCCATCTTTGGTGTCTACCTGTCACCCAACTGTCACCTATGGCTCCAAGAAGCTATAATTTGCACAGTGGACACACCTCGGTAAAACCACCCCCACAGACATGCTCAACTAAGTTGAGGATCACTGACAGGCCTCAGACTGGTCAGTAAGTTAGAGGGATGTCTACCTGCTACCTCTTGACACCAGGTCAAGGTCTCTTCCCATTATGCCATGCTGCAATTAATTAAAATTCCTTCACTAAGTAATATTTATCCAGAAAGTAGTCTATATCAGCTATTAGCAATCTCTGACTTACATGACAGGCATGTGAAGACTCCCACTGGTAGAATGGGGGAATGAGAACAATTTGTTCTAACAACCATGGAAGTGACTGAAGCAGGCACAATCTAAGACACGGAGTTCATTTACTGCACCCTGGGCTGCTTTGTCCTGCCACTGAATTCCAGTGACTCTGGAAGAGAGTCAGGCTGATGACTTTGTACAGCTCTGCCTCACTTGAATCCAGTTCACCCACAAGTCAAGACATCAGAAATGAGGGATGACCAACTCCTGAATGACAGCATTATCGTGGGGAAAGGTAGGGTAGTGGTTCTGGGTAGAGGATTCTGAACTTTACTGAAGAGCCAATAGGGAGCCACTGGAGACTTCTGAGAGGAGGAGTGATATAATGACATCTACACATAAGAACAAATATTCTGGTGATAGTAGTGGGGATCAATAGGAAGGAAAAGAGAGTAGAGGCAGAAAAACTTCTAAGTAGACTATTGTAATAGTCCAAATGGGTAGTAATGAAGGCATGCACCAGTGGTTAGTAGCAGTGAAAACAAGAAAAGCAAACATATGCAAGAGGTATTGAGACAGTGACATCAGCTGGATGGGAGAGATGAAAGAAAAGGAAAAGTTAAAGGTAACTCAAAAGTGGTAACTTGGGAGATCAGATAAATGTTGGTGCCAATGGCACAGCAGGTAGAGCGCTGAGCCTGAAGCCTCAGTCACTTACTAGATCATGACCCTGGTCAAGTCACTCAACCTCTGCTAACCTCTGTTTGCCTCGGCTTCCTTATCTCTAAATATCTCCTACCTGGTTGTGAGGATCAAATGGCATGATGTTTCAGCGCTTAGCAGAGGGCCTGGTACGCAATAGGTGAGATATAAATTCCTATCCCTCCCCTACCCCATATACTCAGAGAGAGAGGAAGACCACTTTAAAGGTTAAGATTACAAGGACAGTTTGGGATATGATGGGTTTGAGGTGCCCATGTAACATTCCACTGGAGATATCCTGTAAGTTAGTTGCCAGATTGTTGGAGTTTCAAGCCTAGAACCTAGAAAGTTCAGGATGAAAGAAATAGATTTGGAAGTCATTGGTGTAGGGATGCTACTTGAAGCCACGAGACTGTCAAGGGAGAGAATAAAGAGAAAGAGAAGAGGATCCAGGGAAAATCTTTAACAACACCTACCCAGAGGGTCAGAAAGAGGCATAAAAAGCCATGCAACATAGTGAGAAGTGGGAAGATTCCTGGATTTGGAGTCACAGAACCTAGGCTGGAATCCAATTCTGCCATTTATTATTTGTGTAACTTTGAGGATGCTGCTTAGCTTCTCTATATCCCATTTCCTCCACTATACAATGAGGAATACGAATTAGATATATCTTTTAAGTTCCTTTCCTGTTCTAATGTTCCAAATCCTGTATTTTTACAGGAAAGCAAGAGACAAGTCATTTGCAGTAAGTGTGGGGACTGAAGGTTAAGTGGAAAGAAGAAAATGCTCATAATAGTAATTGTGGGAAATGAAATAGTCAATAAAAGAAAAAGTATTGTGGAATAATAAGTCAATAAATCAACATTTACTGAGCACTGACTATGTGCCAGGCACTATGCTAAGTGCTGGGGATACCAAAAGACAGCCCCTACCCTCAAGGAGTTTACATTCAAATGCAGGAGACAATAAACAAGTATATACCGAGCAAGCTATGTACAGAATAAATAACAAATAATAATTAACCGAAGGAAGGCACTCGAATTGAGAAGGATTGGACAAGGCTTCCTGTAAAGGGTGAGATTTTAGTTAAGATTTAAAGGAAGTCAGAGATGTCAGTAGTCTGAGCACAGGAGGGAGAGCATTCCAGGCATGAGGAATAACTAGAGAGAAAGCCTAGAGCCAAAAGATGGAGAGTCTTATTCATGGAATAGCCAGAAGATCAATGTCACTGGATGGAAGAATACATGTTGTAAAGTAAGGCATAAAAAAATAGGAAAGTAGGAAGGGGCTAGGTTATGGAGGACTTTGACTGCCAGCCATGAGATCCCACTTAATGTTATATGTCATGAATGTGTAGTGGATGAAATCAGCATGATTGTGTGACTTTTATCAAGGGTGTCAGTCTGGAGCAGAAAAAGATAAATTATATGATGGAGGTTATCCATAGAGGTGTCAGAGGCAGGGAGAGGATTCAAAGCTAAAAATAAAAAAGGCAGAGATGTAAGATATTCCAAAGTAGAAGCTAATAAAACATTAAAGTGACAGGCCATGGGAGCCAAGCTGGATATAGAGATAAGTGAATACAGAGTGGGGGAGATGGACTCAGTGACTAGAAATGGGGTGGGGCACTGAAGGTCATAGTAAGGGTAAAGAGTAGATTTGGTTTGAGTAAATTTGAATTTGAATAAATGAATTTTGAATTGATGGTTTGAATAAATGAAAGAGGTTGCAGTTGTAGAATAGCATCTCAATCAGAAGTAAGATCTGAGGTATAACAACGTTGGTGTGTAGCTGGATTAGGGTAGAGACGTTCAGCTTTCATATTCTATTCTGTATTACAGCTATTTCTGTTAAGTCTTGCCTCTTCTACTAGATTATAGTCTCCTGCAGGACAAAACCAGGCTTAATACCTTTTCTTGTCTTCCATAGTGCCAAATCCTCTACCTTACACATAGTAGACATTCACTGAATGTTTTTTTCTAATGAATGAAGGAAAGAAACTCATATACGAATAAAAAGGAATACTTCAAAACTAAGGGGGAGGGGCTGATTGTTTTAACATACCCCCACCAGAAACCAGAAATGCTCTTTCTGGCCCACTGAAGATGAGCACTCACACAAAAAGGAACCAAACTAAAACTTTGGAAAGAATTTAAGCTGCTTCTAGTGGGTATTCCTTTTTTTCTTCTCTAAACCTTTCTATACTCTCACCCCACTCTCATCTCACAGACAAGAGGGAAGGGATGCAAAACCATTAGCAGCACCTTAGCCATGTTTCCCTCTTGTTTTCTTCTCCCCTTTAGCTTGGGAGAAGTCATGCCAACAGCTACACAAGAGTAATTCTAGTTCCATATCTTCTTCCACTTTTTATTAACTCTGTCTATTTTCAAAAAGAAGCACCCAATGAAAACTGTTGGGCTTCTTCCAGCTGAAGAATGGTTGCTGTATCTGAGCAAAAGAATTTAAAATGCTAGAATATGGTACTGAAATGTTGAGAAATATTGCCTAACAATGAATTTTATCATACAGTTGAAATTCCACAGGAAACTAGTAGGAGTTTTGTCATTTAAGACATTTAGAATGATCTTAGGGAAAGAGTATAACTAATGAAAGTTGTATCGTGGGGAATAATTCTATCCTAGCAGGGGAATAGACTATACCATGTAATTTCTTTCTTGCATGGGCAGTGTCCACAATTTGGTACAATGTCACAGCTATCAAAAAGAATAACTAGCAGCTCTATTTTTTTTTTTATCTCAATTATTTCCCAGGAAACACATCAGTGCCATAGAAGACATCTTTCTCCACCTTCTTAAGGCAAATAAAATTTTGTTCTCAAAGGAGATTATTTTCACTCTTATTTCCTCCCTTTAGGGTAAGATGGAATACTAATTTACCTAAGGAAAAGCAGGGAGCAAATTTTGTTATTAATAGTGGTGGTGGTATTGGTGGTAGAAGCAATAGCAGTATAACCTAATCTCTCAACCTCTCAGAATGTTGAGAGTAGGACACAATTGCCTCTATACCCAATAGGAGGGGAAATCTGTCTTGATCACACTTCTTTCACTTGATCCTAGTGGGTAGGGAGATATAGAAGTTTCTTAGGGAAGGTATCTGCTCCCTGCTGACTCCAGAGTCATTTAGACTCTGTGAGAATGCCTAGGTTTGGGGGCACCATGCTAGCATAGCTCCGTGTGGCTCCTCTTCCTTCTCCTCACTCAGGCTGCTGCCTGAGTGTATGATATCTTCAATGAACCACATGCATTGCCTGCTCTCCTCTTTAAGAGTTCAACTACAAATCATTCCTTCTTGGATAGGAATAGACAATTTCACTTTCTCCTCTCTTCCTTTTTCAGGAATAGGCAATCAGGATAATAGAAACAGAGTATTGAAGGGTGGCAAGGGATAAGAATTAAAGCAAGTCCCTTTCCATTAAACCATAGTACTTTAAACATTGTAGCACCAACACAATATTCACAATGCTGATGGTGATTGTGAATACGCTGGCATAGTTTTCAATTGCAAAATATAACAGATTCTCCAAATAGAAGACAGAAGCAAAACATTTGTTCTGACGCCAGAAAGCCAAATCCCCAGCACCAGGAAACCAAATCCATCATAGCAACAAAGAAGTTAATACACCATAGCACAGCAGGAAGCCACGCCATCCTTTAGGCTTCTCACAAACAAACACTCACAAGCCTACCTGTCACAGCATGGAAAAACAAACACTCACAAACCTAGATGTCTCCTTGGGTGCATTCTCTCCTCCCTCCAGCTCTAAGTGCTCTGACTCCCAGCTTCCTGTGGTCTCTACTCTACTCTTCAGCAAGCTCCTCCCACCCCAGGCTCCATGTGATTACATTTGGCCTATTAGAGGGCAGGGAAGATCTTCAAATCAGGGAAGAGCTTCAAATTCCCTTAAGCTTATTAAGGGGCAGGGAAGATCTTCAAATTATCATTATTATTACAAACACCCATGCTCCCTTTAGCATAAGGGGCCTTAAAAGGGGAAGAGGATAACCCAAAGGTGAGTTGTCAGATCCTCCTTTCCTATAGAAACAGCACAGGACCAGAAAGGATAGGTTGGTGCTGCAGCATGGCTAAATTTAAGTAATGCAATTTTTCACATAAAAAAGATGGCTAGAAGCATCTAATTGCTACTGTTTCTTTTAACATCCTTGCTGCAACTCAAACCCCAACACAAAGCTCTGAGATTATGTAGTCCAATATCAGTTACTTCTTTTTTAAATGAATGGAGTGATAGGACCATTTTTCCAACATGCCCCTTGAAATTCAAGGACTGAATTCCAGAACTTGATATGTCATTAAATCCATGCTTTCCTGAGTATGGGTCTTCCCTGAGCAACAGTGTAGATGTCAATGCAGACTAAAACAGGTTTATATATTAGCATCCCATATAGCTCTTGTTAATGATTTTACAAATGCCCCACCCCCATAGTTTTGGCAAACATGTTTAGAAATTCATATTAGTCTTGGAAGGAATTCTGCATAAAAAAATCATTCCAGCTATTTCTTCTTTCCCTTTGTCTCAGTAGGAAATTCTGTGATATTTAGTCATCTTCTTTACATAGAGGAAAGATACGATTTTCATTACAATGTAACCCTGGAAACTACAGCACAGTGGATAATTATAATATAGATATTCCCCCCTAGGAATAATAACATGATTGGGGATTGGGTATCTGACTAAGGACTTGATATAAAACAAATGAAACCTTTGGCTAAAAATACTTGTGAAGATAAAAATCTCTAAAATTATTAAATGTGGTTTAAAAAAAAATCATGCTCCAAGTATCAGCACCCTGGCCAAGGGCACAAGAGACACTGAGAATCAGCACTATAATTAAGGAAAGATCTGATCAGCCTATAGTTGAGAGTAAGTATATAGGTTCTATGTAGGGGACTTAACGAGAAAGGAAACTAGCTTACTCCCAGAAGTAATAGACTGGCTATTATTATGTATCCTTATAGCGGTATTAGTTATTTTTGAAGAGTGACTTAGATGCAGGTAAGCCTCCAGGGTTCAAGAAGGACATAGCTGCATAGTCATATTTCCTATGAGCTTTCCCTAATGTTGGCATGTTTCTGGGTATTTCTTCTAGTATATTCATCCTTGGAAGGTAGCTGAGGGAACCTAGTGCTTATCTGTCTTACTACCCCCTTGGCATCTTATGTTCCGTGGCTGTGGTACCTTCACTTTGGCTGTGATGATATAAACTAAAATCTCCCAGCCAGAGGTTTCCTACTAAGCCATCAGAAAATGAAGCCAACTGAGAATGAAGTAGGAATTTTCCATCTGGATATAGTCAATGCATTAAGTTGTTTTTACCAGATTATACTTATTTGTTATATCGTAGGATTTTTTAGGGATAGGAGGAGGAACGACCTGTAAGTGACCATGATTTTTCAGAACATTTATAAAACATTTTAAAAGAAAAAGTGTATGCATAAAGTTAAAAAATAAGTTGGAAAGTGGTATAGGAGTATGGAAAGAAAAAGGCTATTTGTTCATTTTGTGTTCAGTGCTCATGATGTGTATTTGCTGCCCCCCCCCCAAAAAAAAATATGTTTTAAAGGATGAGAAACTGTAGGAATTCTATAATTACTAAGATCAGGGCGGCTAGGTGGCGCAGTGAGTACAGTGTCGGCCCTGGAGTCAGAAGTACCTGAGTTCGGATTCGGCCTCAGACACTTAACACACACACAAACAAAAACCTAGTCGTGTGACCTTCGGCAAGTTACTTAACCCCAATTGCCCTCCAAAAGGCAAAAAAAAAAAAGAATTACTAAGATCCTTCCAAATAAGTCAATATATGCTTTGATATTTAATGACTTCAATGCAAGAACAGGCATTGGAAAGGAGGGCAAAAATATGTGTTGGAAAATGTGGTTTAAGAGTAATAAAAATGAGAATGGTCAAATATTTGCAGATCACAGAGCAGTCATGCACCTATGTATCAGAAATACTGGTTTTGAGAAAAGAAATGAGGTTCCTGAATCTAGTAATCTTCAAACAACATTTAAAGATGGTATTAATTATATTAAACAGACAGAAAACTAATAATTATTGACATGACTGTTATAAAAATAAATGCAAAACTAGAAGATTTTAAAAGGTATGAGAAAAGTATGATATGCAATTAAAATGTTACCTATTTAAACAAACTGTTGATGCTGAAAAATAGGAACCAGATGGAGGAACAAGCATTAACACCAATTATAATGGTTTCCTAAAGACATTTAACCTGTGTGAATCAGTTTCCACAATGAGGAGACCATAAGAGCCTTAGAATCTTCATCAACCATCAAACACTCAATAATCTTGTTAAGTAAAGAGTTATGATAGTAAAGGAAA
The DNA here is from genome assembly GCA_011680675.1 of Gymnobelideus leadbeateri. Lineage (NCBI taxonomy): Eukaryota > Metazoa > Chordata > Mammalia > Diprotodontia > Petauridae > Gymnobelideus > Gymnobelideus leadbeateri. The sequence continues at coordinate 298,926 of WOXC01004287.1, forward strand.
AAGACAACTTTGTTTATAAATTCATTGATAAAACCTTACAGAGAAGAATGGTGGGAAAGTATAAGCACAGTTGCCTCAGATCAAAAGCAGCATGACATTATGAACAATCAGCATTGGATTCAGGAAGGACTGGTTTCAAGAAACCCTTCTGATGTGTACAGGGCAAATAATTTAATTTCTCAGTGGATTAGATAACTCTCTAAGACTATAAGTTGCAAAGACGCTATCAAACGACATTGTTGGATAAAATTTCCTCCTCTGGAAACCTCCTATGCCAATGAAATCATAGGTTGAGTCCTTAAGCTTATAGCTTCACAAAATACCAATGAAAAGAAATTTGAGGAAAAACAAGCTTAAAGAAAGCTTGGCAAGAGATCCAAGTAAACAAAATCATCCTGAAGTATCACCCTGAGGGCATTTAAAGATAAGACTGGAAGGAAAAAACAGACAAAAATGGTAAAGATAAATAAAGATATTTTTTATTACAAATGCTCTTCAGCATCAAGGAAAGGGAAGTCACCAAAACTGGATTCAAACACCTGAAGTTTCCTATATGCTTAGAGAGGACAGTGAAATGTCACTGAAGAAAACAAAACTGAGAAAAAATAGGTGTAGCGGACTAAGAATAAATAGAGGAAAATTGTATTGGAGGTGACACATGTATAGAGGGATTGATTTTCAAGGTATCTATAAGAGAAGAAATACTAATTACTTGGGGGGGAGAGAAATACCTTATTATTATTCACTCCCAAAGGCAACCAAAAGAATTTTAATAACTACTCTTCCATATGTATACCTTCCCACCTATATTCAATTTTGTAAGAATAATCTACACAAGTACTTCTAAGGCTTCTTTGATGATGGTATGACAAGAAAAGAGTCAAACTTTTTCAAATAATATTATGAAACTTATGAGCAGAAAATTGACTTGAAAGTATAAAAAACACAAGATTCCAATGGTTATTGTTGGCTGACCATGAAGAAATTATTTGATTGAACAGAGCAAAACATTATCATAAAGGCTATCCTCCAATAATGTTTCCTCCACTCAAATATCAAAATCATAAAAATATTATTTGAAAGGTGTTACAGAAAGAATTTTATTCAACAACACTTTATTAATATCAAGTGAAACATAAAATAGAAAGATGTATGTTATTGGCTACTGTTGTGGATCCAACAGAGTCCAAATTGAAGAGGAAGCCTCTGCAGATGCTAAGGTCCCTCAGATTCTCCTGTTTGCAAATGACATTGTACTAATTGTATCAAACCCCAGGATACTGCCAAGTCTCCCAAATGACACCAATAATCATTCAAGAGTTTAGTATAAATATTACACAGGAAATTTTATACAGGAAAAAAGCAAATGGGTGAATAATGTTATTGTCCAGATTGTGATATACAAGTAGAGTTTGTCCAAGAGTATATGAACTTGGATAGATACTGTAAATGTAAAATGAGCCGAGTTCATAATTGAACAGAAAGAATATGGACTGTATTGACTTAGAGAAAGTGAATAGTTTTTTTAATAACTCCAAACTTCTACCTAAAACAAATTCAAATGTTCAGATGTGTCATTTGGCTACAAGTCATAGAGTGCCACAATCTCCAGAGAACTGAAATTGAGGAGTACTCAAAGGGCAATGGAGAAGCTGATATGGGGGATGTGAAGACTGTAACACTATGAATAATTAGGAATTATGGAGGAAAAACAACTTAAAGGAGATCATTGGAAAAATGAATAACTGAGAAAATATGCACCAGACATGTGGCAAGATTGAGGGATAACTGATGATCCCCTTTAATGGGAATAGGAATGTGAAGATCTTCACTGCCCCCTAATAAGCCACATGTAATCATATGGAGCCTGTGGTGGGAGGAATTTGCTTAAGGGTGGAGTAGAGCCCACAGGAAGCTGGGAGTCAAAGCAGCTAGAGGTGGAGGGAAGAGAGGATGTACCCAAGAAGACAGCTAGGCTTGTGAGTATTTGTGGGAAGGCTAAAGGGTGGTGTGGCTCCCTGCTGTGTTATGGTGTTTTAACTTCTTTGTTACCATGATGGATTTGATTTTCTGGTGTCTCAGTAAATGCTTTTTTTCTGTCTTCTATATAGAGAGTCTGTTATATTTTGCAATTGAGAACTATTCTGGTATATTCATAGTAATTCTCTGTGCTGTGAATATTGTGTTGGCACTACACTCCCCCATAAGCACTCCATTATTTCAATAATGTCAAAGGAATATGAGGGCCTTCAGCATATATGATGACCTGCTTGTGGCAGATTTATGTGAGGACATGAATAAGAGTCATACAATATGTGCAGGCATGGATGGATTGCAATCTGAATGAAGTCCCCACACCTCTGAGAACACAGATCCATTGTAGCAACTAGAGTATATTGAATGAAACTCATGCCACTATGTATTACCCAAGTGAGAAATAAACACCTTAGGCTTCCACATCAGCTATCATTGCCTCTCTTGAAGAAACAATGTCAGAGATTCTTGATAAATACCAAGATTTTCTAAAAGTCTTTTCAGAATCAGGCTGAACAGTGGCCTTCACATCATGATTATGGTTGCCCCAAAGTGCCCCAACTTGGCTCATTGCTGTTGTTGTTTTAGTTGTTTCTGACTCTTTGTGATCCCTTGGGGTTTTCTTTGCAAAAATATTGGAGTGGTTTGACATTTCCTCCTCCAGTGAATTAGGCAAACAGAGGTTAAGTGACTTGTTGAGGGTCATACAAATAGTGAATATCTGAGTATAGATTTGAACTCAGATCCTACTGACTCCAGGTCAAGCACTCTATCCACTGAGCCATCCAGCTCTCTCCATTTGACTCATTACTTCAACACAAATGTATTCATTAATTGAATAAGAGAAACAGACTTTCCAATAATGCATTTGAATAAATATGTCCAAGGTGAAGAGTATATTTCACAGATTAAAGTATTATGCATTCAGTTGTTTTGCAATGATTTTTACAATATGCCCAGGAAGACATAAAACAGATAAACACCACAGAATTTGAGTTAGATCAAAAAGGATCATAGATAGCTCTGGCGTTTATGCCCACTAAACATATCTGAATTATCCAGCAGAAATTCTAAGAATTTGCAAAGTTTCATAGGAATAGTGAATTTTTAATGACAATTCATCCTTGGGCATTATAGATTGCTTCATGTGCTTGTTGAGGGAGGGGATATCATATAGTCTGAGAGGGAACTGATTTAATGTTAAAGAAAATATTTATGGTGATATCCTAAGTCATCTATATCATGGTTTCCCATTCTCTGTGGATATGGGTATTTCTACTATTGAGGCCACTCAGATTCAGAGTCCATCAGAAAGGACTGGTTAGAGCAGTGTATGCATGTTTCTTGGACCTGTATTACTCTCACTGGTTGACTTTTGTGAGAGGATCTAATCATTCTCAAGGCTACTCTACACTTTTGCCAGTCCACCTTGGCAGAAATGAAATACTACATAGAAATGTTCACAGATCACAAGAATTTCACTTACTTTAAGGAGTCCCAAATCTTGTCAGATCATCATACTCAATGAACTTTGTGATTTTTTTCCTAGATGACTAGTACACTACACTGGAAAATACCACTGCCTATACACTATCATGAAGCTCAAGACCTAATAAAGAAGAAACCAACACTGTACCATTATTCACCCCCAGGGTTTATAAACCAATGTCTTAAATTTTTTTTAAAAAACACCAAGCCATGGGGCGGCTAGGTGGCACAGTGAGTAGAGCACTGGCCCTGGAGTCAGGAGTATCTGAGTTCAAATCCAGCCTCAGACACTTGACACATTTACTAGCTGTGTGATTTTGGACGAGTCACTTAACCCCAATTGCCCTCCAAAAAAAAGCAAAAAAAAAAAAAAAAACGCCAAGCCTGGCATCAGCTGAAGAGAGGTTTTGTGGCCTCATCATGATTTTCTGCTATGGGCAAATGCCCAAGGATGTTGAGAACCAAGAATTGAATCTGTCAATATAATTGAGGGCATGGTCATTGTTAGAATACAAAGAGATTCCTGGAGAAGCCATAGGGGCTCCCCTAGTTGTTGGAGGTACCACATGAACTGTTAGTTTAAATGGGACTTGATTAGATTTAAGATTTACCCTCCAGTCTTATTACTAGGGATTGTCATGCCTGGAGTAAGTACCACAAATTGTGCCCCAGAGCAGGGGGCATGAAACCATTACCACCTCCAGATAGAAAAGGCAACACAGTGAAATTAGGACTTTAGTTTAGGATATTAGTTCAAAACCATTGGTAGGGAGCCTTCTATGCATGTGTGGGGATGGAGGGAGGGGTGGTGTAGAAGCACGACAGGGAAGACCAGAGCCCACTTAAGTGCACTATTGGTCACTTTCTATTTTAACTACTAATTCCTGTTGACTAAGAGCTAAACATTATTGTTTGTATACTGTTGAAGGATGATAAATTCTGTCAGTACTCTTTTTGTTTCATTCTATTTTATTTTCAGTTCTAAATTCTCTCCCTTTCATTCCCCCCCAACTTATTGAAAAAGCAAGAAAAAACAAAACCCTTGCAAATATGTATAGTCAAGTAAAGCAAATTCCTGCATTAACCATGCCCCATATATAGATAGGAGAGAGGGGAGGAAAAGAGATAGAGACAGAGAGACAGAGACAAAAAATGTTTCATCATGAACACTCTGGAACTGTGATTGGTTCCATCATGTTGATGGAACAGTTGCTTAGTCTTCAGAATTCTCTGACTTTGGTGCCTTAAGTCAAAGTCCCAGTTACCCTACCCTATTTGGTTGCCAGGGTCATTTAGCTCAGGCTGCTTTCGGAGGGTGGGAAGGGAAATGATACCAATAGTTTTTTACAGTAGATCAATTCTCAAGAATATACCAATTAGTCTGATCCCGTGTTCTAAATTATAATACATAATAGATTTAGAGTTAAAAGGTACTAAAGAAGTCATCTAATGTTCCCCTCTCATTTTTTTTTTTTGCTTTTTCAGAGGGCAACTGGGGTTAAAAGTAACTTGCCCAAGGTCACACAGCTAGGTTTTTGTTTGTGAGTTAAGTGTCTGAGGTAGGATCCGAACTCAGGTCCTTCTGATTCCAGGGCCGATGCTCTACTCACTGTGCCACCTAGCCACCCGCCTCTCATTTTATAGTTGAGAAAAAGAGGGCCAAAAAGGTTAAATGACTTGCCCTTGCCCACATGAAATATAAGTATCAGAAGTGGAATTTGAACTCAGAATCTTTGTGTGTTTGTGTGTGTTTTAAAGAAAGCTCTTTCTGTGAGAAGATGTACATCAATTGGAGAATGGTGATACAAGCCATGGTATATGATTTCAGTGGAATATTATTGTGCTATTTAAAAAATGACCAAGCACCATGATTTTAGAAAAACTTGGAAAGACTTAAATGAACTGATGCAAAAAGAAGTGAATAGAACCAACAGTACATTGTTCATAGTAACAGCATGTTGTATGATGAAGACTATGAATGTCTTAATTATTCTCAATAAAACAATGATTCAAGACAATCCCAAAGGATAATGACAAAGCATGCTAACTGCCTCCAGAGGAAGAATGGAAACTGTCTGACTACAGACTGAAGGATATTATTTTTCTTTCTTTCTTTCTTTTTTCTTTCTTTGAGTCTTCTTGTACAAAATGACTAATATGGGAATGTTTTACATGATTGCACATGTATAACCTATATCAGATTCCTTACCATATGGGAAGGGGGGAGGGAAGGATGGAAGAATATAATTTAGAACTCAGACTTTTTTAAATGTTTAAAAATTGTTTTAACATGTAATGGGGGGATTAAAAATTATAAAAAATAAATCCATTGTTACACTTGCATTGGCTTCCTGTGCACATAGGAGCCTAGAGTTTACCATCAAGTTTCCAAGAGGATTTCAAAAATGGTTAGGGATTGAACTATTCCTCGGTACTACCTATCATTCACAGGTCAATTAACATGTAGAGCATGTAACCAAGATGTGAAACAGTATCGATGATGGTATGCTGTACCCTTGGTCTTTAAAAAAGATGACTAGAGAATAGAGAAGAGAAAAGAACTTCTGGGAAATATAAATTTTTTTTAAAAGTGCACTTCAGTCTCTTGGGGCAGATGGGAGAAGGGGAAATATATATGCACCACCCTTCCTGGGAACCTCTCAGCTTTAGTGATAGCAGTGAAGCAGTGGTGATAAAATAGTGAAGGATCTTAAGGGTCAAAAGCCATGGAATAGTAAAGAATAAGTTTATAATAGGTAGAAATGAAATTGATCCTTCCCCTTCATTTATACTGTGAGTTGTGTGTCTTGTGAAGGTCTGGGGAAAGAAAGGGTTGATAATTGATGCTCTGTCAATCTTGGGTCCTTCCCCTTTGTGGAAATGGGGAGGAACCAAGATATTACTATAAGTCTGGAATAATGGGAAGATTGGGGTGGCTAGAAACAAGGCTCTCTAAAAGCTCATAAGTGTTATACATATGAAGGATTAAATAAGTTGCTGAAGGAGGTAGGGGTTTACTGTAAAGAGAAAGAGAGTTGTTTTGACTACTCAAGCTTAGCCTATTTATAGTTCTTTGTATTTTCTGTTGATAGATACAAAACTTGTCTTATATGCCAATGACTTAATAGAGATTCTATAACCACCAAGGCACATGCCAAATTCTGATGTTCCCAGGGGAAACTGTAAAACCCTAAGTGGGAACAAAATGAACCAATGAACTGTCAGGCCTGTTTAGTAGAATTTATACTAGCTTCCCAGGAAGGCTCCTTCTTCCAATACCTGTAGGCTTTCTGATTACCTTTTTATGCTGTGTTCAGATGGGTGATAGGCCATACTATTGTTTCTCTTTGGATTTCCTGATTATTTTTCAGTTGGGTACCTTTTTAGATCTTTTCCAGAATATAAGTGAGAAAGTTGATCTCTTCTATAATCTTTCAAATTGCCATCTTAACCAGAAGTCTGTACTATAAATTTTAACTGACTCCTCTTTGTCCTTTGCTTTTCTCCTTCACAAGTATTCCTGTATTCTCCACAGTCACTGAGACCTGGTCCAAGGTACAGAATTTAGAAATTTTATAATTAACATAGTTTAAAATGGGTTTTGTGCTCTAATTCATTTTGAGGTTCAGCAACCTCAAGAACAACCTTAAAAGTCACAAGTGATATGTAGGGTAGTAGGAGTGGGGGGAGCAAACGAGATTCACACTCCTTTGTCTATGTATTAGTTAGAGAAAGTGCAATATAGCTATGAGCCCCTGACCTGAGGAAGTCATTCACTTTCTGAAATCTCTCCTTCATAGTCTCCTTGAAACTTCGAGGAACATAGTGAAATGCCTAGTATTAAATAGTACTGCCTGTACTCACCTCATAATTGCTGGCAATCATATTATTATTTCATCAAAGAAGTATAGCTTTTACCAATTTTTCTTTTTCCCTTTTGATAGACTGAAAGATATTTTCTCAAGGTCAAGAAAATAACTCTTTTTATTCTCCTGAATGATCAAAAGCTATAATTACTGTCTGAGAATGCTAAAAAAAAGAAATTATGGGAAATCAATGGTCTCAAGCATAGCTCAGTAGATAATAATAATTTACAGATATTAGTGTTTCTTACACATGCCTTGGGACAGATAGGGAGGAAGTGGATAGAGTACCAGACCTGGAGTCAGAAAGATCCATCTTCCTAAATTCTATCTGACTTCAGACAGTTGCTAACTGTGTGACCCTGGGGAAGTCACTTAACCTTGTTTGCCTCAGTTTCCTCATCTGTAAAATGAGCTGGAGAAGAAAATAGAAAACTACTTTAGTATCTTTACCAAGAAAACCCCAAATGGAGTCACAAAAGTCAGGCACGACTCAAAAAATGACTAAACAAAGACATGCCTTATTTGTTGATGTAGCATGAAGTACCAACATTCATCTGCAATGAATATTTTCCTACTTACATAAAAATTTTAATAAAGACTCAGAACGGGGCGGCTAGGTGGCGCAGTGAGTAGAGTGTCAGCCCTGGAGTCAGAAGGACCTGAGTTCAGATCTGACCTCAGACACTTAATGCACACACAAACAAAAACCTAGCTGTGTGACCTTGGCAAGTTACTTAAACCCAATTGCCCTCCAAAAAGCAAAACAAACAAAAAAAAAAAGACTCAGAACTTCAGTGAACAGAGTTCACTGAATATAAAATTATTTGGAAACTAAATTATGAAGTGCCTCGGTCCCTTTACCTCTCTTTGCATAGGTACCTAATCATGTAAAATATTTTTGCTTCAGTATTAGATTTTACAGATATTTAGTCTTCTGAGCTTTCTGATTTTAATAATGTTTTAGCCTAAATGAAATGGAAGAACCAATTGAAAAGATGAATTTTAGATATCCAATAATTTAATAAGGAAGAAGTTACAAACTATTTCATTAGATGTATACACATTAACAGAAACAATTCTCTGGCCACCAGAGTGGGTCATTTTCATTAAAAATGAGAAAAATTTTCATTTGTAATAGGTTCCTTCTGAGAGGCAGAGTGGCATAGTGAATAGAGAGTTAGCCTTTACAACCAAGACCTGAGCTCAAGAACTACCTTTGACATATACTGGTTGTGTAACCCTGGGGCAAGTCCCTTAATGTGCTCTAGGTAACTCTAAGACTAGAAGTGATAAAAGGAGTTTCCTCATCCTGTGTGATAAGTCAATTTTCAGTCAATTCCTCATGACCCCATTTGGGGTGTCTTTCTTTTTTTTGTTTTTGGAGGTGTAAAAGCAGGGCAATTGAGGTTAAGTGACCTGCTCAAGTTCACATGGCTAGTAAGTGTTAAATATCTGAGGCCAGATTTGAATTCAGGTCCTTCTGACTCTAGGGCCAGTGCTCTATTCACCGCATCACCTAGCCACCCCAATTTGGGGTTTTCTTGGAAGATACTGAAGTGGTTTTCCATTTCCTTCTCCAGTCCATTTTACAGATGAGTAAACTGAGGCAAATGGGATTAAGTGACTATCCCATCCTAGAGTTTCCTAAACCAATGAAATTACAAGTTTGGTTTTGTAGCAGCAAGCACCATAGCATACCCAGGATGGTTGCTAGCACAGGTTATTTGATCTTCTTTTCTAAAGGAAAGCAACTCAAAATGGGTTAACAATCTTACATTAATCAAACATATTTTATTTACCTAGTTCAGGGGGAAAAGTCAGCCACTCAACTTCAGAGAATACAAACAGAAGTTACAAGCAGACAAAAAAAATTCAGACAGAGAAACAGATCAGCAGACAGGGCTTCCAGCTGTCTGACCATTACATCCATACCTAGTTAGTTACCAGAGAGGAAGCACCAACATGCAGATTTTCAAAGCCAGGGTCTCAACAGCTGCCCAGGGTCTCATCTGGCCAAATCATACAACTCTTCCCAAAGTGAGCCCCAAAGCAAAACCTCACATCAGGATATATATAGCCTTCTTCTGGGTCAGAGAATGTCCCAACCCTCTTGACCCAATAGCCAAACACAAAGTAACAAGGTGTGGGTGTTACTGAAAAACAAGGCTCCCACCACAGGCTCCACAGAACCATATTCAGACTATTAGGGGCAAGAGTATATTTTCAAATCAGGGAAGGTTCTCAGATTTACTTAAGCCTATCAAGGGGCAGGGAAGATCTTCAGATTTCCATTACCATTACACGTTTCTATCACCTTATCCTGTCAATTACTTAAAAGTGATTAGACTCAAGAATCTCTAAAGGTTTCTGTGCCTTTGTCATATGGCTTCATTAAAACTGCAAAAGCCTGGCACATCCTGAGACTTAATAACTGTTCATATGAGAGACATTCCTTCCAAACTGATGCAATTTACTCTCCTAAACCAACATGTATGAGAGTCACAGAAATGACCTCATTTTTACTGAGCATCAGAGAGAAGAGTACAATTTACAAAGGAGCATGTTTTGGGAGCTGAGGAGGCAACCCTTGTTGCAGTTAAATTATACTGAACAGGGTGGATTCCATGTCTTTTACTACCTGACAGACAAGTTTGATTCATGAAGAGGGAAATTCTTCCAAGTGAGAAAGGGAGAAAAGGAAAGAGTTAATCAGATGGAGTACAGTAGAGTTCACTGTATATCGACCCAAATTATTCTATAGATTAGTAAAGCAGCAAAATTGTTTCTGTGCTCTACAACTGTATTTTTACCCCTTTCAGAAGCTCATGGAGTAGTAGGAGTTGGGAATGAAAGAAACAAAATGAGGGAGAAGAGAGAAGAATCAGTCATTGAAGTTCACAGGTTGACTTAAGTGAGGACTTTTAAACTCTTTTGTGAGAAATTCTCATGATGTGAAAGGCTCAAGTACTCTTTGGAGATTTATGTACATATAATTAGACTCATTGACTCACCTTCCCTCCCATATCTGAGAAAGTCACTATTTGGTGCCAACCATGGTAACAGTCACAGAGCAGACTGCTGTATAAAGTTCTTGACATGTTTTTATATTCTGTCAGATACTATGGGACAATGTGTTTACTCATAATGGTTTTTATATGTGATCCTAACCCTAACCCTCACTAACTCTAACCCTAACCTGAGGGGATTTAGAGGAGTAAACAAGCTGTGCTTCTCTTGATTGACCCCATTGAGACATAGGGGTAGTTGCCCCTCCCCCTTCTTATCTCCTCCTGGGTGATTAGGGAATGCTATAAGAGCTGGTACTCCCATCATCAACAAGCTTTGTGAGAAGACTAGACTAGGGGGATGGAGCCAAGATAGCAGAGTGAAAGCAGGGACTCACCCAAATTCTCCCACAAATTCCTCCAGGTACTTCTAAAAAGTGAATCTGAACAAATTTTAGAGTGGCAGAATCGACTAGGAGAGAGTGTGGCAGATTTATAGTCCCAGACAGCACAGAGAGTCAAAGGATTGGATTTGTTGCACTGGGCAGGGAGAGCACAGAACATAGATATCACGGGCTATACCAGCACAGACATGACCATAGCAGAGCCAGAATGAGCCCTGGAGACCTAAATCACCCACCCCAGTGGCAATTGCCAAACCTCCCAGTGCAAGAGAGGGGTCTGTCCAAGTTTGCTGAGAGACAAGCACAGGGTCTGTGGCAGCAGCAGCAGCTACTTCTGGGGCTATCAATTTACAGACTAAATGTTTGAAAGTCACCTACTTGGACTTCCAGGAGCCGAGATGGCAAAGTAAACCATGGGTGCTCTCATCTCTCCCTTGTTGACCTTGAAAAACCCAGAGAATATTGCCCCAGGAAAAAATCCTGAAATAATGGAACCAGTGGGAGGCTAAGGAGATCTACAGGAAGGATTCCTCTTGCTGTGGCTGAAGTGGACCAATGCAGGATAGGAGGCATCTCAGCAAGTCCCACCTCAGCAGACCAGAGGGAAATCCTGAGCCCCAGGGGGGTAGAACTAGCCAGAACCACCACCCCATCCCCAGGTGTGCTTTCACACAGCCAGGGGAATTAGCAGAAACCAGCATGGCACTATCCACCTGTGGTTGAGCCCACCTGAGCTCTAGCCCAGGGCTGGAAAGGTGAAGAGAAGACCTAAAGCGGCCAGACCACCCCGCCCCCATACCTCACACTGTAAGCTTCAGTGTAACCCCTGGGAAACACAGAAAAACCTGGCCCCAGACTCAACCTCAGCACACACCAACCAACTCCAGCTCAGTACCAGGTGAACTGCAGGATTATATAGCCTCAAATTGACAGAACCAGAGGCCATAGCACACAAAGCTAGTAACCAGGCCCCTAGCTCCCAGCACAAGAAGTGCGGGTCAGAGCCCCCTGTGCCCCAGAAGAAGAGATCCATTTTAAAAGCCAGGAGACAGGCAATCACAATGAGGAAAAAAGCAAACTGGAAAAACAAAGAATATAGAATCTTATTATGGAGACCAGGAAGAACAAAAAATACACACTCAGAAAAGGACAGCATAGACACTATACCCACATCTGAAACCTCAAAAAGGAATATAAACAGGTCTTAAGTCCAAAAAGTATTCTTGGAAGAGCTCAAGAAGGATTTTAAAAGTCAAATTAGAGAGGTAGAAGAAAAATTGACCAATTATTTTAAAAATACAATTGGCAAAATGGAAAAAAAATTCACTTAAGAGAACAACTTCTTAAAAAGTACAACTGACCAAATGGAAAAGGAGAGAAAACCTAACTGGAGAAAATAAATACTTAAAAGGAAAAATTGGCCAAATGGAAAAGGAAGTACAAAAACTAACCGAAGAAAACATTTCCTTAAAAATTAGAATTAAACAAGTTTAAGCTAATGACTCTATGAGGCATCAAGTTACTGTAGACATTGTAAAATATTTGGGAATCTACCTTCCAAAACAAACCCAGGACCTATATGAACACAATTACCAAACACTTTTCACACAAATAAAGTTGGATCTAAATAATTGGAAAAAATATCAGTTGCTCATGGTTAGGTCAAGCAATATAATAAAAATGAAATTTTACCGAAATTAGTGCCATACCAATTTATCTACCAAAAAATTATCTTATAGAGCCAGAAAAATAGTAAAAAAATTCATCTGGGAGAACAAAAGGTCCAGAATATCAAGGGAATTAATGAAAAGAAATGCTAGGGAAGGAAGCCTAGCCATACCAGATTTCAATCTGTATTATAAAGAAGCAATCATGGCTGTCTGATTTGGGTGACCATGTACCCTGACAGTCCCACGGTGTTCCATGGTAGTAAAATCCACTTTTTAAATTTAATCTTGGGGATCTTCTGTCTCGCTTTTATTAAGGTACAACATTTGGAGGCCCCAGTGAGATTTGGGGTGTACTGTGTCACCCCAAAGATCCCCAAATAAGAAGAGCTCTCAGCCTCTGGAGGTAGGCATCTGCTGCCCCAAGCCCTAGGGGGGCTAGCCCCTGATGACATCCCAGAGCCCCAGGTCTCGAGGAGGGAAGATTGCACCTGCCTCCTGACTCCGACTTGCTCCTCATTCAGCTTTTCGTGGATCCAGGATGTCCAGTTTGGGGGCCAGCCAGAATTTCTGCTATGGATTCCTGCTGAAGACTGCTGGGGACAGGAACTGCAGGAGGCCAGAGCTGCTGGGAGCAAGCTGTGTGGACACTGAGCAGTTGCCGTGAGTCAGGAGAAGAAGATCTTTGCCTGAGGTACTGTTAAAAAGCACTGAAGATATATATAATGGATAAAACAGAGTCCCCTAGGGAGTATATATTTTAAGAGGGAAGATTATGGGGCGGAGCTAAGATGGCAGAGTAGAAACAGCTCATCCAAGCCACTCTGCCCCCAGATTCCCCCCAAACTATGTAAAAGGGGACTCTGAACAACTTCTGGAGCCCCAGCACCCACAGAATGACACAGAGAAGCTAACCTCCCACTGAGGACAGCCCAGCAGCCCTGCAGGAAGGACCAGCGCAGTGGTCTGGGACCTGGCATCGTGCAACACGCAGAGCGCAGGAAGAGGAGCCGAGCGGAGCCCAGGTCCACGTGAGCCAAGGTTTTAGCCCCAGGGCGGCAGGGCCAGCAGCCCACTGGAGGAACCCCAGAACACCAGCAGCTGTGGCAACTCCAGAATTATCAACATAGACATGCCTAGGACAAAGTAAGAGGTTAGTGTCCTATGGACTTTGGGACCTGTATTTGGGGAATGCGTCAGCTCCCTCCCCTGGGGGCTAGAAGCCACTGAGGAGACACGCCATTTTGTAGTTTTCAGAGGCATTTCCGGCTCCCAGCCTACAAATCGTGGGGAGATCCAGCGATCAGTCTTGGGGGGTAATCGCTCTTGCTTTAACCTCCCTGGATCTGGATTGTGATCTAGGGTGGAAGTTGTGGGTGGGTTTACAGCTTGCCAGAAACGGAAGTTGCCCCCCACACGTTCGGGACGAAAATTCCTCTATCTGGCCTTAAAGCCATAGTGTGGCAACAAGCCCAAAAGTCAAGTAATTAAGTGGCAACATGCCAAGACAAAGGAAACAGAAAAATGCAACCCTAGACTCCTATTTTGGGGGCATAGAGCGCAGGAAAAGGACTGTGAGGTCAGAAGTCCTGCTCCAAAAGCCCCAGGGGAAAACATGAGCAGATTGCAGGCCATAGAGGACCTTAAGAAGGACTTTAAAAATCAAATAAGAGAAGTGGAGGAAAAATTGGAAAGAGAAATGAGAAGGATGCAGGAAAAGTATGAAATGAGGGTCAACAGCCTGACTGAGGAAAACAACACCTTAAAAAATAGACTAACTCAAATGGCAAAGGAGGCCCAAAAGGGCAATGAGGAGAAGAATGCCTTAAAAAGTCGAATTTGCCAGATGGAAAAAGAATCTCAAAAGTTCACTGAGGAGATTCATTCCTTCAGAGTTAGACTGGAGCAAATGGAAGCTAATGACTTTATGAGAAATCAAGATGCTGTTAAGCAGATCCAAACAAATGAAAGATTAGAACACAATGTGAAATATCTCATGGGGAAAACCACTGACCTGGAAAATATATCCAGGAGAGACAATTTAAAAATTATTGGACTACCTGAAAGCCATGATCAAAGAAAGAACCTAGAAATCACCCTTCAAGAAATTCTCAAGGAAAATTGCCCTGATGTTTTAGATCCAGAGGGCAAAATAGAGGTTGAAAGAATCCACAGATCACCTGAAAAAGATCCCAAAAAGAAAACTCCCAGGAATATTATAGCCAGGTTCCAGAATCCCCAGATCAAGGAGAAAATACTACAAGAAGCCAGGAAGAAACAATTTCAATATTGTGGAAACACAATCAGAATAGCCCAGGACCTGGCAGCTTCTACACTGAGGGATAGAAGGGCATGGAATATGATATTCCAGAGGGCAAAAGAACCGAGAATGAACCCAAGGGTCACCTACCCAGCAAAACTGAGTATTTTGTTTCAGGGGAAAATATGGTCATACAGTGGAATAGAGGACTTTCAAGCATTCTTGAGGAAAAAAACATAATTGAATAGAAAATTTGACATCCAGACACAAGAAGCAAGAGATGCCTGAGAAGGTAATCAGGGAAAAGAAATCAAAAGGAACTTATCAAAGTTGAACTATTTACATTCCTATATGGAAAAACAATAACTGTGAGTGATGATATCTTTCTCACTATGAAAATAATGGAAGAAGGGTGTGTGGTCATATGAATACATATGTGAATGTGTGTGTATATGGATAGAGGGCATAGGTTGAATTTGTTGGGAAGGGAGAATACTCAAGGGATGAAATTATAAGGTGAGAGAGGAAAGTGGCAAGAGGAGATGGGGAAAGACAGGGTAGGGTAAACTATCTCATGTAGAAAAAGCAAGGGGAAGTGGTTGCAAGGGAGGGGGAGAATAGGAAGGGGAAAAAAAAAGGTAAATCCACATTCTCATTGAATTTGGTTCAGGGAGAGAATGACATACATACTAAATGGGATATCTCAACCTGCAACAGAATAGGGGGAAGGGGGATGAGAGGAGGGATGATTGATGGGGGGGCATCCTTGGGGGGAGGGGAAGTTGGAAGTACCCACTATAGAAGAGGGACAGGCTCATGTAGGGAATGGACCAGGTGGGAGGTGGGATGAGTGGGAGGGACTTATAAGCAGCCTTGCCCAATATACCTACTATGATAATGTTTTGCATAGCTAGACATGTACAACATATACTGAATTACTTATCTCCCCAGAGGGAATGGGTAACAAGGGAGGAAGGGAATGTATCTGAAATTCGAGGTCTTTACATTAAATGCTTCAAATATATATAAATACTATTATTAATACTCTTTTGCTTATAATTGGGA
The DNA here is from genome assembly GCA_011680675.1 of Gymnobelideus leadbeateri. NCBI lineage: Eukaryota > Metazoa > Chordata > Mammalia > Diprotodontia > Petauridae > Gymnobelideus > Gymnobelideus leadbeateri. The sequence continues at coordinate 314,715 of WOXC01004287.1, forward strand.
GATAAGATGTGCAGACATTGGGACACAAAGATTCACCTTTCTCTAATGGAAAAGTCGAAGGGGGTATGGGAGAAGGTATGGGAGAGAGCAGATTGGAGGAAGCGATATCTTGTGGGACTGCTATTCTGGGAGGTTAGGTAGGGGAATGACGGGGGGAAAATGATTGTAACTCAAAATCTGGTGGAAATGAATGATGTAAAACAGAAGTTAATAAAGCATTTGTTTAAAAAAAAAAGAAGCAATCATCAAAACTACTTGATACTGGCTGAGTAGTGGATCAGTGGAATAGATTAAGCACACGAGACACAGCAATCAATGACTATAGTAATCTACTATTTGATAAACCCAAACACCCCAGCTTCTGGAATAAGAACTCACCATTTGACAAAAACTGCTGGGAAAACTAGAAAATCATATGGAAGAAACTGGGTATAGATCTGTATCTTTCACTGTATACCAAAACCAAGTCTAAATGGGTATGTGATCTAGGTACAAATGTTGATACTGTAAGCAATCTAGGAGAGCAAAGAATAGTTTACCTGGTCAGATTTATGGAGAAAGGAAGATTTAATGACTAAAATTTAAAGAGTTAGAGAGTGTTATGAAAAATGGATTATTTTGATTACATTAAATTGAAAAGGATTTTGTACAAAAAATCAGAGTAACCAAGATTAGGAGAGAAGCGGGAAATGGGAAAGAATGTTTACAACCAGTGTTTCTGGCAAAGGCCTCATTTCTAAAATATACAGAGAAATGAGTCAAATCAATAAAAATACAAGTCATTCCCCAATTAATAAATGGTCAAAAGATATGGACAGACAGTTTTCAGAGGAAAAAATTAAAGATATTTACAAGCATATGAAAAAATGTCCTAAATCATTATTGATTAGAGAAATGCAAATCAAAACAACTCTGAGGTACCACATCTCACCAGTCAGATTGACTAAGATGACAAAGCAGGAAAATGATAAATGCTGGAGAGGATATGGAAAAATTGGAACACTAATGCATTATTGGTGGAGTTGTGAACTGATCCAACCATTCTGGAGAGCAATTTGGAACTATGCCCAAAGGGCTATAAATAAGTGCATAATGCCCTTTGACCCAGGAATACCACTTCTGGGGCTGTATCCCAAAGAAATCACAGAAGTGGGGGCAAGACCTGTATTGTCCAAAATTATTTATAGCAGCTCTTTTTGTGGTGGCAAAAAACTAGAAAGTCAAGGAGATGCCCATCAACTGCGGAATGGCTAAACTAGTTGTGGTATATGAATGTAATGGAATACTACTATGCTATAAGAAATGAGGAGCAGATGGACTTCATAATAACGTGGAGAGACTTATATAAACTAATGCTGAGTGAGGAGAACAGAACCAGGAGAACTTCACACACAATTACAGAGACATCATATGTGTGACAACTAACTTTGATAGACTGGACTCCTCTCAGCAATACAAGGTTAGAAGACAACTACAAAAGACTCATGATGGAAAGGGATATACATGACAAGAGAAAGAACTACAGTCTGCAGACCAAAGCAAACTATTTGCTCTCTCTCGTTTGTGTTTTGTTTTGTTTTATCCCTTCTTTTTCATTGTTTAGCCCATGGTTATAATCCTTTAAACACCACTAACATTCAATGCAAAGGTATTTGTAGAACCTACATTTAATTACATGCTGCTATTGGGGGAAGGAGGAGGAGAGGGAAGGGGAGAATATTTGAAACTTAAGGGATTTTGGGACTGAATGTTGTAAACTAAAAGTAAATAAAAAGACATCAATTTAAAAAAAACGATTATAGCAACTTATCACGAGAATAATACACTTTGATCAGGTAGGATTTATTCCAGGAATGCAAGGATGGGTCAATATTAGGACACTATCAGCATAATTGATCATATCAACAACAAAACTAGTAGAAACCACATGATTATCTCAATAGATGCAGAAAAACTTTTGGCAAAATACAACACCCATTCCTATTCAAAACACTTGAAAGTATAGGAATAAATGTAGTCTTCCTTAAAATGATAAGTAGCATCTACCTAAAATCATCAGCAAGTATGATATGTAATGGGAAAAAGCTAGAATAATTTCCAATAAGATCAAGGGTGAAATGAGGATGTCCACTCTCACCCCTCTTATTCAATTTGGAATTAGAAATGTTAGCTGTAGCAATAAGAGAAGAAAAAGAAGGTGAAGGAATTTGAATAGGTAAAGAAAAGACTAAGTTATCACTCTTTGCAGATAATATGATGATATATTTAGAGAATACTAGAGAACAAAGAAAAAAACTTCTTGAAATAATAAATAACTTTAGCAAAGTAGCAGGATATAAAATAAACCCAGATAAATCCTTGGCATTCTTATATATTTTTAACAAAGCTCAACAGCAAGAAATAGAAAGAGAAATTCCATTTAAATTTACTGTAGACATTATAAAATATCTGAGAGTCTACCTGCCAAAACAAACCCAGGACCTGTATGAACACAATTACAAAACACTTTTCACACAAATAAAGACAGATCTAAAAATATTAGTTGCTCATGGTTAGACCAGCTACTATAATAAAAAATGACAATTTTGCCTATATTAATTTACCTATTTAGTGCCATACCACTCAAACTATCAAAAAATTATTTTATAGAGCTGGAAAAAATGACAGCAAAATTCATCTGGAAAAACAAGAGGTCCAGAATATCAAGGGAATTAATGAAAAGAAATGCTAGGGAAGGTTGCCTAGTCATAGCAGATTCTAATCTGTATTATAAAGCAGCATTCATCAAAACTACTTGGCATAGGCTAAGAAATAGGTGGTGGATCAGTGGAATAGATTAGGTATGCAAGACACAGTACTTAATGATTATATTAATCTACTGTTTGATAAATCCAAAGACTACAGCTTCTGGGATAAGAACTCACTATTTGATAAAAACTTCTGGGAAAACTGAAAAATAGTATGGCAGAAACTGGGCATAGATCAATATCTTACATCATTTGCCAAAATAAAGTCAAAATGGATTCATGATTAAGATATAAAGGCTGATACTATAAGCAATCTGGGAGAACAAGGAATAGTTTACCTGTAAGATTTATGGAGAAGGGAAGATTTTATGACCAAACAAGAGATAGAGAGCATTACAAAATACAAAATGAATCATTTTGGTTACATTAAATTGAAAAGGTTTTGTATAAACAAAGCCAATGTAACAAAAATTAGGAGGGAAGTAGAAAACTGGGAAAGAATTTTTACAACCAGTGTTTCTGACAAAGGCTTCATTTCTAAAATATACATAAAACTGAGTCAAATTTATAAGAATACAAGTCATTATTTTTTATACAGTGTAGCTTAGAGATTAGGAACATCTGGTGTGTTATCTGTTTTAAAAAAAATTGCTCCTGGGGGACGAGCCAAGATGGCGGAGTAGAAACAGCACTTCCAAAGTGCTCTGCCCCACACCCCCTCCAAATAATGTAAAAGGGGAATCTGAACAACTTCTGGAGCCCCAGCACCCACAGAACGGCACAGAGAAGCTAACCTCCTGCTGAGGACAGCCCAGCAGCCCTGCATGGAGCAGCCAGCACAGCACTCTGAGAACAGGCAGCACAGCGGGCTGGGAACCCATAGCACAGTGCTCTGAGAGCTGAGCCTAGGCCCACTTGAGCCATGGTTTTAGCCCCACGGCAGGCAGGCCAGCAGCCGGATGGAGGGACCCCAGAACACCAGCAGTTGTGGCAATTCCAGAATTATCAGCACAGATATGCCTAGGACAAAGTGAGAGGTTAGGACCCTATGGAATTTGGGACCAGTATTTGGGGAACACGTCAGCTTCCTCCCCTGGAGGCAAAAAGCTGCTGAGGAAACGCAGCACAGAGGCCATTTTGCAGCATCAGTGGCAGCTCCAGATCCTGGTCTGCATACTGTAGAGAGACCCAGCAATCAGTCTGGGGGTTAATCGATCTTGCTTTAACCTGCTTGGATCTGGATTGTGGTCTGGGGTGGAGGTTTGGGGTGGGTATCCAGCTTGCCAGAGTGGGTGGAGGCTTTACAGAGGCCACCCAACCTCCGGAAGTTGTGAAGACTCCACATTTGGGACAGAAGCTCTCCTGTCTGGTGGCAGAGTCCTACTGTGGCAACAAGCCCAAAAATCATGTAATTAAGTGGCAATATGCCTAGGCAAAAGAAACAAAATAAACAGAAAAATGCAGCTTTAGATTCCTATTTTGGGGGTAAAGAGGATCAAAGCATGGAACAGGAAGAGGACTGTGAGGTCCGAACTCCTGCACCAAAAGCCCCAAATGAAAATAAAAGCTGGCTACAGGCCACAGAGGACCTTAAGAAGCAGATAAGAGAAGTGGGGGAAAAATTGGGAAGAGAAATGAGAAAGATGCAAGAAAAGTATGAAATGATAGTCAACAGCCTGACTGAGGAAAACAACACCTTAAAGAATAGACTAACTCAAATGGCAAAAGAGGACCAGAAAGGCAATGAGGAGAAGAATGCCTTAAAAAGTCAAATTTGCCAGATGGAAAAAGAATCTCAAAAGCTCACTGAGGAGAATCACTCCTTCAGAATTAGACTGGATCAAATGGAAGCTAGTAACTTTATGAGAAATCAAGATGCTGTTAAACAGATCCAAACAAATAAAAGAATAGAAGGCAATGTGAAATATCTCATGGGAAAAACCACTGGCCTGAAAAATAGATCCAGGAGAGATAATTTTAAAATTATTGGACTACCTAAAAGTCATGATCAAAGAAAGAACCTAGAAATCATCCTTCAAGAAATTCTGAAGGAAAATTTCCCTGATGTTTTAGACACAGAGGGGGAAACAGAGGTTGAAAGAATCCACAGATCACCTCCTGAAAAGGATCCCAAAAAGAAAACTCCTAGAAATATTATAGCCAGGTTCCAGAACTCCCAGATAAAGGAGAAAATACTACAAGCAGCCAGGAAGAAACAATTCCAATATTGTGGAAACACAATCAGAATAGCACAGGACCTGGCAGCTTCTACACTGAGGTATTGAAGGGCATGGAATATGATATTCCAGAGGACAAAAGAGCTGGGTCACCTACCCAGCAAAACTGAATATCTTGTTTCAGGGGCAAATACGGTCATTCAGTGGAATAAAGGACTTTCAAGCACTCTTGAGGAAAAAACCAGAGTTGAACAGAAAATTTGACATTCAGACACAAGAAGCAAGAGATGCTTGAGAAGGTAATCAGGGAAAAGAAATCAAAAGGAACTTATCAAAATTGAGCTATTAACATTCCTACATGGAAAAATAATAACTGTGTCTGATGAAACCTTTCTCATTATGAAAATCATTGAAGAAGGGTATATGGACATATGAATACATATGTGAATGTGTGTATATATGTTACAGGTTTACATTGATAGAGGGTACAGGCTGAATTTGGTGGGAAGGCATGATACTTAAGGGGTGAAGTTAAGAGGTGAGAAAAGAAAGTGACAAGAGGAGATAGGGAAACAGGATAAGGTAAACTATCTCATGTAGAAGAGGCAAGGGGAAGTAATTGCAGGGGAGGGGAAGAACAGGAAGGCAAAAAGGCAAAACCCCATTCTCATTGAATTTGGCTCAGGGAGAGAATCACATACATACTAAATGGGATATCTCACCCTGCAGGAGAGTAGGGGGAAGGGAGATGAGAAGGGGGATGATGGAGGGGAGGGCAGTCTAGGGGAAGGGGAGGATGGAAGTACCCACTTTCGAAGAGGGACAGGATCAAAGTAGGGAATGGACCAGGTGGGGGGTGGGATGGATGGGAGGGAAATATAAGCAATCTTTTACAATATATCTACTATGGTAATGTTTTGCATAGCTATACATGTACAATACATACTGAATTGCTTATCTTCCCAGAGGGAATGGGTGACAAGGGAGGAAGGGAATGGATCTGAAATTTGAAGTCTCAAAATTAAATGTTTCAAATGTATATAAATACTATTATTAATACTATTCTGCATGTAATTGGGATATAAGATGTTCAGGCATTGGGGCTCAGAGATTCACCTTACCCTAATGGCAAAGCCAAAGTGGGTATGGGAGAAGATATGGGAGAGAGCAGATTGGATGAGGGGATATCTAGTGGGACTGCTATTCTGGGGTGGTGGGTAGGGAAAAAAATGGGGAAAAAATTGTAACTCAAAATCTGGTGGAAATGAATGATGTAAACCAGAAGTTAATAAAGCATTTGTTAAACAAAAAAATTGCTCTTAAGTTTTTATTAATCAGTATTATTTCTGGGCTCCAGCTTAATGGATGAGCTGTCCAGAATATTTTGAGGTCCATGTTTGTAGTGTGGGGACTTGTCATGAAAAACAGCAAGATTCACATTCATATATACATATATATATGAGTGTGTATACATGTTTATATGTGTGTAGATAGATATAGATACAGATACAGATACAGACACAGATACAGATATAGATATAAATTATTCAGTCCAGGCTCCTTAAAAACATCCTTTCTGTAGTTTCTGGTAGCAGTGGCCTGGTTCTGAATTACAAAGCCTTTCAGTTTCTTTCTCTCTCTCTCTCACTCTCTCACTCTCTCTCTCTGTCTCTCTGTCTCTCTCTGTCTCTCTCTCTCTGTCTCTCTCTCTCTGTCTCTCTCTCTCTTTCTCTCTCTTACCTTCCCTCCCCCCCTTCCTCCTTCTCCCTCTGTTCACACACACACACACACACACACACACACACACACACTCACACGACACAATCATGACACTGATTAATTGAGGATTTCATGAAGTTATTGCTCATGAGTATCCTTCATCATCAGCATCATCTTTATTACTATTATTATTGCTACTACATTAGTAGTAGCACTAATATTATTATGATTACTATTATTGCCATCTTCACAAGGCTTTGCACAAAAGTGGAAATCTTTTCACCTTTCTCTTGGGTTGCATCTAAGAAGTGGCATATACAACCTTTACACCTAAAAGTGGCTGTCCAATACCTTCAAGAGTACCCTCCTGCTAATAAAGATGCATCCCATCTTTCAGGTATACAGAATCCAAAATGGGGTTCCCTGAGACCTCTGTTTTTCTATATCTTTCTAGCCATGCAACATTTTAATGGCAAAGGTCCACTGCTTCTTCCCAAGGAAAGTTGACCTTCAACTATCAGCTCAGGCACCTGCCTTCTCTGTGAAGCCTCCTGTGATCTTTCTATTTGTTAGCATCTTGGTATCCCACCCTCCTCAAATTTCTATGTATTTTCTTTTCTTTTTCTAAGTTGTATTTTTCCATTGTAAGCTCTTTGAAAGCAGGACCCATTGATCAGTGGTGTTTTATTCTTGGTATCCCTAGGGTCTAGCACAGTGCTTGTCACATCAGAGCAACTTCACAGAGACTTAAAATGTTGAAGTGAATTGAACTGAATTGCAATGGACAAAAATCAGAAAATCTTGGTTTTCCATATCACTGGTAAGACAAAACACTAAAAATTCAGTGTAAATATAGTCTATGTAGTTATGAAAATAAACTCCTGGACTGTGAATCTGAAAAAGAATTAAAGCAAAGAGAGGATAAAAATGAAATTTCTCTTCTGGTCTTTCTCTGTCTCTTCCTTTTATTTCCCATTTTTGTCTGTTTTGAAGGGCATGAGTATCAATAAAAATTGGAGAAAGCTGAGTGAAGAAATAAGGTGCCATTGATAAATGGGAAATGGCATTTGGTGACTTTTCTGTGGTTCAAATAACTTTTGTAAAGAATTTGCAAAACTGAACTGAAATTCCAATTCCTACTTTAAACTCTCTTCTGATTCTTTCTATTGCTTTCTCCTCCCTGTTACAAAAACAAGACATCACACTGTGATTAGAACTGTCTCTCAGATGTGGAGAATGAAGGATTGACTCCCCAGGGCCCCAATTTTGTGGTATTCCAGATGTTGCCAAGCTTGGCTATTGGACAGTAACTCACAAAAGAAAGTGAGAAAAGATCAACATTATCAGTCAATAGATATTTATTAAATGCCTACCATGTTCCAGGCACTGTGCTGGGCATTAAGATAGGAGGTGATTCTTAATCTTTTTTTAATGTCATGGACCCTTTTAACAATATGGTAAATTCTATGCACACTTTCAAATAATGTTTTCAAATCCGTAAAGTAAGATACATAGGATTAAAGGAAACCAAATATATTGAAATACAGTTATCAGGCAGTTAGGTGGCACAATGGATCATGCGCCAGGCCTGAACTAAGGAAGACTTTTCTTTTTGAGTTAAAACTGCTCCCAAATACTTCCTAGATAGATATGTGACCCTGGGCAAATAACTTAACCCTGTTTGTCTCAGTTTCCTCATCTGTAAAATGAGCTGGAGGAGAGAATGGCAAGCCACTCCTCCTGTATCTTTGCCAAGAAAACCCCAAACTGGGTCATGTAGTTGGACACAATTGAAACGAATTACAACAACAGCACAATTATCAAAATATATTAAAAAAAAAAAAAAGTTCGCAGACACAAGATTAAAAACCCGTGCAAAAGATCTGGTGTTTAAAAGAGATCAGAGTCCCAAGATACATGCCATCAGTCAGAAATATTGTTATTCTGGTGAAAATAACTAGGTATATTTGCCTGGCTTAGAGGTCATCTGGGCTGAAAGTAAAGGGATAGAGATTTAGCTCTGACCTCTGCCATCTATTTATTAGCTGTGTGACCTTTAGCAAATCGCTAAGACACCTAGGGCCCAATTACCTCATCTGAAAAAGGAAGAAATTATATGAGATGGTCCTCCTAGTTCCAGATAAATAATTCTATAAACGTCCCATCAGCACCCAAAATAAATGGTCAAGGATCCCACTCCTCTCGTGCCTTCCAGGCCCCCTTAAGTCTACCTCTGTTTCCATTTTAGACTGATTTCATCTGGATAAAACTAATTAGGAAATGATGCACAGAATATGATTTTCACTATCTCCTTTGTCTCTGATTTCTTCCACATGTCCCACACAAGTACCCCTAGAAGATGATGTCACCTTCCCCTAAGAACAATAACTTTGTCCTAACTTCTCATTGGCTGCTGCTTTGAAATAGGATTATCACAGAAAGCTACAGGAACCAGCACTTAGAACAGAAGTGTGCAATGACTTTGTACCCAATATGACTCTCCAGGGGAGACTGCTGACTAACTGGTGAAGTCAATGAATTTTTTAACCTTCCAGACTTAATAATACATAGAATTATTGTTTGAGTAAATATTTTTACAGTTATTCTTTATTACTAGTTTTATTAAAAGACATTTTCTCATGGGCTTCATTTTTAGGGGAAAATATATACTTTTCAAAACAAACCGTTAATGGTCTCCCTTTATCATGAGTTTTTTCCCGAAGTTTATTTTTGGGACTTTAAAAAATCCTAATTTTCCAAAATAAGTTGCCTAGTTAATAGAATAATTAAATCATATTTCCCTGAGATTCATTAGAACGTGAAGCTCTAAAGCCCTGTGTGTGTTTTCTGAGATCAAGTCTTTGAGGAGACAGACTCTAGTGCACCAGGAGTGGGGTAGTGTGGTAAATAGCCACTAAGGGGCAACAGAGAGCTCAATCAAAGGACACGATAAACAAATTCAAGAGTAATAGAAGACATAGGTGAGACTGGGGATGTGTGAAGCCAGAGACAGGAGCAGCTATTCACCCTACCAGAATCAAAGAAAACTTAGAAAGTTGCTAAATTCAGGTCAAGGCTATAAGGAAATGAGTATTTCAGGACAAGTTCTGTACTCCATTCTCTTTTAAAACCAGTGGTCAGCTAGGTGGCACAGTAGATAGAGCACCAGACCTGGAGCCAGGAAAACATGAGTTCAAATCTGGCCCCAGACACTTATTAGCTGTGTGACCCTAGGCAAATCATTTACCCTTGTTTGCCTCAGTTTCCTCATTTGTAAAATGAATTGGAGAAGGAAATAACAAACCACTCTAGTATCTTTGCCAAGAAAATCTCAAAATAGGGCCACAAAGAGTCAGACACAATTAAATAGCAAAAGTACTTCCATTGCCTATAATGGGAGGTATTTAAAAGGTCCTTGACCTAACCTATGTAAACTCTGGCAGTCACATACTAAGAAAGGGTGGCACATCAATATTTGTATACATCCTAATTCATTTAAGTAGTTTTTGTCCATTTGAATAATTTATATATATAATGTATTATGTAATAATATAAACAATATAACATATATAATATATAAATAATATATATATGAATAATTTCTACTGTCTCACTTCATCCCATAGCAGCACAGAAATCCCAAAAGGAGTACATGCTTTCCAAGGACCATATTCTTGCTCCAACTGTAATTACTGTAAATTATGTCATCTGCTTTCATCTCTGTGGGTACTCCCTCCACTGAAGCCAATCACAACCCTAGGAGGCTTTAATAGACAGTCATCATGAACTGAGGTTCAGGAACAAAGGAAATCATCTCCTGAGAGGACAATTTTTTGGTGATTAGCCTGTCAGACCTTAGTTAGCTTGGTCCTCAGGCGATGAATGATGATTATCTCTGGGCCCATACTTTAAAGCCTTTTTAACTTAGTGGGACAATATACTATTGAGCTTAGATTTGGATAACCCAGGCTCATTTCAGTGCTGTGATGAGTCATCAGAATAATTAATCGACAAGTATTTACTTAGTACCTACTATGTGCCCTAGGGATACAAGTACAAAAAATTAAATCATCCCTATCCACAGCAGGAGGGGAAGACAAGCAGTTGTTAAACATCTACAATATGCCAGGCACTGTGCTAAATGCTTTACAAATATTATCTCATTTGGCCCTCAAAACAAGCCTGAGAGAGGGGCAACTAGGTGGCATAGTAAATAGAGCACAGGACCCGAGTTCAAATCTGGCCTCAGACACTTGACACACTTACTAGCCATGTGACTTTGGGCAAGTCACTTAACCCCAATTGCCCTCCAAAAATAAAAACAAAACAAAACAAAAACAAGCCTGAGGGGTGGGTACTATCATTATCTCTATTTTACACTTGAAGAAATTGAGGCAAATAAAGATTAAGTGACTTGCCCAGGGTCACCCAGTTAATAAGGCTGGATTTGAACTCAGGGCTTTGTCCATTGTGTCACCTGGCAAACAAGAAGCTTACATTCTAATAGAGAAGCAACAGTATGACCACACCATAGAATATAAATGGGCCATCATGCATAAACTGACTTCAACTTTTTCAGCATAAAAATTCAAGTTTTAGTCTATCCTTACCATCAAAGTCTGCCCTCTTCCTGGCCTTCCTTTCTTTTACTTTTCCCAACTCTGGTACCAGCTGAACCTGAACCCCCAACTAAAAGCAGCCATTCTGACTGTGACATTTTCTATTTTGACTTTTTTTTAAACAGGGCATCCTTTATTATAATGGTGAGTACCTTTGGTGAGAATATCAAGCAATCATTTATTACATGCCTATATTTGTAATGGTAATGGTAATTTGAAGATCTTTCCTGCCCCTTAATAAGCCTAAGGGAATTTGAAGACCTTCCCTGCTTTGAAGATACTCCCTCCCCCCTAATAGACTGAATGTAGTCACATGGAACCTGTGGTGGGAGGAGTTTTCTGAAGGGTGGAGCAGAGCCCACAGGAAGCTGGGAGTCATAGCAGTTAGAGATAGGGAGAGGAGAGGATGTACCTGAGAGAGGCAGGCTTGTGAGTAAATGTTGGTTTGTGGAAAGTCTAAAGGGTGGTGTGACTCTCTGTGGTGTTATGACTTATTAATTTCTATGTTACTATGATGGATTCAGTTTCCTAGTATTGGGATTTGGTTTTCTGGTGTCTGAATAAATGTTTTTGCTTCTGTCTTCTATATGGAGAGTCTGTTATATAGATAGATAGATAGATAGATAGATAGATAGATAGATAGATATAGATATAGATATAGATAAATATATAGATATATTGCATATATAGATTGTATCTATCATGGAACATTATGTGATTTTTAACAAATGTGTAGGAGTCATCTTGTTGGAGGAGAGCCCTTAAGATTGCATTTTGCAGTATTACCAAAGAGAATTTGCATTTTGCATTCATGTCTGTTTGTAAATGACATTGTACTGATGGCATTGAGTCCTAGACATCTCTAGGGATTTCAGTTCAATCAACGACCCTTAAAAAGAGCAAGACCTAGCAAGAGCAAGACCCAGTAAGTCAATCTTCACAGTAAAGAGTGATTATAAAATGCCATTGAATCAGGAATTCATTGAATTGATCCATTAGTATTGTTCAATCATTTCTGATTCATAGTGACACTATTTGGGGTTTTCTTGGCAAAAATATTGGAGTGGTTTGCCATTTCCTCTCCAACTCATTTAAAAAAAAAAATATATATATATATATATATATATATTTAGTTTTCAACATTCATTTCCACAAGATTTTGAGTTTTAATTTTTTCACCCCCATACCAAAATAGCAAGCCTAGTGAATACCCTTTCCCCCAATCTGTTCTCTTTTATATACTCCCCTCATCACCCCCCCATGCCGCTAACTTTCTAGTAGGGCAAGATGGATTTCTATACCCCAGTGCCTGTATGCCTGTGTATCTTATTTCCCAGTTGCATGTAAAAAACAATTTTTGCAACTCCTTTTGTAGATGAAGAAACCGAAGCAAACAGGGTTAAGTGACTTGTCCAGAGTCACACAGCTAGTAAGCATCTGAGACTAGATTAGCATTCATCCTGACTCCAGACCAGGCATTCTGTCCATTGTACCACCTAATTGCCCATTAGTCCCTACACCTTGTATAGGCGCTAAATATATGCAATGAACAAGATCGAAATTAGATAGGAAAAGGTGAACAGATTGAATTACATTTGGAAAACAATGGTGCAGAATGGTCAATGATCCTAAATTACTCCTTTTCAAATGTCCATCTTTTTGTGCATCAGTGTTCCCCTTGTGATACTATATGACTATGAAATATAAAACCCTACAACTTCATAAGCATCAAAATTGCATGTGACCCAAAGGGTGACTGAAAAACACATGAAGGGTATAAGCTGTCTGTAACATATTAAAAATAATGACTTGCATGAAAGAAAAAGTCAAACCAGGTTCTAATCAGTGTGAAATAATAAATATCATGAAATGGTCACATTATTTGAAACTGCACTGCATATTTCTATCGGGTTAGAACCAATTACCATATTTTACATGATTATAACTTCAAATAGCACAAATCTGAATACATGTGACCACTTCACAGGTTTTGCTATTTGCTTCAATCAGCACCTGGCTGATTAGAGACATCATCAAGAATAGATAAAACAGAAAAGAAGGTAAGTTGGTACTGGACTAAGAGATAAACTGCCCAAGTGGTATCTCTAAAAGATTGAAAGAACCAGAGGGTGGTCTCCAGTGTATCAGGCAGGTCCCCTACCCAAAGGCTCCAAGGCTAGAATTGTGTTGTTTTTCTGTTTGTATCTCTAACACTTAGCACTGCTCCTGGACCTCAGAAGACACTGAATAAGTGGAGAATTAGATTCTTTTCTGAAGACACAGACAAGATTCATTAAGCGAAAGGAGAAAGTGTGAATGCTCTGTAGTCTGTAACCAGTGGAAGTCGTAACCACATAGATGATATCACAGATACATCAAAGTATAATAATAATGTGGTGGTGCAGTTGTTTCAGCTATGTCCAGCTTTCCATGACCCCATTTTGGGGTTTTCTTGGCAAAGATACTGGAGTGGTTTACCTTTCCTTCTCCAGCTCATTTTACAGATGAGGAAACTGAGGCAAGCGTGGTTAAGTGACTTGCCCAGGGTCACACAGCTATTAAGTGTCTAAGACTCCTAAATATACACCTTCCTGATTCCAAGTCCAGTGCTCCATCCACTATGCAGCCTAGCTACCCCCACAATAACAACAGTTTACATATGTATGAAAAGCACTTTAAGGTTTGTATTAAAGTTTACATATATCCTTTGATCTTCACAAAAATCCCATGATTGTAGGTGCTATTAATATTGTGCTCATTTTATAGATGAGGATACTGAGGCTGAGAAAAGTTAAGGGACTTGCCCAAGGTCACACTGCTAGTAAGCGTCTAAGGCAGGATTCCAATGTAGGTCTTCCTAACTCCAAGTCTGCTACTCCATTTACTGAATTCCCTAGCTGCCTCTGGATGATGATGATGATGATATTTACTTGCACACATACAAATGAATGAAATATATAAATAAAATTATTTTAATTTGGGATTTATACACACCTATATGTTGAATATCAGACTACTATCAAAAATATTGATGTAAATTTTCCCTAATAGGTTCCCTTCTTGTTGTAGATGCACTGATTTCCTTCTCTCTCTCGCTCTCTCTTTTTTTTTTTTTGGTGGGACCTAGCCCCACATGGGCTAGAATTAAGTGTCTGAGGTCAGATTTGAATTCAGGTCCTCCTGACTCCAGGGCTGGTGCTCCATTCACTGCACCACTTAGCTACCCTCACTGTACTGATTTTCTTGGCTAGAGAGATAGGCGTAGGGTCTGGATTTGTGATTTCAGGTATCAAGAACACCTGGAAAAGGAAAACAGACCAGCACTTCTCTGCACCCACTGAAAGATAAATCATTTATCCAGATACCAGAGCTATTAGGTGTCAAAGGCTGGTCTTAAATCTAGGTTTTCCTGACTGAGGCCTTGTCTTTCTATTCTACTTCACTGCTTCTCTATCTATGCAAAATCTTTTAAACTTTTTGTAGTTGAAATTGTGTATTTTCTCTTTTATGTTCTCTTTTATCTCTCCCTTAAGAATTGTCACCCCAAAGGGTGGCTAGGTGGCGCAGTGAATAGAGTGCCGGCCCTGGAGTCAGAAGGACCTGAGTTCGGATCCGGTCTCAGACACTTAACCCACACAAACAGAAACCTAGCCATGTGACCTTGGGCAAGTTACTTAACCCCAATTGCCCTAAAGGGATGCTAGGTGCCTCGGAGTTGGGATGACCCAAGATCAAATCCGGCCTCAGAAAATGAGCACCCACACATAAATAATGACTAGCCCTGTAACCTTGAGCAAGTTACTTAAGCCCAATTGCTTTAAAAAAAAAAAAAAAGAATTGTCACCCCAGCCATAGATTTGAAATAAAGTATCTCACATTTTCCTCTTTTTTTTAAATAATGGGATCTGTTTTTTGTTTTGTTTTTTTGTTTTGTTTTTTTTGGAGGGCAATTGGGGTTAAGTAACTTGCCCAAGGCTACACGGCTAGGTTTTGTGTGTGTGTGTGTGTGTGTGTGTGTGTGTGTGTGTTGTGTCTGAGGCCAGATCTGAACTCAGGACCTTCTGACTCCAGGGCCAACACTCTACTCACTGCGCCACCTAGCCGCCCTATAATGGAATCTGTTAAGACTGAATATCTATTTGATGCTTATTTTGGCATACAGCATAAAGAGCATGCTGGGAATAAACCTGTTCCTGCCAAACAACTTTCCAGTTTTCTCACTAATTCTTATCCATTAGGGAATCCTTCCACAATTAATTCATGTTCTTTGATTTATCAAATACACTAATCCTGACTTCTATTGTTTCCGATTCTTCCTTATTTAACCTATTCCAGGAATTTACTTTTCTATTATTTTTAATCAGTACCAAATAGCTTTGAGGATTACTGAGACAGTATGGCATTGTGGGTAGCAAACTGCCTTAAGAGCCAGAAAGACATGGCTACATAACTGGGCAAATCACTTATCCTCAAAGTGCTCCAGAAAATTCTCTATGGCATAAGTTGAAGAGAAGGTGCTGGCCCCCATTGGTGGAGAGAGTTTCCTTACCTGGGACTTTTCTACACCAATGAAATCACAAGTCCACTCCCAATTCTATAAAGTTAGAGGTCTAAAAGTACTATTTCTCCTTTATTCCTTTATCATCATCATCATCATTATTGTTGTTATTATTATTATTTCTCTGGAGATTATACATTTTGTTCTTGCAAATAACATTTAATATTATTTACCAACATCTATAAAGTACTCCCTTGGTAGATTCTAATTTAGGAAATATCAATATATTTATCATGCTAACACAGCTCAACCATTAGCAATACATAATACTCCAAGTATTTTAGTCTTTCTTTGTTTCTGTAAAGAATATTTTGTGATTATATTATATAAATTTTAACTGTGTCCTGGTAGAATGACTTCCAGATATTTTAGGCTTTATACAGTTATTGTTTTTTTATTTTATTTTTAATTAATGAAATAAAGCAGGTATTTCTATAACATAATAGAATAAAAAATTGCACATGAAACTGCAAATATATTATTTAAAATTTGCTATTCCTTTTAAATATATAATAAAGTTATCATGTAATTTTTTCCCTTTTTTTCTCCTCCCTCCCATCTTAGAGATGGCTACCAATAGACACAAAGGGGTGTGTGTATGTGTTGTGTGTGTGTGTGTGTGTTGTATAAAATCATTCTATGCATACTTCTTTTTATCAGTTCTTTCTCTAGGTGCAGATAGTATCTTCCTTCATAGGTCCTTTGTACTTAAATTGAGTATTTATATATAAATAGACATATATATGTTTTTAATGGGATTTCTCTTTCTATCATTTCCTCCTGGCTTTTTCGTATTGCTATAAAGAAATGGTGATATTTTTGTGTTATATTTTTATCCTAGTTTAGTAAGGTTACCAATCATGTAAGTGAGGTTTTTGGGGGGTTTTTTTGATGATTCTCTGGAGTTTTCTAAGTAGATCATCATATTAACTATAAATGTGGGTAAATTTTATTTCTTCTCTCTTGATGTTTATGCTTTTAATTTCTTTCTCTTGCCTTATTGCTACCACTAACATTTCCAAAATTATATCAATATGTAATCAAATATATTATATATAAAAATATAATTTATAATATATCATATGTAATATATCATAATATGTAATCAAAATTTTACATAATAGTAATGAAAGGACACTTTTGTTTCATTTCTGTATTTACTATGAAAATTTCTATATCTCCTTTGCAAATAATCCTAGTTTTTTTTATTAGATACACCTTTTTAGCAGTCTTTAAAGTAGATTTTCCCCATTTTTAGCTAAAATTAATGTCATATTTTATTAAATATTTTTCTGCATCTATTCATCTACTCAAATAGCTTTAGGTGTTTCTGAATTTAAAATGATGAATTATGCTAATTATTTTGCTAACTGGAAACACAGTCATATCCCTGATGTAAACCCAGGGCATTTATAGGAAATGCACTTTTGAATATATTGTTATAGTCCTCTTTTCCAGGTTTTACTTGAGATTTTGACATCAACATTCATCAACAATATGATTCTCTTTCTTTGCTTTATCCTTTACTGATTTAAATATTGTGACTATAGTTTTATCATAACAGGAGTTCAATAAAATATCTTCTTTCTCCATTATTTACACTAATTTTTGTGGGATAGGTATTAATTGATCTTTAAATATTTGAGAAAATCCACTCATAAGTTCATCTGTCAGTCAATCAGTAAGCAACTTGGTATATGACAGGTACTGTTTCCCCAGGGATACAAAGAAAGGAAAAACAGTCCTTGACTTAGAGGAATATTAATTTTATAATGGAAGAGATATGTAAAGGACTAGAAACATACAAGATATATTCAGAATAAATGGAAGGCAACCTCCAAAGGGAAAGAATTAGCAAATGGGAATACAGGAACAATCCCTGTAGAATTCCTTAAAAAGTTGTATTGCCCAGATAGAAAAGGAATTTCAAAAACTCACTGAAGAGAATAATTACTTCAAAATTAGATTGGAGCCAGTGGAAGCTTGTGACTTTATGAGAAATAGAGATACTCAAATCCAAACAAATCAAAAAAAATAAAAGGCAATGTGAAATATTAGAAAAAACTCATTAGAAAAACCACTGACCTGAAAAATAGATCCAGGAAAGATAATTTTAAAATTATTGGACTACCTGAAAGCCATGATCAAAAAAAGGAACCTAGACACCATCTTTCAAGAAATTATCAAGAAATTGCCCTGATATTCTAGAACTAGAGGGCAAAATAGAAATTGAAAGAATTCACCAATCACCTCTTGAAAAAGATCACAAAAAGAAAACTCCTAGGAATATTATAGCCAAATTCCAGAGTTCCCAGGTCAAGGAGAAAATACTGCAAGCAGTCAGGAAGAAATAATTTGAGTATTGTGGAAACACAATCAGGATAACACAAGACCTGGCAACTTTTACCTTAAGGGATCAAAGTGCTTGGAATATGATATTCCAGAGGTCAAAGGAGTTAGAATTAAAACCAAGAATCACCTACCAAGCAAAACTAAGTATAATGCTTCAGGGGAAAATATGGTCATTCAATGGAATAGAGGATTTTCGAGCATTCTTGATGAAAAAACCAGAGCTGAACAGAAAATTTGACTGTCAAATACCAAAAGCAAGAGAAGCATGAGAAGGTAAACAGGAAAAAGAAATCATAAGGAACTTACTATAGTTGAACTGTTTACCTTCCTACATGGAAAAACAATAATTATAACTCATGAGACTTTTCTCAATATGAGGATAGTTGAAGGGAATATAGATGTATACCTACTTATATATGTATGTATAAGAGGGTGTATGTGTGTATAAATATATATATGATATATATGAGTGTGTGCATATGTTATGTACATGTATACACAGACAGAGGGCACAGGATGAGTTGAATATGAAGGGATGATATCTAAAAAAGGAAAATCAGGAGGTGAGAGAGGAATATATTGGGAGAAGGAGAAAGGGAGAGATAGATTAGGGTAAATTATCTCATATAAAAGAGGCAAGAGAAAACTGTTACAATAGAGGGGAATAGCAGGAAGGTGAAAGGGAATGAATGGGTCAACCTTACTCTCATTGAATTTGGCTTAAGGAAGGAATAATATAATTGAATTGGGTATTTTACCCTACAGGAAAATAGGGGGTAAGAGGATCAGACGGGGGATGATAGAAGGGAGGGCACAGTGGGGGAGAGGGTAGTTAGAAGCACACATTTTTGAAAAGGGACAGGGTCAAAAGAGAAAATAGAATAAGTGGGGGGTGGGATAAGATGGAGGGAATTATAGTCTTTCACAATATAACTACTATGCGAATGTTTTGCATAACTACACATGTACAACCTATATTGAATTGCTTATCTTCCCAGTGGAGGAGGGTGAGGACAGAAGAAGGGAAAAAATCTGGAACTCAAAGTTTTAAAAACAAATGTTCAAAAAAATTGATTTTTACATGCAACTGGGAAATAAGATATACAGGCCCTGGAGTACAGAAATCCATCCTGCCCTACTAGAAATTTGGGGGGTGATGGGGGAGGATGTAAGAGAGAACAGATTGGGGGAATGGGTATTCAGTAGGCCCGATATTTTGGGTTGGGTGTAGGAGAGAGATGGGGAGAAAAATTTGTAACTCAAAATCTTGTGGAAATGAATGTTAAAAAGTAAAAATAAATAAATAAATTGGAAAAAAAAGAATTTGGGGTTTTAGTTGAATCTTGAAGGAAGACAGGGAGTACTATTCTCTTCTTTTTTTTTTGAAAGGAACAAGATCATTTAGTTTGCTTCCATCAGGATTCAGGCTCAGTTCTTTCTAGTTATATCTCTGGATGGCACATTTCTCTCTTTCTTGAGTCTTTCGGGATTGACTTATATTACTGCATTGCTGAAAAGAGTCCAGTCTATCATAGCTGGTCATCACACACATGTTGTGTCTGTGATTGTATACAAATTTCTCCTGGCTCTACTCTTCTCGCTCAGCATCAGTTCATATAAGCCTTTCCAGGTAATTATGAAATCCGTCACCTCCTCGTTTCTTATAGCACAATAATATTCCATTATATGCATATACCACATCTTATTTAGCCATTCCCCAATTGATGGGCACCCCTTTAGTTTCCAATTCTTTGCAACCACAAAAAGGGCTGCTAAAAATATTTTTGTATATATGGGTCTTCCTCCCACTTCTATGACCTCTTTGGGATGTAACCCTAGAAGTGGTATCGTTGGGTCAAAGGGTATGAAATCATTTATAGCCCTTTGGGCATAATTCCAGATTGCTCTCCAGAATGGTTGGATAAGTTCACAACTCCACCAGCAATGTATTAGTGTTCCAATTTGTCCACATCCTCTCCAGCATTTGTCACTTTCTTGTTTTTTCATCTTAGCCAATCTGACTGGAGAGATGTGGTATCTCAGAGTTGTTTTGATTTGCATTTCTCTAATCAATAGTGATTTAGAGCATTTCTTCATATGTTTATAGATATCTTTAATTTCTTTCTCTGAAAACTGCCTGTTCATATCCTTTGACCATTTATCAATTGGGGAATGACTTGTATTCATATAGATTTGGCTCAATTCTCTATAAATTTTAGAAATTAATCCTTTATCAGAGACACAAGTTGTAAAAATTCTTTCCCAATTTCCCACCTCCCTCTTGATCTTGGTTACATTGGCTTTGTTTGTACAGAAGCTTTGCAATTTAATGTAATCAGAATTATCCATTTTGCATTTTATAATGCTCTCTAATTCTTGTTTGGTCCTAAAGTCTTCCCCTCTCCACAAATCTGTCTGACCACTTCAGATTTCTGCCTCTATAACCCTGGGCTATAAGTAGGCTTTTGTTGGTTAGATGAGGAGGGGCTTGTTGCAACCCCTCCCTCTCTTCTCTTCAGACTCCTGGCTGTCTCAGTTACACCCCTTCTTGGAGACTCTCAAGCCTGGGGCTATTTCCATTAACTTGGGATTTCAACCTGGGTGGGAGACTTATCTTTGGGTTTTCTGCTTCATGAAGGAGGGATGGGAGGATCAGAGCAACTAGAATTTACTTTGCCATTCCAACCCCTATATTATACAGGCAGGCAGTCTCCAACCTTCCAGGCTGGGGGCTGAATGCAGCCAGAGACGACACTCTCTCCCCTGGGAGCCCGACTCTCCTACCTGGCTCCAATGACCCTTCCCCTCTTCGAGATGACTGCAATTCGTCCTTGGTAAGTCTGCAGGCTGGGGCTTTTGCTCTCTCTGGTGTGGTCTGCTTGTCTGCTCTTAGGTCTGAGCTATGCAGACCCCACGCGCTCTGCGCTAGTCCTGTCCAGATGTACTGGGCCACCTCCTGGGCTGAATTCTGCCACTCTCTGTCTTCCAGTGGGCTCCGTCACTCCGGAATCCGCTCAGATTCACCCTTTGAGACTTAGTGACCGAGGAGCTCAAGGAGGTTACTGCTTCCTTTCCGCCATCTTGGCTCCACCCCCAGCACTACTCTCTTCCAATATGATTTCTTCCTTTTGCCTTCATCTCCTTTTTTCAGGAATATTTCCCTTTTCTTGTTTCTTTTTCAGAAAGAGAATCTATATTGCTCCTGCCTCCTCAGCAACATGGTTAATGAAGGTCTGATATAAAAGTCAGTGGGAGAAAAGAATAAGGAATATGTTTGGGAGAGGACATCTTTCATGGGATCAAATATAGAAAAGTTTAAAAGATACAATCTTGGGGCGGCTAGGTGGCGTAGTGAGTAAGAGCGCTGGCCTCAGAGTTGGGATGACCTGAGATCGAATTCGGCCTCAGAAAATGAGCACCCACACACAAATAATGACTGGCCGTGTAACCTTGAGTGAGTTATTTAACCCCAACTGCTTTAAAAAAAAAAGAGATACAATCTTACCAAAAGTTGTTCAAAGACCAAAAAAAAAATGCAGTGGTCATAGGAATCCTCAAGCATAAACACAAGATGGTTGGTCTTTCTTGGTATGTATGTAAGAGAATATGTGATGTCACCATAAAGAGTATTGTTTCCCTAATTTTTTCCACTTTCTCCTCTTCTTTTTTTTGCTTTTTTTTTTGCTTTTTTTTGGAGGGGAGAGGGCAGGGTAATTGGGGTTAATTGACTTGCCCAAGGTCACACAGTTAGTAAATGTTAAGTGTCTGAATCCAGATTCGAACTCCAATCTTCCTGACTTCAGGGCCAGTGCTCTATTCACTGTGCTATCTAGCTGCCCCAACTTCCTCCTCTTCTTGATAATACAACTAAAAAATGTTTTTTTCAGCAACAAATTTTATAAGTATGTTATGTACGATGTTGATTTCAACATGGCTCACATCCCTAAAATAAGGTCTTTCCAAAAGGAAAAAAAATGTTGATAAGCATACACTGCTTATAGTGGTTATAAGTTGTACTTAAAGTTTATATAGACCAGATTTGCAAGAAGTGTGAGTGTGAGTGTGTGTGTGTGTGTGTGTGTGTGTGTGTTTTAAGTTTTCAAGGACTGAAGGACAGTTGATTAACAGTTTTTAAATTCATACACTAAGCCAGTGGTACACATCTCTAATCCTGGCTACCAGTAGAGTGAAGCCAGTGGATCTCTGAGCTGTTGCTGGCTAAGCCTATCAGGGGTCCACACTAAATTAATTAATATGGTAAACACCCAAATCAGTAGGAACCTCAGGCTACTTAAAGAGGGATAAACTATCCTAGGTATGAAATGGAGATCAAAACTTCCTTGTCAATCCGAGTGTGACCTGGCCCATGAGTAGCCCCTGCATTTCCATTTTTGGCAAGATTAAGAAACCAATGCTTTAAAAAAAATTTTTTAAACAGTAAAAATCAATATGACATTTTGGAATTGAACAACTGTCATAATTGCCACAATCTGAGCTCAAGCAATTTTTTTATTCCTTCAGGATAGTTTTCTTTTCCCTTTGAGGAGAGAATATTTCTGTTATGTGAGAAATTAAAAAAAAAAAAACTAGAATAGGAATAGGAAGAGGTGAAAAAAATACAACTTAAAATGAAGCATGAAAATTATGAAGAAACATGAGACCAACTAGTGCCCCTTGGGTACAATTAGATAGAAATATTACATGTTTTTTGTGATAATGCACAGATATTCATAGCTGGAATTTGGAAACTTATTTTGGATACAAAATATAAATATGCTCAAGGGTGAAATTTCATTCATGTTCCTTCCTTCCCAGAGCAGCCAGAAAACAATAAAAAAGCTCAAGCTTGGGAGAATTGGAAAGATTTGTGGGCCCAAACTCAAAGGTAAGGAAAAGTAAAACCAATAAGGCATAAAAAATGTCACCTATGTAAGCCACAAATTTCTCCCTTTCTCCTGAGGCCCTTCTCTTTTCACAGATCAGCATTTGTTTCTGGCACTCACTTCCTGAAGCACCTCATGGTTCCATTCTATGTAGGCCATGACCAGTCAATTGGAATGTCAACAAGAAGAGAGCACCATTACCCTAGTCACCCAGGTTCATCATGCAGGTGCCATCCTTGACTCTTCACTCTCTTTTAGTCCCCATATCCAATGTGCAACCAAGTCCTATTGATTTAACCTAATTCCAAGGGTTCCCTATCACCTCCAGGATCAAAGACAAAATATTCTGTTTAGCATTCAGAGTCCTTGATAACCTTCCCTGACCCACTTTTCCAGTCTGATTCCCACCCCATACTTTGCAATCCAGTGACACTGGCTTTCTTGCTATTACTCCAACAAGATACTCCATCTCCTGATGAAACAAATGAAAAACCCCAAGAGACAGAGTTTCTGGGTAATTAACAAAAAAATTGTTAATTAGACTAGCTGACAATCAATAAATTGATGGTCAGAGGTTTTTCTTGGTAATCAAAGATGCCCCATGGAGAAAACTTTAAAATAGCTCTTGAAAGGGAATTTCTTTGACAACTGAAAATTAGCCCTGATTGGTGGACATTTAATGAGGAAGTGGGCCAAAAGTCTTCAGCTCTTTCTGCTTAATCAAAAATTCACTATGTCCAATCTGGACAGGGGAATCGATCTCCATCCAGACCACTCTGGTTGATTTTCTCCTTCATGAGTGCATCATCCTAAATTCTAATGGTAGGGTACAAGGACAGGGTACGTTCTTACCCCTGAATAAGAACTTGCCCAGACTTAATTCTGTTCATATTCTAAACAGAAGTTAGGTCTACTAGTTGGGTTGGGGTCCTGCCCAAGATTGATGAGGATGTTCCTTGAAGGCTAGGGGTAATCTCAATCAGTCATATCCTTGAGAGACTGACTTATATATATATACAAGATCAGGAACAAGAGGCTAGAATACATACAGTAGGTTACATTTACAGAGACCTTTATGGTTTCCAAAGTATTTAACTCGACACCCCTGTGAAGTCTGGAGTGCCAATATTTTTATCCCCATTTTGCAGATGAGGAAACTAAAGCCAATGTCATGTAGTTAGTAAGTGGTGGGAAAAAAAAAACTTGAACCTAGGTTTTCTATTTCAAATCTGGCATTCTTTCTACCTTACCAGTGATTCTAAAGTGGTAAATCCTCAATTCCCAAAGAGCTGCAGAGTTCTTACAAGAAAGAGGCACTTGAATCTATATGCACACAAAGCATGGTCATTGTGTTAACTGTGTATTTTCTCAATCAATGGATACTAATAATATAATTACTATCCTTTTGATAGACATGACATTTTTTACATTTAAAGTGGATTCTGTTCCTTAAAAGGGGTTAGGACCACTGAACTACTAAAGAATTACATTTTTCTATAAAATGGGAAAATATATAGTCACCACCTTGGCTTGTATCAAATACAAATATAATTCAATTTTTTTTACATCAGTCAATCTATTTGACATAATGCAGACCACACCTCCTTCCCTTTCTTTTCCTCCAATGCACACTCATGAACAGACACACACATGCACACACACACGGCTCTAGAGTGTGATATAGGATTCTTCTTGGGGGTGGGCAGTGGCCAATCTTGCTGTTCATGGATCCTGGCTTTCTGGGATTTGCTTTGGCAGCTTTTTGGCTGTCTATTCTGATAGTTTCTTTAATAACTTTTAAAGCCACTTAGGAAACTGAATAAGCCAGCAGTCACACAGAATGCCACTATATGACTGAATGATTCTCTGACCAAATAAGGTATAAATCTGGTTTCATTTAACATTAGAATGGGGACAAGGAGAATGGGGCACATTTTTGTGTATAGCAAGACTAGGTGGTAGAGAAATCAGCATTTTAAGGATTGGTGAGCTCCTTCAAAAAGCTGACAAAAATAGGACAGCAATCATTTTGAAGAACCAACTGCTGACTCAAAAAGGTGGGGCATTTTTTATCACAGATGTGCTGCCACATAGAATAAAGCTGATGGTTTGCATCTTGGGAAGCAGATAGATCTATAGAAAGCTAGGTGCCTCACTAAAAAATACTATATGTAGTAAGATTTGGAATAAGAATGATTCCACTGCAGAGAAAGATTTTCAGAGCCTTACTGCATGACTTTCTGAGAAACAGAGACTCAAATAGATTAACACCGTTTCTTCCATTCCTTATAGAGACTAAGAAACTATTGTGCGGGAAGTCTGTGAAGAGACATAGTTGGGAAGAGGATATGGCAAGACATTGGAGATTCAAGAGAGGAGCAGTCACAAAGGTGTACTGGAGCCAGCTCAAACCAGCTTAGGAGAGGCTAATTGCCAAATTTTCAGCACTAACATTTATAACTATACTTTGATAATTAGCAAACAAATCAGGGCTTGAGTTTTTGTTTTGTTGATTGTCTAGACTTTAAAAAGTAATGGAGAAATAATGCAGATTAAACTTAGAAGTGCATGTTTGTGCTCTGTTTTGGAAAATTAGCACATACCTTTGAGAGCAGAGGAGACTGACAACAAGTGAGGAGGAGTGGCCAGCTATGCCTGGTGTTGTGTGTGACCAGGCTCTATTGTGGTGACTGGTACTTTTGTGCCATCCTGAAAGATCCCCCACAGTTATGGTCCTCCACCCTATCACCACCCTCTACCCCTCTGGAGGATGAGGTCATGAATTCAAAATCTCTATTTAAGGAAAAAACTCAGTTCAAAACATCTTATATCTCACCTAGCTGTCCTACTTTGGTATTTTCCTCTTTTTGTTTGCATTGATAACAATAAACTGCTCCACCATGCCCCTTTCTTGGGAATCTCTTTTCTCCCCCTCCCCCATCCTCAACCACCTTCCCCTACCTTTGCAGTTTCCTTTTGTATGTCATCTTTATTAGATTGTAAGCTCTCTGAGGGCAGAAACTATCTTTTTTTCATATTTGTATCACCAACCCAATGCCTAGCAAAGCACATAGTAATCGGTTAATAAATATTTATTGACTAAATGACTGACCTTTGTCAACTAAGGCAAATGTTACAGCTGTGGGACAGAACCCAGAGCATATCTGATCAATAGTTTTCCCTTGACTGTTTACTCATATGAATAGTCAAGTAACTTTTGCTCTCTCTCTTTTTCGTGTGTGAGATCTTTTGTGAGCAGTCAAAAGTTTTTTTTTCTTATTTAAAGTTGCTTATCTGTTGTTTGAATTAATACTTTAAAACCAGCTTATTCCAGATATTAAAGCTTTGATTAAGCATAACTTCTTTTGATTTGTATTTTTCAATAAGTGGGAAGAAAGGATGGAGGGAGAGGGAGAAAGAAAGAGAAAGACAGAGAGAGAGAGAGAGAGTGATTAGTATTGACATATACAGAGAGAAAGGAATCTTGAATCCTCTGCTTAAAATCTTAAATTTTAATTAAATTCTATCATGGCAAGAGGCTCTGAGAGAATGAGAATCTTATTTATATAGATTTATGGTTTTTGGTTATATTTTGCAGAAATATCCCAAAGCTGGGTAGAAGCTAGATCCAGGGTTTTTCTCTGCCCTTAGGCTAAAATGTATCAGTACCTGAGAGGAGACTGGGTTGTCGATTCCTCTTTTTCTTCATTGCCATCTGGGGTGAGGAAGAAAGGAAGTGAATAGGAAGTTAGAACTGTCTGATGGAAAGACAAAAAGCATGGCTAGACCTGGCCAGTGAGAAGGTACTTCAAAGATGAAAAGAGCAGGGTCCAAGAGAGAAGAGACAAAAGCAAGGGAAGAGACTCCAAAAACGGCAAACATGAGTGAAAATTTTTTAACTCCTGGCATCTCCATGAAGCTTCCTCTCCATATATCTGGGTGGTCAGTCCCCCATGCCTGGGGTGTATGCCTTCCTCTTCTCCACTCTCCTTTCCCTTCCTCAAAGGTCCAGCTATTACCTCCTTCCTGGTCTTCCTAAATATGCCCAACTAAAAATGTTCTTTCTCTCCTTAAATTTTCCAGGGTTCTCCCCTGAGCTCTCCCTTTGTGAGAGAAATGATTATTAATACAAAGGATTTGAGATGTCCAGAGTTCCCCTCTGTTCTAAATTCCTGGTTTTAAAAGGTCAGTCTCTTGAAGGACATTGCCAATAATGAGATTGCACTAACTTTCTTGTTCAGACCCCACGCAAGTAGAGTAGCCATTGCCTTCTGCTGAGGCTTATGTGGGACATAAATTCTTTTAATTTAATTTAATTTAATTAAGGATGGGGTTAACTTAAGAATATAATCAATGTTCGGGTCCAACCCATCATGGTAATCTTTGTTCTTTCATTAATTGCTAACTAATTGGGGCTGATTACCATCCTTTTGAACACTCCTCTTCCAAAAGAACATATGAGCTATGAGCCAGCTGCTGTGATTGTCTTTGGTTTAAGAGAGAGGGGTCAAATGACCCCCCCTTTTATTAAAATGCTGCATTCTTAATAAAAGTTATCAAATTACCCAGAACAACCCTGGCTATTACTATTATCACCATTTTACAGCTGAGGAAACTGAGGCAAACAGGGGTTAAGTGAATTACTCAATATCACATAGCTAATAAGTACCTGAGGCTGAACGTTAATTCAAGTCTTCCTGACTCCAGGTGCAGAGTGCTAGCCACTGTGCTACCTGACTGCCTGAGAGTAAAAAATATGGATATGGGTAGGAGCCATTTCCTAGCTCTGTGCTATCACAAAATGTGTTTCTATTCACATAATTCCAAATTTCTTTCTAAAATGTTTGTAACCTATCTTCTCACAACCCTTCTAGTAGCAACCTAGAAACTATGAAAATAAAGGGATGAAAAATGTCCATACCATGTGACACAGAAATTCCATTACTAGGTGTATACCCCAAGGAAGTGACTTTTAAAAAGAAAGTTCTTATATATACCAAAATACTTATAGAAATACATTTTGTGGCAGCAAAGAACTGGAAACATGGTCAATGTCCTTAGATTGGGGAATGGATAAACAAATCATGGTACATATATACATTCCTTAGTTTTGCTGCTTTTTTTCTCTTTTTTCTTTAAAAATAATACTTGTCATATGGGATAGTATCCTGGGAGGAGGGGAAGGGATACTGAATGAAATCTTGATGATGAAAAAAACAAAACATATAAATAAAAGCTTATTTCTAAGAAAGAAATAATATGATTAATGCTTGGAAAGACTTAAACTGATACACAGTGAAGTACCAAGAAAAAAATATATAATGGTGACCATCTCTAGGGTGGGGTGGGTAGAAGGAAGAAAACAAAGGGAAAAAAAAGAAATTTACATGTTAACTTTGGTGTATATTTAAAAGGAATAGCAAGTTGTACATCATAGATTCACATTTTCATTTTTTTTTTCATTTTTTTCATTTTTTTTTTTTGTTGTTTTCTGGAAGACAATTGGGGTTAAGTGACTTGCCCAAGGTAACATGGCTAGTTTTTATGTTAAGTGTCTGAGGCCAAATTTGAACTCAGATCCCCCTGACTCCAGGGCCAGTGCTCTATTGATTCACATTTTCTTGTACAATCATCTTTTTTATTATACCATATTATGGAAATGCTTGTTTTATTGCATAAATTAAAAATGAGACAAATTTTAAAAAAGAAAAACATAAACGTGCAAAAATGATTATACTGCTCTCACTCATCCCCATTACCTGAAGACCAGGTTGTCATATTTCCATCCCTCTCCCAGGGTCCTGTAGTATCTTAGGGGAGTTCAGGACATCTTCATCTCTGCCACCAGCTCAAGCTTCCAACCATTGTATTCTCTCTTGGGTCCAAGCACTCTAGTTCCATTTAACCACTTAAACATCAGATTAACTTTTACAAAGAAATATTTACTTCAAAGACATAACCTGAACAAATATATAAACACTCCCTGCAATGTAATGGAATGGGAATTTGAAGATCTTTCCTGATCCTAATGGAACTCACTTGGAGCCCAACAAGAGAAGCTTGTTTAAGGGAGGCTTGTTTTTCAGGAAGGCCCACACTTTTGTTACTTTGTAATCTGGCAATGGGTCACAAAGGTTGTGATGCCCTCTGACCCTGGAGAAGGCCATATGTACCCTGACATGAGGTTTCACTTTGGGAAGAGTTGAGTGATTTGACCAAATGAGACTCTGGGTAGCTGTTGAGCCACACAGCTTTGAAAACCCAGATGTTGGTGCTTCTTTCTTGGGTAACTAACTGTATGGATGTGATGATCAGACAGTTGGAAGCCCTGTCTCTTGGTCTGTTGAATTGTTATTTTCTCTGTCTGTATTTTTTTTGTCTGCTTATAACTTTTGTTTCTATTTTCTCTGAAGTTCAGGGTGCTTACTTTTTCTCCTGAACTAGGTAAATGATATAGGTTTGATTAACTAAGATTGTTGACCCCTTTTGAGTTGCTTTCCTTTAGAAAAGCAGATCAAAGAGCCTGTGCTAGCAGCTATCCTAGGTATGTAAGGATGCTTGCTGTTACACTCCCCAACACCTGGTGGGCATAATCCTCCCTACAACACCACAGTCTCTGGTAGTAGAGATGGGGATTACATTCACAATTTAACTCAGTTTCTATATAGCCATTAGTTCCACCAAGTTCTAAGTTCCCCCAACCCCCACTCCTCACCACCACCTGCTTGCCCCCTGGTTAAACGGGACTTTTCTGCTGATCTGGCTGCAATATCTAATCTAGAATCTTGGGTTCCAAATCCAAGGTGCTTAAGCTCCTGAGTCAGAGACTCCATTCTCCATACCCAGAATTGAACAAACAAAATGACACCAAAACCCAAGTCACAGTGTCCTAAGAGGAGGTAACAGGTGACCTTTCTGCCGAGATCAGAGTTGGGAGAGCTGATTCCAGTGTGAAAGAATTCACTTAGACTTTCTCTTTTAGCCAGTGGGAGCTTTCTATTTTACATGAAAAAGCATCATGAACTTCCTTAGCAAGAAAACGAAATGAGACTCCAATATTTGGGAGAGTTATGCTTACATAAAGGTTTCAGAATGATGTGGTTTTAGAGGTTTTATGGGGTTAAAGAGTAAAGACAGAACAGGATGACATAGGATGAGGAAGACAAAGGAAATTTTTTATGGTTTAAGGATTTAAGGACAGAGCAGGAGAACACAGGTTAAAAATTAAAGGGGAACACAGGGTAAGGGAGGCAAAAGCAATTCTTTTGGTATAGGTTCAAAATAAGAGGGAAGAGGACGTTAAGGCACCTTCAGGTTACAGAATAAACTAGGGGCTTCACAAAGTATTGGAAAAGCAACCCTTGGTATCATTTTTAACCCTTAGGGCACTGTTTGTATCTTCATCATTTCTCCACTCAACCACTAGGCAGGAGAAAGCTTTTGGAAAAGGTGCAAACGTCATTGTCTTCTATGGTCACTTTTCTAGCTAGTCACATCCTGGTCTTATCTCCTATCTCTTGTCCTGCTTCCTCCAGCTTCCCCATGCACTCTTTTCTGCCTCATCACTTCCCTGACTATCTTACTTCATGTTACCCATGCTGAGGGTGAATGAGACCTTTACCTGAAAAGGGAGAAATGAGACTACCCCAATATGGTCGTTCTGAAGACCCAGTCAGTTCTGGCTACACAATGAACAGCAAGAGGTTACTCCTAACCATGTGGTAGGCAAACTCAGAATGTGTTCTCCCAGAAGTAGGTTCTTGGCATCTTTCACCTGAATGCCTACATTGATCTAAGTATACTTTCAGAGTCCAGTTACATGTACCATGACAATAATAAAATAAATGTAAAGAAAAACCAGGGGGCGGAGCCAAGATGGTGGAGTAGAAACAGCATTTCCAATGTGCTCTGCCCCACACAAATTTCAAACAATGTGAAAGAGAGCTCCGAACAACTTCTGGAGCCACAGCACCCACAGAATGGCACAGAGAAGCTAACCTCCTGCTGAGGACAGCCCAGCAGCCCTGCAGGGAGTGGCCAGCACAGCGCTCTGAGAGCAGGCAGCACAGCAAGCTGGGAACCGACAGAGCAGCCCGCAGAGCCGAGCCCAGGTCAGCGGTTTTAGCCCCAGGGCGGCCGGACCTTCAGCCTGCTGGTGGAACCCCAGAACACCAGCAATTGTGGAGATTCCAGAATTATCAGCACAGATATGCCTAGGAAAAAGTGAGAGGTTAGTGCCCTATGGACTTTGGGACCAGTATTTGGGGAACACATGGCTTCCTCCCCTGGGGGCAAAAAGCCGCTGAAGAAACAGCTGCACAGAAGCCATTTTGCAGCGTCAGTAGTGGCTCTAGCTCCTGGTCTTCGGACTGTAGGAAGATCCAGCAACCAGTCTGGGGGCTAATCGCTTTTGCTTTAAACTGCCTGGATCTGGATTGTGGTCTGGGGGGAAGTTTGGGGTGGGTATCCAACTTGCCAGAGTGGGTGGAGGCTTTACAGAGGCCACCCAACTGGCGGAAGTTGTGAAGACCCCACGTTTGGGTGGAAGCTCCCCTGTCTGGTGGCAGAGTCCTACTGTGGCAACAAGCCCAAAAATCAAGTAATTAAGTGGCAATATGTCTAGGCAAACAAAACAAAATAAACAGAAAAGTTCAACGTTGGACTCCTATTTTAGGGGCAAAGAGGCTCAGAGCATGGAGGAGGACTGTGAGGTCAGAACTCCTGCACCAAAAGCCCCAAATGAAAATACAAGCTGGCTACAGGCCATAGAGGACCTTAAGAAGCAGATAAGAGAAGTGGGGGAAAATTTGGGAAGAGAAATGAAAAGATGCAAGAACAGTATGAAATGACAGTCAACAGCCTGACTGAGGAAAATAACACCTTAAAAAATAGACTAACTCAAATGGCAAAAGAGGCTCAGAAAGGCAATGAGGAGAAGAATGCCTTAAAAAGTCGAATTTGCCAGATGGAAAAAGAATCTCAAAAGCTCACTGAGGAGATTCATTCCTTCAGAGTGAGACTGGAGCAAATGGAAGCTAGTGACTTTATGAGAAATCACGATACTATTAAACAGATCCAAACAAATGAAAGAATAGAAGGCAATGTGAAATATCTCATGGGAAAAACCACTGACCTGGAAAATAGATCCAGGAGAGATAATTTAAAAATTATTGGACTACCTGAAAGCCATGATCAAAGAAAGAACCTAAAAATCATCCTTCAAGAAATTCTCAAGGAAAATTGCCCTGATGTTTTAGACCCAGAGGGCAAAATAGAGGTTGAAAGAATCCACAGATCACCTCCTGAAAAAGATCCCAAAAAGAAAACTCCCAGGAATATTATAGCCAGGTTCCAGAATCCCCAGATCAAGGAGAAAATACTACAAGCAGCTAGGAAGAAACAATTTCAATATTGTGGAAACACAATCAGAATAGCACAGGACCTGGCAGCTTCTACATTGAGGAATAGAAGGGCATGGAATATGATATTCCAGAGGGCAAAAGAGCTGGGAATGAACCCAAGGGTCACCTACCCAGCAAAACTGAGTATCTTGTTTCAGGGGAAATATGGTCATTCAGTGGAATAGAGGACTTTCAAGCATTCTTGATGAAAAAACCAGAGTTGAATAGAAAATTTGACATTCAGACACAAGAAGCAAGAGATGCTTGAAAAGGTAATCAAGGAAAAGAAATCAAAAGGAACTTATCAAAGTTGGACTATTTACAGCCCTACATGGAAAAACAATAACTGTGTTTGATGAAATCTTTCTCATTATGAAAATAATTGAAGAAGGGTACATGGCATATGTTCACAGGTATACATGGATAGAAGGCACAGGTTGAATTTGATGGGAAGGGATGATTATTTTTTTTTTTTGGAGGGCAATTGGGGTTGGGTGACTTGCCCAGGTTCACATGGCTGGGTTTTTGTTTGTGTGTTGGGTGTCTGGGGCCAGATCCGAGCCTGGGTCCTTCTGGCTCCGAGGCTGGCTCTCTGCTCGCTGCGCCACCTAGTCGCCCCAAGGAAGGGATGATTCTTAAGGGGTGAAGTCAAGAGGTGAGAGGGGAAAGTGGTAAGAGGAGATGGAGAGAGACAGGGTAGGGCAAACTACCTCATGTAGAAGAGGCAAGGGGAAGTAGTTGCAGGGGAGGGGAACAGGAAGGCAAAAAGGCAAAAGCATATTTTCATTGAAGTTGGCTCAAGGAGAGAATCACATACATACTAAATGGAATATCTTACCCTCACTCACTCTCCTGAGTAGGGGAAAGGGGGATGAGAGGGGGATGATGGAGGGGAGGGCATTCTGGGGAGAGGGGAGGTTAGAAGTACCCACTATCAAAGAGGGACAGGATCAAAGTAGGGAATGGACCAGGTGGGAGGTGAGACAGGTGGGAGGGAAATATAAGCAGTCTTTTTACAATATATCTACTATGGTAATGTTTTGCATAGATATACATGTACAACACATACTGAATTGCTTATCTTCTCAGAGGGAGTGGGTGACAGGGGAGAAAGGGAATGGATCTGAAAATCGAAGTTTTAAAATTAATTTTTTCATAAGCTGTCCAGGCAGTGGGGCTCAGAGACTCACCTTGCCCTAATGGCAAAGTCGAAGGGGGTATGGGAGAAGATATGGGAGAGAGCAGATTGGATGAGGGGATATCTGGTAGGACTGCTATTCTGGGGTGGTGGGTAGGGAAAAAATAGGGGGAAAATGTAACTCATAATCTGGTGGAAATGAATGATGTAAACCAGAAGTTAATAAAGCATTTGTTTAAAAAAAAAAAAAGAAAAACCAGAAATGGGGGTGGCTAGGTGCACAGTGAATAGAGCACCAGCCCTGGAGTCAGGAGGACCTGAGTTTAAAACCGGCCTCAGACACTTGACATAAAAACTCGCTGTGTTACATTGGGCAAGTCACTTAACCCCAATTGCCTTCCAAAAAGAAAAAAAAGGAACAACCAGAAAGAGAGAGATACACAGAGGGAGGGAAGGAAGGAAGGAAGGAAGGAAGGAAGGAAAGAAGGAAGGAAGGAAGGAAGGAAGGAAGGAAGGAAGGAAGGAAGGAAGGAAGGAAGGAAGGAAGGAAGGAAGGAAGGAAGGAAGGAAGGAAGGAAAGGAAAGGAAACAGAAAATAAGAAACAGGAGAGACCTTCTGGAAGACGATATTCTGGGTTCCCCTACCATGTACATAAGTGGGAGAAGCCTCTTTGTTTTGGCTACATAGCTCACAGGTCTTTAAAACTACCAGACTTGGATGGTCTCATTCTTCTCTGTTCACCAAAAGCTCGGGCACTATGCACTAAGCTGGATACTTCCAGTTATCTCCACTCCCTCCTTTTGGAGAACCCTGTGGTTGTGAAAATCAGGTTTAGGGTTTGGTTATGATTTGTTTGCCCCTACCCCCTTGGGGTAGGGTACGTTTATATGTTTGTTCTTTCTATACTTTTGAAGTAAATAGTTGTTTGTAAAGTTAATCTTTGGACAGCTAAGTGGTGAGAGGACAGAGTGCCGGGCCTGGAGTCAGGAAGATTCATCTTCTTGATCTCAAATCTGGTCTCAGACACTTACTACTTAGTAGCTGTGTGACCCTAAGCAAGACATTTAACCCTGTTTGCCTCAGTTTCTTCATCTGTAAAATGAGCTGGAGAAAAAAATAGCAAACCACTGCATTATCTTTGCCAAGAAAACCCAAAAAGGGGTCACAAAGAGTTAGACACAACTTAATAATACCTGCACAACAATTAATCTTTCTAAGTAGTTAAACAGAACTGGGATGCTTAGGGACCTCCTAAAATTGGGGGAACACAATCAGGTATGGCTTAAGCCAATGGAACAAAGACTAGGCACCCCTTGTCCCATTTAAGGATATCAGGGAAACCTGAGAGAGGGATCAAATGTAACATACTGAGCCTTCAAGACATGAGGGCCAGGATAGTCACTATCAATACATTTATGGTTGTTTGCCCTTCTCTGATATGCCTCCACCTTCCCAAAAGAAGCCACTGAGCAGTGACCTATACTTACTCAGTTTGGAAGATCTCGCCAAGTCCTTTGCCGAATTTCTCTCCTTGCTCATACTTTGCAGCAGATGCTATTGCATAAATTGCAATTATCTTCTTGGATGTCTTTTTGCTTCTATGTGCATCATCAGCACTGCAAGCCTGCATGAGCAAGTGTTGAATGAAATGATGTTTTTGCTCCCTTTGGAAGCACAACGAAATTAAATCTGCAAACTGTTTTATTTGCCTCTCCAAGGGCAATCTATGTGCCATCCTTCCATTTAGTTGCAATATCTTTTTCTTATTTTCCTGGTTTCATTTGAAGCATCAATGTTTATATTGGTGCAGTTCGGTTCCCTTAGTATTATATCAACTTATTGGAAAATGGTGGTAATAAAAAGTCATACCGACCTTGACAGGGCTTAGAATCCACTTCTCTTGCATTCAACAAAGAAATGACTTCATGGTTCCATTCCTGAGGTTGTCCTGACTGCATTAAGGTACAGAAGTGACCCTTGAAATCTGCTTTCAGAAGTTTTTCCATTCTTCTCACACTCATCCACTCTTTAGGCATACAACTAATGATCACATGATACCATTTTCCTTTCTCACACTCTGACACCTCCTCCAATAGTCAACCCCCTTTCTTTCATTCCCTATAACTCCACAAAAACCACTCGGGGTGATGGTTCACCTCACCGTTTCCACCACAAGATAAACGG
Organism: Gymnobelideus leadbeateri; assembly: GCA_011680675.1. NCBI lineage: Eukaryota > Metazoa > Chordata > Mammalia > Diprotodontia > Petauridae > Gymnobelideus > Gymnobelideus leadbeateri. Next base: position 350,494 of record WOXC01004287.1, read on the forward strand.
TAGACATAACATGGCAACTTCTACAGGGCAGTGTAAGGTTAAGGGAATTTGAAGATCTTCCCTACCCCTTAATAGGCCCATGTGATCTGCTTTGTTTGTACCTTTCTTACATACTTGTGATGTATTATTTTGTGCTACAGTTATTTATGTTTGTGTCATGTCCCTGTGAGGTTGCTAGGTGGTACAGTGGATACAATTCTAGACCTAGAGTCAGGAGTAGCTGAGTTCAAATCCAGGTTTCCGACACTTACTAGCTGTGTGACCTTAGGCAAATCCTCTTTGTCTTGGTTTCCTCTCTGTAAAATGAACTGGATAAAGAAATGGCAAACCTGCCTAGCAAACCCCAAATGAAGTCATGAAAGGTCATACATGACTGAAAAACAACTTGTTCCCACACTTTATCATAAGCTTCTGGAGGACAAAAATTATGACTTATCCAAACTCTGCAACTCTTCTAGGGTTTAACACACTCCTATGCATACAGCAGTTGCCAAATTGTTAAGCTAAATTTATCTTTGCATCTTCCTCAGTACTTAGTACAGTGCCTTGTGCACAATAAGCATTTAATATGCAAATGTTTAATTAAATTTAGTTACCTCATAATTCTGTCTAATGTGAAACATATCTTTAGTTATTGGGGGGTATCATTCCATAAATTTGAACAAATTATAGGGTTTTGGATAAGGCAGTTCATCTTTGTTCTTCTAATAAGATTCTTTAACTATAAAATAAGCATTGGGCCACATCAGTATTTCCAAATCCAAACTATGCTAAGAACTAATGTGAAATATTTCATTGCTCTAGTAGTGGATTTATAATTTCTTTCTTTTCATTTTTCTTTCCCTCTTTTCCCCTCTCCCTAGAGAAAAGACTTTAGCATTAAAGGGAATATTAGCTGGGACTTAAATGAAGCCAGAGAGGACAAGAGGGGTAGATAAGGAAGAAGAGAATTCCAGGCGTGGGTGACAGTCAGTGAAAATGCATGATGTTGGGAGATGGAGCATCTTGTGTGAGGAACAACAGTGTCGCTGGATCAAGGGGCATTTGGGCAGATGTGTAGACAGGGAAAGGTGGACAAAGACTAGCTGTTAAGGTAGGAAGGGGTCAGGTTGCGAAAGGCTCTGAATGTCAAACAGAGGCTTTTATATGTGATCCTGGAAATGATAGGGAACTATCACTGGAGTTTATTAAATAGAAGGTGACATTGTCAGACCTGTGCTTTAGAAAGATCAGTCTGAAAACTTAAGTGGAGAATGGGCTGAAATAAAGAGGCAGAGACCAACCAGAAGGCTATTGTAATAACAATTAATAACACTAATAGCTAACATTTATATAGCACTTTCATTTCTCTTATTTTATTCTCACAACTCTAAGTAGGTTCTATTATTGTCCCCATTTTAGAGAGAAGAAAAGTCAGACGAAGGTTGTGACTTGCCTAGGGCTATAGATGTGTCTGAGGTTAGATTTGAACTCAGGTCTTCCTGACCCCAGATGACTCAATCCATGGGAATTTTAGATGTGAAGTGACAAGGACTTCCACCAGTAGCAATGTCAGAAGAGAGAATGGATAGGATAGGAGAAGTATTACAAGAATAGAATCAATAGGACTTGGTAACTGGTTGGATATGGGTGTTATGTTTGAAAATTAAAATAAACCAAGAGACAGTAGTCCAACTATAAATGTTGATTGTCTCCCCCCATGTCTCTGTCTCTCTTTGGATCTTCCTATTCCCTGAGACACACCAATATTGAAATTAGGCCAATTAATAATCCTACTCTAAGGGTTCAGGTGAAAGGAAGTCAATCTATATGGCAAACTTCATTGTTTTAATCAATAATAGCACCTACTTCTCAGGGTTGTTGTGTAGATAAAATAAGAAGTAACATCTATAAAGCATTTAGCAAAATGAAACAATGTATTTTAAGAAATTGCCACAGCCCCCCAGCCCTCAGAAGCTGCCACCCTGATCAGTCAGCAGCCATCAACTTTGAGGCAAGACCCTCCACCAGCAAAAAAATTACAAGTCACTGAAGGATCAGTTAATGATTAGCATTTTTTAACAATGAGGTATTTTTTAGTTAAGGTATGTACACTTTCTGAACATAATGCTATTGCATACTTAATAGACTACAGTATAGTCTTAAACATAACTTTTTTATACACTGGGAAAAAAAATTCATGTGACCTGATTTATTGTGATACTTACTTTATGGTAGTGGTCTGGAAGCAAACTTACTCTTTCTGAGGTATGCCTGTACATGTATCTTCATTTTACTGATGAGGAAACTGAGTCAAATACAGGTTAAGTGACTTGTATAGTCAGAAACCATAAGGGTTAGAGGCAAAATTCAAACCCGTATCACTTGAAGTTCAAGGATCTTTATAAGATACCATATTATCTCTCAGAAGGACCTCTCTGTCAACTTTCTGCTGCTGATATTGTTATGTTGCCACCACATGGGGATTAACCAAGAAAAGATCTTTTCTTCCCTCCTAAAAAGTAAACTGTATTCACAGCCTTGCCTCACTTTCTCTTCTCCTCCAAAGATGCCCATTTCTTCAACCTAATTGACTGCAGTCCAACACAAATGGGCAGTCAAGTAGCCAACTAGTCTTTGGGGGTTTCAGGGGGAAGGGGAGGGAAGGAAGTCAGGATAAAGAGACTTGACCAGGGTCACACAGCTAGTAAGTGTCTGAGGCTGGATTGGAACTCAGATCTTCCAAGGCCATTGTTCCATGCACTGTGCCACCTAGCTGCCCCTCCAACTAGTCTTTATGATGATGATGGCACTTTGCAAGTCCAAATTATACCCAGCTGAGTCCTGGAAAGGGAAACAACACAGACTAGTGGGAAAACACTGGTGGGAATCGGGTGCCAGTCTCAGCTCTGCTAATAATTAGCTACATGTCGACGGGCAACTCATCTGGGCCTCTAATTGGTCATATTTTTTTAAATAAGAAAATTGGGCTAAATGATTTCTACTTATTTTTAAAAATACATTATTTTAAATTACAGGTAGTTAATGTCTCATGTTGTTAAATTAGTTTGACTCAGTCTCAAACACTCCCCTTCAGGTGCGTCCGGCTGTTATTTCCTGGCTGGTTCTCATGCTCCTCCTGTAGGTCACTGCTTTCCCTCATTACTTTTAATACTAGGGCAGAACAGAGCTATCTCTTTCATTCCCCTTAGGCATAAAGATAGAGAAAACATGTGCTTCCTGAGCCCCAGGCTCACTCCACTCTGGCTCCAGGCCAGAATCACTTTTCAGAAAGTCAGTTACATTACAATCTCATCTGGTGCCCACTGGGAATTTCTGATTAGCCTTTCTCTTCATTATATTCTCTCATCCCATTACAGAGCCTTCGTTTCAATATGACCATCCTAAGCTCTTATCCTCTTAGGACTTTTCTTCTTTCCTCTAGGGTTTCACTAAAAAGCTCTCTTCTTCATGGTGAAAAAAAAAGAATTATTTATAAAGAATATATGAAAATTATATTTTATATATTAAATTTTTATATTTATATTTAAATTATATATAATATAACATAATAATTATATTATAATAATTATAAAATTATTAAAATATAAATGTAATTATATAATAATTTATAAATTTTATGTAAATTATATAAAATTTAAATTTTATATTTTAAAAATTATTCTGCCTCCCAGTACCATGAATCCTCCTAGTTTGGTACTAATGTTCCTGCCTTCCTTAGGAATCAAAATCCACTTTCTTGTCCTTGTAAGTGCCAGAAATATCTACTTCTAAATTTGAGAGTTAGCTTTTGTAACATTTGTCTACATCATCTGACTTGGCTCACTCTTCCCTCTCTGTTGCCCTCAATCCATACTCACTTTTTTGGAAAAGTCGATATTTTTGTCCTGAGGTCTGCCCCAGAAATATAATAATTATTAATTATCATGTATGATATTATATTATAATTATTAATTATCATATATGATATTATAATTATTAATTATCAGATAATGATAATTATTATTACAGTTAAAATTTATATAGTGCTTTAAGGTTTGCAAAACACTTTACATTGTTTCCTCACAACAACCCTGGGAGATAGATGCCATTATTATGCCCATTTTACAGTTGAGGAAATTGAGTCTGTGAGAGATTAAGTGACTAACCCAGGGTCACACAAATAGTTTGTATATTAGGCAGGATTTGAACTCATGTCTCTCTGACTTCAGGTCAAGCACTATTAACTGTGCTAAGTATAGCTGCTTGAAAGAACAAATAGACGTTGGATTGGGAGTGTATTTATCAAGTGTGCCACCTAGAATTCAGTAGTGGGAAACCTGTGGCCTCAAGGATACATGTGGCCCTCTAGGTCCTCAAATGTGAGCCTTTGACTCCAAACTTCACAGAACAAATCCCCCCTTGAAGTTTTTTTTAATCAAAGGGCTGCACTTGAGGACCTAAAGGGCCACATTTGGCCTCAAGGTCACAGATTCCCCATCCCTGAGATGATCCCAAAGATCTCTTTTCCAACTCAAAACCTCCTATCACTATGACGATTAAATAATACAAGTTGAATAATATTCTCTTTGCATACTCCATTATTCCTATTACATCCATGATAAAATATAAACTCATTTCTTTGGTATTTAAAAACTTCATAATTTGACTCCTTGGTTTCATGAACATTACAGTGAAAGACTGGCCTCTTTGTCTCAGCAACAAATGAAATTAAAGGTTTTCCAAGAGAAAGACAAGAATATCATATTATCTGGATAAAGTATGTGTTACATTTGAAAATTAAAGTAAATTGGGAGCCAAGATTCTGAGCATGATCAATCTATTAATTAGGATAGCAGTAAACAATAAATTAGGTCAATGACCTCTCTCAGTGACCAAAGACCCTAAGCAGGGCTGACAATGGCTTTTAAACCTGTCTTTTTTCTGATTGGCCTCACAGTACATCATCTGGATCCTGTTTGGCAGCTAGGTGGCAAAGTGAATATTGTGCTGGGCATAGAGTCAAGTAAGATTCATTTTTGTGAGTTCAAATCTGGCCTCAAATATTTACTAGCTGTGTGACCCGAGGCAAGACACTTAGCCTGGTTTTCCTCAGTTTCCTCATCTATGAAATGAGCTGGAGGAGGAAATGGCAGCCACTCCAGTGTCTTGCCAAGAAAACCTTAAATGGGGTCAAGAAGAGTTGGACACGACTGAAAACGACTAAAGAAGAAGATATTTTGATGAGGAGGAAGTGGGATAAGAGTTACCTCAGCTCCTCCCCATTCGGAAAATAGGGATAGTCCTCCTACAATAGGATTAGGTTGTAGAGATAGAAGGAGTCTGGAGGAGCTTCAGTTGAATCAACCCGAATTTGAGTTAGGTGGGTAATATGTGAGCTTACAAAGGTAAAGATTCAATTCACAACAGAACTGACTCTAGAGTGGAAGTAATTACTAGGTGAAAACTTTGTAAGTTTCTCTAGAATGTAAGTCGAAGGGTAAAGTTCCTAAGATTAAAGTTTTGTTGTTCAATAGTTTTTCAGTTGAGTCTGACTCTTCAATTCTTCATGGCCCCATTTGGAGTTTTCTTGGCTGGAGTAGTTTGCCATTGGAGTCTGAGGCTAGATTTAAAACCCCAAAGATGAGTCTTACTCACTTCAAGCCCAACATTCTACCCACTGTGCCACCTAGCTGCTCAGTTACACAGAGTGGGGAAAGCATTAAACCTATGTCAACATGATTTGATTTAAATCTCAAAAACAGAATTAAAATCAATTTTCAATTTTATATACCACTGGAGATGATTCTTCTCATTTAACAAATAATGTTTATAGAATGTTATCCGAGGGGCAGCTAGGTGGCACAGTGAGTAGAGCATTGGCCCTGGAGTCAGAAGGACCTGAGTTTGGATCCAACCTCAGACACTTAATGCGCACACAAACAAAAACCTAGCTGTGTGACCTTGGGCAAGTTACTTAACCCCAACTGCCCTCCAAAAAAAAAAAAAAGAATGTTATCCAAGAACTCAAGGATTCCAAAAACCACTATGTTTCCAAAAATTACTTACTTCAGATAAGCCAGTTCAAACCAGAAAGAAGATATTCGCTTGGTGAAGAACAGTTATTCTAATTCTTTGATTGTGAATCATTCACAGTGTGTAACAATGACCTGTTTGAGAACAAGTGGAAAAGAACAATTCAAAATCAAAGCAAGGAAGACAGCCCCTTCTGTTTGCTTCCTTATTTAGTTTCTATAGATATACATAGACCTAAATTGTTCCTATATCACAATTAGGACTAGATATTTACTTATTCTACAGGAAAGTTCTGATAAATAAAAGTATGTATAGAATATTTTTACATATATACGCATATTTGTGTCTAATAGTAACCGTCTCTAGGGTGGGGGAAGGTTAAAAAAGGGGGAAAAAAGAAAGTTACATGATAACTTTACTATATATTTAAGAGGAATAGCAACTTATACATAATAAATTTGCAATTTCATGTATACAGTTGTCCCTATCATGTTTCAACTTTCCCCATCATGGTTTCTCTATATCTCAGTTTCAATATATCTCAGGTCAGTATAAGAAATTAAATGGGAATTTGGGGGGAATTTTGTGGAAGCCACAGATGACACTTGAAGAGCCACAGATGACACAGAGCCTTTGACCAAACACTTAATCCAAATTTTACAACAAGGTACTGTAAACACACCATAAAAGAAAAAAAAAAATTCAGACTTTTTCTCTGGTACAAAGGGAAGGCCAAAAACATCTTATGCGAATTTTCCAGATTGGAAAGGTTAGGGGAAGTTAATGTCACCTCTATTCCTCATGGTGTGTAAGGGATAAACATAATCATTTTTTTTCCTATCCAACCATGTTATGGAAATATTTGTTTTATTTCTTAAGTTTAGAATAAAATAAATAAAAACTTTAGAAAAAGGAAAGTTCCTCACCATAGTCTTTATATACTCAAATGCAAGCTCTAATTTAAAACTCTTAGATCAAGTCTCCACCTACTCAATTCAGTAATCAAACAAGCACTGATTATATACTTACTACGTGCCTGGCTCTATGCTAGGTTCTAGATATTCAAAGACAAAAACAGCTAGTGGATAGAGTGCCAGCCCTTGCTAGCTGTGGTCCAATATCTCTCCTCCATTTTATAGCTCAACTTCTTAAGAAGTCCATAGAGAGGGTCTGCTAGGTGGTGCAATGAGTAGAGCACTGGCCCTGGAGTCAGGAGGACCTGAGTTCAAATCCATCCTCAGACACTTAACACAAAAACTAGCCATGAGTTTACATTCTGCCAAGGGAACAAAATGAAGGACAGAGTTGAGAAAGGGTTCTAGGTTCTGGCATGGGAACAACCCATGCAAAGGCATAGAAAAAAGGTGAAATATTATAAAAAATTAGCAGTGGAAATTACAGCTAATTCAGCAGAAGGTTAGAGTACATCAGGGGAAGTAAAGTATAATCAGCCTGCAAAGATAGACTGGAGCCAGACTCTGGAAAGTTTTAAATGCCAAAGAGCTGAGTTTATATTTTAACCTAGAGGCAATTGGGAGCCACCAAAGTTTCTTGAGCAGGAGAATAGAAGGGTCAGACTCGTGCTTCAGGATATCAACTTTACAGCTATGTTGGGGGCGGGGGGGGGGGGGGGGGATTGTTAGAACAGTCTAAGTGAAAGGAGAGGAAGACTTGAAGTAGGGTGGTTGTGGCATAAATGAAGAGTACAGATGAGAGACTTTGTGGTTGACGGAGCTCAAGACTCTAGAGTAACCCACACTTAGCTCTTCCTCAGGTCACTAGTTTTCTATACTACTTATCTTAGCACTTAACTAGATGCTACCAACTCTTATTTCTTATTCATCTCTTCAAGTAAAACTCTGAGTCAGCATGGCAGAGATCAAAGAACCCTGGGGCGGCTATGTGGTACAGTGAATAGAGCACCAGCCCTGGAGTCAGGAGGACCTGAGTTCAAATCTGGCCTCAGACACTTAACACAAAACTAGCCGTGTGACCTTGGGCAAGTCATTTAACCCCAACTGCCCTCCAAAAAAGCAAAAAAAAAAAAAAAAGAGGGAGAGAGAGAGCAAAGAACCTTGCACTTAGAATCAGGAAAAGTCTTGGTTTGAATCCTAACACTGGTAGGTTTGTAGACAGATCATTTTTATTGTTTCTTCCATTGGTCATGTCTAACTCTTAGTGACCCCATTTGAGGTTTTCTTGGCAAAGATACTGGAGTGGTTTTCCATTACCTTCTTCAGCTCATTTTACAGATGAGGAAACTGAGGCAAACAGGGGTAAGTGACTTAGCCAGGATCACACCACATGTGCCTGAAGTCTGGATCTGGACTCAGGTCCTCCTGGCCCCAAGTCTGGAAATCTATCCATGACACCAACCTAGCTGCCCAACAACAGCAACAATGGAAAATCAGATCACAGGCAGGATTCAGAGCTAGAAGGGCCTTTGAAGTCCAATAGCTTCATTTTACAAATAAGAAAACTGATACTTGTGGAGGTTAAATTATTTGGCCAAGAGCACTCGAGTAGGAAGTAATGATGCTAAAATTCAAAACCAGATCCTTTGAATCCAAATCCAGTTCTCTCTTTCCATTACCCTGGACTATACTTACTTGTTTAAATGATGATTTATTCATCTTTAAAATGAGAATAGGGCAGCTAGTTGGCTCAGTGGATAGAGTGCCAGGCCGTGCTAGATGTAGCCCTATATCTCTCTCCATTTTATAGCTCAACTCCTTAAGAAGGCCATATAGAATCAATGCCTACTCTTATTTTCTCCCATTTTTCTTGAATCTCTGTTGCCTGGCTTCCAACTTAATCACTTAACTGAAACTGCTTCCACCAGTTACCAGTGACCTTTGAATTGCCAAATCTAATAGACTTTTCTCAATCCTCATCCTTCTTGACCTCTGTGCAGTCTTTGACAGCCTCAGACATACTAATATCTGGGGGCAAAAAAACACCTTAATTTAGAAAGGCTAAGGTCATCCACTCCATCCTGGGCCAGTCGTCTTGACTTTTGTCTTGCCACTGGACTCCAGTGACTCCAGAGGGAAGAGTGAAGCTGATGATTTTGCCCAGATCTGCCTCACATAAATCTAACTCATGAGCAAATCAAGATATTAGCCTCAGGTATCATTGGTCCTCTTCAAGAATGAAGGACCGGGGCGGCTAGGTGGCTCACTGAATAGAGCGCTGGCCCTGGAGTCAGAAGGACCTGAGTTCGGATCCGGCCTCAGACACTTAATCCACACAAAACAAAAAAAACCTAGCCTTGTAACCTTGGGCAAGTTACTTAACCTAAAGGGGCGGCTAGGTGGCGCAGTGAGTAAGGGCGCTGGCCTCGGAGTTGGGATGACCCGAGATCAGATCCGGCCTCAGAAAATGAGCACCCACGCATAAATAATGACTAGCCGTGTAACCTTGAGCAAGTTAATTAACCCCAATTGCTTTACAAAAAAAAAGAAGAATGAAGGACCAACAACAACAATAATAATATGCCTGTATTCAGGAAAACCTGAGTTCAAATCTAGCCTCAGAAACTCACTAACTATGTGACCCTGGGAAAGTCATTTAATCCGGTTTGCCTCAGTTTCCTCATCTGTAAAATGAGCTGAAGAAGGAGCCACTCCAGTATCTTTGACAAGAAAACCTCAAATGGGATCATAAAGAGTTAGATGCAACTGAAACCATTCAATGACAACAAAAATGGGGATGATATGGAACTCTTGTAAAGAAAAGGGTTCTGTGGGGTGGCTAGGTGGCGCAGTGAGTAGAACATCGGCCCTGGAGTCAGAAGGACCTGAGTTTGGATCCGACCTCAGACACTTAACGCACACACAAACAAAAACCTAGCCGTGTGACCTTGGGCAAGTCACTTAACCCCAATTGCCCTCCAAAAAAAAAAAAAAGAAAAGGGTTTTTTAAAGATTGAAGTGTTATATGAACGTGAGCTACTATTATTACTTTTATATCCCACACACAACCTGTATATGCTACAGATGCAAATGTTCACTTAGTTAAGTTTTAGCCCTCTTTCTGAGACTTTTATTTACAAGTCCAAAATTTAAGCTAGGCATATGGGATCAATCGTTCAATAAATAAATCATGCAAACAAGCAAATACACCAGAGTTTGCCATTAATTATGGAACATTAGAATTTTAGGAAACTAACTTCATTGATAAACTGAAAGTATCCATTAGTCATTTCTAAATATTAATTACTTTTCTAAAGGTCTTCATCGTAACTGAAACACAGAAAGACATAAATATTTGTTAAATATATAATTTCAGGTTTAAAATACTGATTTATTTTCCTAAGAACTTTAGAAAAATTAGAAACATATTGAACTTATCTAGCCCATGATTGTCAATAAACTAGTTTATATTCTTGTAAAAATAAAGGCTGAGAAAAATGTAGGGTAGAGAAAAAAATAGAAAATTCAAAAGGAAACAGAGGAGCAGGACATATTTAAAAGTAACATGTGTAATTTATTTTATGCTTTTTTAAAACAAGTTGCATATAATAGAGATTGAGAGTTTCACATAGGATCTTTTGCTATTCTATTCGTATATGGAAGTATTTGGGGTTTTCTGATGTTTTCCAAGTATAGAATAAAAATTTTAAAGGATGAATCTATATGAAAAGCACTATTATTACTTGATGCTTTAGTCTGAAGTCTGCAGTGAAGACAGGGCTAAAAGAGAATTAATTAATTTATCATTGATATGTTCCTAGTGTAGCTAGTGAGAGGCCCGCATGTGTTGAGTGTGTTCCCCCACCTGTAACATATGAGTGTTATTTCGTGGCCTGAAAGGAGGCAAGATAGAAGCTCTAGCCTCTTCTCCCCCTACTCTTCTCCAAGGGATACTTTAATTCCAATCAGGAGGATGAGTAGGAAGTTGGGGCCAGAGGCCACTCTGCTTTCCTCAGAGAGAAAGGTTACCAGGCTAGAATTCTATTTATCTGCTCTTTAAAATATTATTAGTCTAGGGGTATTATCAGATCCAACCTCACTTCTGATCACTTTCTTATTATTGGGGGAACAGAGAACCCCAAGCTCTATATGCAAGGCTTGATGCCTTTACCACTAAATACCAGTTCCACAATGAACACATAGCAAAGAAACCCATTTATCCAAATCATAGCAAAACAGAAATCAGAGAAGGTATACATAGGAGAACATATACTTAACAGTACAAAGTGAAGGAGCTTTCCCATCAGGGGCAAGATAATTCAGCTCAACCAAGAGAGAAAATTCTAGATTTCACCAGAGGTAAAACTCCCTGAAGGCTCTAATGTAGCAAGCCAGAGACAAGCACATCATGGAAGCTGCCAAATGCTCTCATGTTTTCCCTCCCAGTCTTTTCCTTCAGAAATCTAAAGGGGTTGGCCCCTTTCATCCTCCTTCTAGAAGCCAGAAAAGCCTAAAGTGACCTGACATTTGAAGAGTCCCAAAGAAGACTGAAGAAATCTGGAACTCTCTTTTCTCCCATGCAGGGCAGGGCATTCATCTCTACTCATAAAGGGTCTCAAACCAACGGTTATACTAGAACCAAACTGAAGAATTCTGATGAGCTGGGGGCGGGGGTGGGGGGGAGGCGCACGGGAATTGCGGCAACTCCACCTAGATATTGCACTCCAGGACAAGTTAAATACAGAAACAAATATCCAATAAATACCAATAATACAAATGCATGTATATATACACACACACATATATGTATGTATATATACATGCATACATATATGTCATGTAATATTTTTGCATAGTAAGAAATTACAAATACACTGATTTCACCAAAAAATGAAACTATCAATATGAACTGATAAAGAGCAGCAAAAGCAAAACCAGAAATTCAACATACATGACTACATTATTAAGAAAAAGAATGCTGAAAAGATGAACTTTGAGCAATTTCATTTTTATTTCATTTTTTCTCAATTACATATAAAAACAATTCTAACATTCATTTTTTATAACTTTTTGGTTCCAAATTCCTTCCTTCTCTCTCTCCTCACCCCCTCTCATTAAGAAGGCAAACTATTAATGTGCAGTCATGCAAAACATTTTCATATTAGTTTTGTTGCAAAAGAAAATACAGACAAAAAGAAGAAAATAAAGTTTAAAAACTATTCTTTGATCTGCATTCAGACTGCATCAGTTCTTTTTCTGGTGGTGGATAGCATTTTTTCATCAAAAGTGCTTCAGAAGTGTCTTGTTTCACAGTTGATAATTGTACAATATTTCTTTTACTGTATACAGTGAACTCCTGGCTCTGTTCACTTCACTTTGCATCAGTTCATGTAAGTCTTTCCAGGCTTTTCTATACCACACTGCCCATCATTTCTTATACTGCAATAGTATTCTATCACAATTATATACCACAATTTCTTCAATCATTCCCCAATTGATGGGCATTCTTTCAATTTCCAATTTTTTGCCACAAAAAAAAAAGAACTGCTATAAACATTTTTGTATGTATAGGAACTTTTCCTTTTTCTTTGATGTCTTTGGGATACAGACCTACTAGTAATATTGCTGGGTAAAAGGATACAGTTTTATAGCCCTTTGGGCATAGTTCCAAATTGTACTCCAAAATGGGTGATCAGTTCACAACTCCACAATAAGTGCATTAGTGTACCAATTTTCTACATTATCTCCAACATTTGTCATTTTTCTTTTCTGACATATTAGCCAATCCAATGGGTGTGTGGTGGTACCTCACAGTAGTTTTAATTTGAATTTCTCTAATTAATTGTGATTTAGAGGGTTGGCTTTTTTTTTTCAGAAGGTCATCCTAGTGTTTACTGGTCCTTAATCTTATGGAATATTTCTTTTCTTTCCAGAATCCATTTATTTATTTTTAATTGTCAATATTCATTTCCATGAGATTTGGAGTTCCAATTTCTCCCATCTCTCCCCTTCCCCACCCCAAGACAGCAAGCATACTGATTACCCCTCCCCAAGTCTGCCCTCCCTTCTATCCCCCTATCCCTCCCCATTTTGTCCTCTTCCCGCCTTGCTTTCTTGTAGGGCAAGATGGTTTCTATGTCCCCTTGCCTGCATATCTTATTTCCCAGTTGCATGTAAAAACATTTTTTTTTAACATTTGTCTTTAAAACTTTGAGTTCCAGATTCTCTCCCTTCTTCCCTCCTCACCAATCCCCATTGAGAAGACAAGCAATTCAATACAGGTTATACAATGTGTAGTTGTGAAAAACATTTCCATAGTAGTCATATTGTGAAAGACTATATTTCCCCCCATCCTAACCTGTCCCCCGATTTGTTCCATTTTCTACTTTGACCCTGTCCCTTTTCAAAACTGTTTGCTTCTGACTATCCCCTCCCCCAATCTGCCCTTTCTTCTAATATCCCCCACCTTATCCCCTTTTCCCTACTTTACTGTCAGGTAAGATACCCAATTGAATGTGTATGTTATTCCCTCATTAAGTCAAATCCACTGAGAGAAAGTTGACTCATTCCTTTTTACCTCCCTGCTCTTCCCCTCCATTGTAACAGTTTTTTCTTGCCTTTTTTTTATGTGAGATAATTTACCCTATTCTATCTCTTCTTTTCTCCTTTTCCCAATATATTCCTCTCACCCCTTAGTTTTGTTTTTTAGGTATCATCCCTTCATAGTCAACTTAATTTGTTCCCTTTGTGTGTGTGTGTATATACATATACATATATATATATATATATATATATATATATATACACACACACACATATACATACATATGTATATGTGTGTGTGTATATTCCCTTCAACTATCCAAATACTGAGTTACAAATATTGTCTTTCCATGTAGAAATATAAACATTTCCACTTTATTGAGGCCATTATGATTTTTCTTTCCTATTTGTCTTTTCATGTTTCTCTTGATTCTTATATTTGAAAGTCAAATTTTCTGTTCAGTTCCGCTCTTTACATAAAGAATGTTTGAAAGTCCTCTATTTCATTGAATATCCATATTTTCTCCTGATGTACTATACTCAGTTTTGCTGGGTAGGTGATTCTTGGTTTTAATCCTAGCTCCTTTGGCCTCCAGAATATCATATTCCAAGTCTTCCAATCCTTTAATGTAGAAGCTGCTAGATTTTGTGTTCATCTGATTGTGTTTCCATAATATTCTAATTATTTCTTTCTGACAGCTTGTAATATTTTCTCTTTGACCTGGGAACTCTGGAATTTAGCTATAATATTCCTAGGAGTTTTCTTTTGGGGATCTTTTTCAAGAGGTGACTGGTGAAGTCTTTCAATTTCTATTTTACCCTCTGGTTCTAAGAGATCAGGGCAGTTTTCCTTGATAATTTCTTGAAAGATGATGTCTAGGCTCTTTTTTTTTTTATCATGGCTTCTAGGTAGTCCAATAATTTTTTAAATTATCTGTCCTGGATCTATTTTCCAGGTCAATGATTTTTCCAATGAGATATGTCACACTTATAATATCTTGCCTTCTCATAAAGTAATTAGATTCCATTGGTTCCATTCTAATTTTTTTTTGTAAAGCAATTGGGGTTAATTAACTTGCTCAAGGTTACACGGCTAGTCATTATTTATGTGTGGGTGCTCATTTTCTGAGGCCGGATTTGATCTCGGGTCATCCCAACTCCAAGGCCAGCGCCCTTACTCACTGCGCCACCTAGCCGCCCCTGGTTCTATCCTAATTTTGAAGGAATTATTTTCTTCTGTGAGCTTTTGAAGTTCCTTTTCCACCTGGCCAATTCTGCTTTTTAAGGCATTCTTCTTCTCATTGGCTTTTTGGACCTCTTTTGCCATTTGAGTTAGTCTGTTTTTTAGTGTTATTTTCTTCAGTATTTTTGCGATCTCCTTTAGCAAGCTATTGGCTTGTTTTTCATGATTTTCTTGCATCACTCTCATTTCTCTTCCCAATTTTCCCTCTACATCTCTTACTTGATTTTCAAAATCCTTTTTGAGCTCCTCCATAGCCTGTGACTAATTCATATTATTCTTGGAGGCTTTTGATGCAGGAGTTTTGACTTTGCTGTGTTCTTCTGGTTGTGTGTTTTGTTTTCTTTGTCACCAGAAAAAGATTCTATAGTCTGATTTTTTTTTCACTTTGTTTGCTCATTTCCCTAGCCAGTTATTTGACTTTTGAAGCCTTTGCCAAGGTAGGACTCTGCTTCCAGAGTGGAGAGTGCTCTGTCCTAAATTTCTGGGGTTTTGAGCAGCTGTTGTCAGAGCTACTTCTAGGCACCTGTAAATTTTCAGTTTTTCTAAAGTAATATGTGAGTGACCCCAAGCATTCTTTTCTGCCTCAGAACTGTGAGGATTCCCTCTCCACAGCTGTCACAAGCACTGTCATGCCAGAACTTCTCACCCCAGGACTGCCACCCAAGACCGCGACCCAGATCCAAGCAGGGTAAAGCAAGAGAATCTTGCCTCAGTGCCAGCAAAGAGATCCCTGTAATTACCCTGTGATCAACCACATGATTACCCCACCTCTGCCACTGCAGGGCTAGGGCCAGAAGGAGCTCTTCTCTCACCCAGGTCCAACAGAGTTTCCCCACTCACCTTTTGCTTTGTCTTTGGTATTTGTAGGTTGAGAAGTCTGGAAATCACCACAGTGATTCAATGATTCAGTCTCCACTCCCAGCCCGATTCAATAGACCCTTCCTGTCAGCCTGCCAGGCTCTCTTCAGCTGGAGATGTGTTTCACTTTGTCATTTTGTGGTTTCTGTAGCTCTAAAATTTTGATTAGTCATTTTTTACAAATATTTGGAGGCGATTAGGGGAAGAGCTCAAGCAAGTTCCTGCTTTTACTCTGCCATCTTGGCTCCACCCCTAGAGGGTTTTTTTTTTAAATATGATTGTAGATAGCTTTAATTTTGTCTTCTGAAAAGTACATGTTCATATCCTTTGTCAATTTGTCAACTGGGTAATGACTTGTATTCTTTACAATTTTGCTCAGTTCTCTATATATCTAAGAAATTAATTCCTCTCTCTTCTTGATAGATAGGCAGAATATTGGAGAAGCAGCATATCACTCACTGTATCAGTTGTTTCTCCAGAACTATTTTTCTTTACCACAAGGAAGACTTCATTTCTAGTGCTATTGGGGCAAGGAGGATTATCTTCAGAAATGACCAATGTCAAAACAAAAGGCACAAATAAAACTTTTTTAAATAAAAATTTGAACTGACCCTACTCTTCCTTCAGTAAGAATAAATAAACGTCAGTTTCCATTCTGACATTATGCTAAACCTCGTGAACACACTCAAGCTTACTTAACTAGAATGCTTAAAGAATAGAAACTTCTGGTAAATTTATTATTCTGCTTTCCTGAGAACTAAAAAGAAACTCCTCTTTTTCAATCCCTGTTGCAAAACTCTTTAAAATATGTTGACAATTTACAGAAATGAAAAAAATATGGAGGCTACATATGGTGTCTCTGCCTCCCCCCTCCAACCCAATCAAAAATTGAGCTCAGTAGAAAAAGAGCTAGAGCAAGTAAGAGCTTATTGAGCATGGCAGACTGCATTTCCCTAAGTAAAACTAATCAAAGATGGGAAAAGGTAATCCTAAGAAACCAATGAATAAAATGTTTATGCTTTCTTTCTGCAAACCTGAGTGAGGCCCTTAGGAAGTTTTCATGAACTTCTCAAATTTTTCCAAAAACTTATCAAAAAAGATGGAGAGGTTACTGTATGGTGGTGGTAGAAGAAGAGTTCATAAGTGGTAATACAGAATAAGAGTATTCTGACATCTCCTTCCCCCACCCCACTACCAGTGAGACAAGGGGTCTGAGTGAAAGTACAACTAGTAGTGGAAAAGATGGCCAGGGGTGTGGTATCATGAGGTGGGATCCAGGCCTCAGTGAGTCCCAGAAGACAAAGAGAATGAGAAAGGAAAGTTTAAGATAAAAGCAGCTTTGTTAATTATGAAGCAGGTTTTCCAGAAGGCACTGAGGAAGTGGTGAGCTAATTGTGGTTGTTCAGTTGTGTTGGATTCCTTTTGACCCCATTTGGGATTTTCTTAGCAAAGACACTGGAGTGATCTGTCATTTCCTTCTCCAGCTCATTTTATAGATGAGGAAACTGAGGACAACAGAGTTTAGATGACTTGTCCAGGTCACATAGCTAGTAAACATCTAAGACTGGATTGGAACTCAGGAAGATGAGTCTTCTGAGTTTGAGACACCCATAGGACACACAGGTAGAGATGCTTTGTAGACATTTGGTAATGTGAAACAAGAGTTCAGGAGAGAGATTAGGGCTGGATATGTAGACTGTTGAGTCATCAGGATAGATATGATAAGAGAACCCAGGGGAGATCATTGGATCATTAAGTAAGAGGGCTTGGAGAAAGAACAGTAGAATGAGGACATAGCCTGGTACCCTAAGAGCATCAGAAATTTAAAGCAGGTGCTTGTTGGTGCAGAGAAAACATTAGTTATAAACAGGGATATTGTTTGTTTTCATCTTCAAATGTCTTTGATGCAACTCAAATAATTGTCGTTCTGCTAACTGAATAATTAAGGGGAGGATCACAGCTGTTTTAGTGACATTCTGAATATTTCTATGTCTATACATCATTTTAATTTTTAAAACAAATAAAATAAAAATTTTACACATATGCCTCCTTTAGCAAGCAAAACATATTGAATATAATTTCCTGGATAACAACATCTTGCAGTATTTTGGAAACATCATTATATAGGATATAATAATACATGATAAAAATTGGACTGAATTTTTGAATATGTTTTGCAGGCTGTTTTGTTTTGTTTTGTTCTACTTTGTGATTTGGGGTTGTTGGTTTTTTTTTTTTAAAAAGAAAAACCCTGGGTTTATAAGCATTTGTTTCATTCTAATCAAAGCTACATGCAGGAAGGAAAACAATCAAGTTTGTTAAGATTCCAGCTTTACTGTTAGTCTCAGATCTATCTCATGTCCTGTCAGGCAGCATCCTCCCAAAGACATCAATAGCACTAACTTGACAAGTTGATTTTGTACGCATGTGTTAATTAAACTAGCCCTCCAAATAAAATAAAATAAAACCCATGAATATATTTGTTTAATGTTTGTTTTATTTCTGCATCATGATGATTTTCTTGGGAAGCCACAGCCAAGTCTGTAAACCATTTTGCAGTACATGATTTGATACAGATAGGATCACTTTGGGTAGACCTGAGAATAGTGTGAGAAAGTCTCCCTGAATTTACGAGTAAAGAGAAGCTCATATTCTGAAAGGGGGGAATCTCTAGTCCATGAAGCAGACAACAGCTTTCAACTGGGGCTGATGGAAACCGTGAACAATGAGTGGTTCATCAGCTAACCAGAATCCCAGTGAAGCCTCTAAGTCAAATGAAGGAATGTGAATTCATAAGGTCACTGATCTGGAAGGGTCCTCAGAGGCCATCTAGGCCAATGCCCTCATTTTACAGAGGATGGAACTGAGGATGTGAAGCCTCAGGATGTGAAGTCACTTGTCCACAATCAAGGAGGCAGTCAGAATTTGGACCTAGATCTTCATATCCAATAAGGAGAAGGGAAGGGGGAGGGTAAGAGAAGACAGGGTTTGTTGAAGAGAAAGAAAGAGAGAAAGAAAGAAAGAAAGAAAGAAAGAAAGAAAGAAAGAAAGAAAGAAAGAAAGAGAAAGAAAGAAAGAAAGGCAACGAGGGAGAGAAAGAAAAAAGGAAGGAAGGAAGAAATTAAGGAAGGTAGGAAGGAATGAAAGAAGGAAGGAAAGAAAAATGAAAGAAAACAGAGAAGAAAATTTCCAGAAAGATTTAGTCACCAGTGCTAATTGCTGAAGGAAGAACAGGGGGACAATTGGATAAATAGGGGAAAATGGATGTTGCTGCCATTATTACATTATTCCTATTCCTTTGACTTCTAGTTCAAAGTTTAAGAATATAGTCAACCTTTATGTAAAAGTCAATAAGGAAGCTCATAAGCTTTTTTGTGGGTCTTCTATAGCAAACTTATTCAAAACCTAATTTACATAAAGGAGACTACCCATTCATAGCTGAGTACAGAATTCAAAATCTTTAAAGATTAGTTTCATGTTAAGAACTTAATAACTATTTCTAAAATTGGTTGAATATGTTATTGTTGAAAGGCTGCCACTATGCAGACTTTGTTTTGATAGCATTGAATGTATTAGTTGACTAGTGAATAATGAGTGTCTGGTTGTAAAAGCTTGATCTGCTAAACCATGGATCCAAAACAGTTTTCTGTATTGGAAAACCACAATAGAACAGTTGGCAAATAATTAAAATGTCCCCCAAAACACCAGCTTTATAGACAGTAATCTCTTTTATTCATGTAGTTTTATGTGGTACTTTTGAATATTGTAAAAACTCTCAAACTTGGACATTTTCAAAACAGAAAAACTGCCAATATTCAGTGATGGACCATATTATTTACATATGCAAACTAATTGAGAACAAATAAATTCTTAAAAGTTTCCTTCAGCTTTCTTCAAGCTAACACTTTGAGAGAGAAACAGAGACAAGCAGTGGAAGTTGCTTTACCCAGAAAGCTAGTGAACCAGGTTCTAATTCCTTAGTTCCTTCCCACTTCAGCTCATGAGGATAACAACAATATGGGACATATAAATACTTTCAGGGAAAAGGGCTAAGAATAGAAGATAAGGGGACAGTTGGTTGGCACAGTGAATAGAGCACCAGCCCTGGAATCAGGAGGACCTGAGTTTAAATCCTGCCTCAGACACTTGACACTTAACTAGCTGTTTGATCTTGGGAAAATCACTTAACCCCAAATGCCTTCCCCACCTCAAAAAAAAAAAAAAGGTAAAACTCTAAATTTCTAATATATAAAATTAAAAAACTTTTATGGAAACAAAACAAATGAAGATGAGAAAACAAGTTGTTGATTGGGGGTAATTATTTTCATGAATAAGCCTGGTGCAAGAGGAAGAAAACTGCATTTGGAGTCAAAGGAACAGGGTTGAAAATTGACTCTGAGCCATTCCCCAGTGGATTAATGATCATTAATGAACAGGAATTTCTCAAAGGAAGAAATCCAATCTAACAAAACCACATCCAAAAAAACACTCCAAATGACTAATAATTAGAGAAATGCAAATTAAAACAATTTTGAGATTTCACCTCACACTCATCAGCCTGGCAAAACTCTGTGAGCTCCCCTCATAACCACCTCAAATACCTATAAAATATGACTCTAAACAAACTTTAGAGCTACAGAACCCACAAAGTGACAGAGAAACAAATTTCCCGCTGAAGGCAGCCTGGCAGGCAAACAGGAAGGGTCCATTACAGCACACTGGGAGCCAAGCCCAGCCCTGTGTGAGCCCGAGGTTTTAGCCCCAGGACAGCCCTGACCAGCAGCAGCTAGAGTGGACTTTGAGAGAGTGGATCACCAGCAGCTGTGGCAGTTTCCAGAACTTTCAAACCATAAATGGCAAAGACAAAGTAAAAGGTCAGTGTAGAACTCTGTTGGAACTGGAGACAGCACAGTCTGGCCTCTGGCCCCAGAGTGAGAAGTGGCAAAGGTGTGGTGGCCCTCAAGCCACCGACACATAACTGCTTCAGAACTCCTGGCCTGTAGATCTTAGGGAGACCAAGCGACCATTCTGAGGGGTAATCATTCTTGCTTTAACATGCTTGGATCTTGATCGCTGTCTTGGGTGGAGGTCCTGGGGTGTGTGACCAGGTGCCAGAGCCTGCAGAGGCTTCAGAGAGAGAACCCAACTAATAGCTCCAGCAGCTGAGAAAACCCAAGAAATCTGGGACAAAGATCTCCTCTCTGGAAGCAGAGTTCTATTGTGGCAAAAAGCTCAAAAGTCAAGTAATTGAGTGGCAACATGAGCAAGCAAAGCAAGCACAGCAGTCAAACCTTAGATTCCTTTTAGGGGGACAAAAAGGATCAAAGCATGGAATGTGAGAAGGACAACAAAGTCAGAAATCCTGCACCAAAAGCTTCCAGGAAAAATATGAATTGATTACAAGCCACAGAGGAGATCAAGAAGGATTTTGAAAATGAAGTAAAAGAAGTAGAGAAAAAATTGGGAAGAGAAATGAGAATGATGAAAGAAAATCATGAAAAGAGAGTCAACAACCTGAAGAAAATAACACCTTAAAAAATAGACTAACTCAAATGGCAAAAGAGGTTCAAAAAGCCAATGAGGAGAAGAATGCCTTATAAAGCCGAATTTCTCTGATGGAAAAAGAATCTCAAAAGTTCACTGAAGAGAACAGCTCCTTCAAAATTAGATTGGAGCAAATGGAAGCTTATGACTTTATGAGAAATCAAGATACCCTAAAACAGATCCAAACAAATGAAAAAATAGAAGGCAATATGAAATATCTCATTGGAAAAAACACTGATCTGGAAAATAGATCCAGGAGAGAGAATTTTAAAATTATTGGACTACCTGAAAGCCATGATCAAAAAAAGAACCTAGAAATTCTCAAGGAAATTTGCCCAGATACTTTAGAACCAGAGGGCAAAATAGAAATTGAAAGAATTCACCAGTCACCTCTTGAAAAAATCCCAAATAGAAAACTCCTAGGTTCCAGAGTTCTCAGATCAAGGAGAAAATATTACAAGCAGCCAAGAAGAAACAATTTGAATATTGTGAAAACACAATCAGGATAACACAAGATCTAGCACCTGAAAATGACTGACCAACAAAAATTCATGCACTTAGCACATAGTAGATGCTTAAATGTATGGATAACATGACATATGAGGAAACTGAGGCCGAATGAAGTTACATAATTTGTTCAAGGTCACAGTATACTTCCAGGCAGTAATTGTTTTTCTTTGTCCTTCATTTTTTTTTTTTTGCGCTTTTTGGAGGGCAGTTGGGTTTAAGTGACTTGCCCAGGCTCACACGGCTAGTTTTTGTGTTAAGTGTTTGAGGCCAGATTTGAACTGAGGTCCTCCTGACTCCAGGGCTGGTGCTCTATTCATTGAACCACCTAGCTGCCCCTTGTCCTTCATTTTTTTTAAACAATTGGGGTTAAGTAACTTGCTCAAGGTTACACGGCTAATTATTTATGTGTGGGTGCTAATTTTCTGAGACCAGAACCAATCCTGGGTCCTCAGGACTCCAGGGCTAGTGCTCTTACTCACTGCACCACCTAGCCTTCCCCCTGTCCTTCATTTTTAAAGAAGACCAATAACCTCATGGCATGAAGTCTTGACTTGCTTATGAATTGGATTTAAGTGAGGCAGAATTGCACAAAGTTGTCAGCCTCACTCTCTCTTGCTGAGTCATCAAAGTCCAGTAGCAGAACAAAAGTCAAGATGACCGGAAGCCTGAGTGCTCCACAGTACCTGCTTTAACCCCATTGGGGGGTCAATGACAAATCGAAAGTTTCCATTAATACAAAAATACTTATAGCAGAATTTTTTGTGGTAGCAAAGAATTGGAAACAAGTGTGTGACCATCAATTGAGACATGGTTAAACAAATTGATCTATCAATATAAAACAATACTATTGCACCATAAATAACAAAAAATAAAGAATTCAGGGAAACCAAAGGAGACTGCTAGCATGAGGCAAAGCAAAATGTGCAAACTCCAAACAACTTACATAAGGACCATAATAGTACAAAGGAAAAAAATCAAAAGACATTAGAACTCAATTAATAAAGTGAGTAATCATGACTTCAGTAAAGAGAAGATGAATTAAGTCTCCCTCTTCTCAGCAGAAGTAGTGATCTATGGGCATGGAATTAGGCATACATATTCAGGCATGGCTATGTCTGGCAGATGTTCTTAGCTCTACTTCTTTGTTGGAAGGAAGCATTCTATTGGGGAAGGTGATGGCATTAGGAAGTGATAACAATAGTTTTTAAAAAGAGAATTAATAAAACATTTCTTTAATTGCAGAAAAAGGTGCAATAGAAAGTGAAGTATTTCCAAAAATAACTGAGATCAAAAATTTTCTTGAGAATAAAGTACTATCCTGTTACATCATATTTATAATATGATCTTATGTTTTAAACAAAGAATACAAATTTCCAGCTCATATTTAGTTACAGTGAAATGGAAGAGGACATTTATGAAATAAAACTACACTTCTAACAGATTTTCTCTGTCCCTAATTTTCTTAGAATATGAAGCTAATTTAGTTCCCAGAAACACAAAATGCATTAAGCAGTGACGTCTGCCAGGAAGAGCATAGCCAAACCACTCCTTCTACGTCCCTGTGCCTAGTTCCTGTCCCTCAGTGGCCTTTCCTTCTTAATTCAGTTTGCAGTCATGTCCTTAAGGATGGCCTGCATGTTAAGGTCACAACTTACACAGTCATTTTCAATGAGGAGTTTATTTTATGAAATTTTATTTCAATAGTAAAAAAAAAAAATAACAAAAATCCAACAACAACAAGTTTACTCCCATTTCTGGAACTTCCCCGAAGCCAATCAAACTCCCTAGAGAAAACATAAACACAGTTCTATAGGGCATAGATAAATGAAGATACGTGATAATTTACACTTAAAAACAATTTCCTAGAACAGACCAATTTTCTTCACAGAACATATTCTCATTAAATGACTATTAAGAGCTTTAAATCACAAATACATACAAAAACTATTATTGTACAGATTACTCTCCAAGAAATATCTTTTAGTGGATTACTCCTGGTTATACTGACAAAGTTAGGGAAGGTGTAGAGAAAAATTACTAAATTAAAAAAAAAAATACATCATTCATTACACACCTGTGTAAGATGATATGTTAAGGATAAT
Organism: Gymnobelideus leadbeateri; assembly: GCA_011680675.1. Classification (NCBI taxonomy): domain Eukaryota; kingdom Metazoa; phylum Chordata; class Mammalia; order Diprotodontia; family Petauridae; genus Gymnobelideus; species Gymnobelideus leadbeateri. The sequence continues at coordinate 374,223 of WOXC01004287.1, forward strand.
ATTAGACAGCATAAGGTATGAGGTCCCTTCCATAAGAACCTTAGAATCATAAGTAATACCTTCTATATAGGACCTTTCCTGATCTTCCCAGTTCCTGGTGCTGTCTCCAAAATTAGATTGTATTTATTTGACATATATTTAGTATACCCATATATATACATGTTGTCTCCGCAGTGGAATGTAAGTTCCATTGAGGAAAGGGATTGTTAAATTTTTGTCTTTACATCTGTGGCACATAGTAGATGCCTAGTGAATGCTTACTTTTTAACTGATTGTTAGATAACATTTGACAGATGAGGAGACTGAGGCCTAAAGGGGTTGAATAATTTACTTAAGGTTAATAATAACAATAACAACAATAATACATTTATGCAGTACTTACTGTATGCCAGGCATTGTGTTAAGTGCTTTGCAATCAATTATCACATTTGATCCTCACAACAACCCCTGGAAGGTAAATGCTATTATTATCCCCATTTCACAGATGAGGAAACTGAGGCAGACAGAAGTTAAATGACTTTTCCAGGGTCATACAGCTATTGTCAGGGGCTAGATTTGAACTCAGATCTTCCTGATTACAGGTCTAACATCCTATCCACTGTGGCATCTATTAAGTAATCTGAGACAGAATTTGAACCTAGGGTTTTGGACTCCAAATTAATTATTCTTATCAGCATACAAAATATTTAAATAATAGTGCAAAATAAGAAATAATTATTATTACTATTCATAAATAAATAAAATTTTGCAGATTTTTCAAAACACTTTCACATACTAATTATCATATTTGTTTCAGAGAAGATATTACTACCATTCAAAAATGAAAAGATAGGGGCCAAGAGAAACTAAATTACTAGCCCTAGGCTATCTACATAGTACATAATAAAGTATTTCTATTGGAGACAAATTATAACCCAGATAAGCAATTTCTGATTATAGATAAGTAATGTGACTGCAATGACAGTATCCTTGAGTAGGAAATATCAATTACATTCAGGGATAACTGTTCTAGAAACATACACAAGAATACGTATATTCATGACACTTTTACTTGTTTCACATGTTTCTGAATTTTAGAAGGTGTTGCATTCAATAATCCCTACATAAACACAAATACAAACACACACCAATACGTGAGATAAAGAACATCTGCAAAATCATGCAAGAACAGGATTAATATCTGCGCTTTACAACTTAGAGGGCTAGCCACAAACCAAATTAGCCCAATTTCATTTCACTTTTCATCCCATCAGCTGATTTCCATGACATAAATCTTAAAGTAGGAGATAATGAAGATATCCCAGTAGTACTACCTCAATAAATTTTTTAAATGTTTTGTCTAATCCGTATTTAACCAACACCAAACAAATGAGCATTTCCACATTCAAAGTAGAATAGAAAAGATTTTACTTGAAACTGCGAATCTCCATTATATCTTACTGTTCTTTTTATATATAATAAATTTTTTATATATAATAAATTCAACATGTAAATTTCAAAACTACACTTCATATATGTTTCCTTCTGGCCTTCCTTCTATTCTCTTCTGTGCATTAAAAAGAAAAATATTTCAATAGCACCCTTTTCTTCCTTTTCTTTTTACTTTCTTTTTTGGAAACTTATTGTTACTTCCTCTTTCCTTCAACCCCAAATTGCAAAAAGAAAGGAAGGGGGGGTGGAGCCAAGATGGCGGAGTAGAAACAGCTCATCCAAGCCACTCTGCCCCCAGATTTCCCCCAAACTATGTAAAAGGGGACTCTGAACAACTTCTGGAGCCCCAGCACCCACAGAACGACACAGAGAAGCTAACCTCCCGCTGAGGACAGCCCAGCAGCCCTGCAGGAAGGACCAGCGCAGCACTCTGGGAGCCAGCAGCGCTGAGCAGGGAGCCGAGCCCAGTGGAGCCCAAGTCCGCATGAGCCTAGGTTTTAGCCCCAGGGCGGCAGGGCCAGCAGCCGGCTGGAGAGACCCCAGAACACCAGCAGCTGTGGCGACTCCAGAATTATCAACATAGACATGCCTAGGATAAAGTAAGAGGTTAGTGTCCTATGGACTTTGGGACCAATATTTGGGGAATGCGTCGGCTCCCGCCCCTGGGGGCTAGAAGCCACTGAGGAGACATGCCATTTTGTAGTTTTCAGAGGCAGCTCCAGCTCCTGGCCTGTGAACTGTAGGGAAATCCAGCGATCAGTCTTGGGGGGTAATCGCTCTTGCTTTAACCTCCCTGGATCTGGATTGTGATCTAGGGTGGAAGTCGTGGGTGGGTTTACAGCTTGCCAGAAATTCCTCTATCTGGCCTTAAAGCCATAGTGTGGCAACAAGCCCAAAAGTCAAGTAATTAAGTGGCAACATGCCAAGGCAAAGGAAACAGAAAAATGCAACCCTAGACTCCTATTTTGGGGGCATAGAGCGGGAAAAGGACTGTGAGGTCAGAAGTCCTGCTCCAAAAGCCCCAGGGGAAAACATGAGCGGGTTGCAGGCCATAGAGGACCTTAAGAAGGACTTTAAAAATCAAATAAGAGAAGTGGAGGAAAAATTAGAAAGAGAAATGAGAAGGATGCAGGAAAAGTATGAAATGAGGGTCAACAGCCTGACTGAGGAAAACAACACCTTAAAAAATAGACTAGCTCAAATGGCAAAGGAGGCCCAAAAGGGCAATGAGGAGAAGAATGCCTTAAAAAGTCGAATTTGCCAGATGGAAAAAGAATCTCAAAAGTTCACTGAGGAGATTCATTCCTTCAGAGTTAGACTGGAGCAAATGGAAGCTAGTGACTTTATGAGAAATCAAGATGCTGTTAAGCAGATCCAAACAAAATGAAAGATTAGAAGGCAATGTGAAATATCTCATGGGAAAAACCACTGACCTGGAAAATAGATCCAGGAGAGACAATTTAAAAATTATTGGACTACCTGAAAGCCATGATCAAAGAAAGAACCTAGAAAAAGAAAGGAAGGCAGGAGGGAAGGAAGGTAGCAGGGAAGGAAAGGAGGGAAGGGAAGTAAGGAAGGAAAGAAAACAAAAGTAATTGCAAATATGCAGAATTAAGTAAAACAAATAACTACATTAGTCACATCCTAAAATGTATATCTCAATCTGCACCGAGTCCATCACTACTTTGTCAGGAGGTGGATATTATGGTGTATCGTTGATTCTCTCTATTCATGGTTGGTCATTACATTGATCATATTTCTTAAGTATTTCAAAGTTATTTGTTTTGTTTCATTTTTACAGTGTTGCAGTTATTATGTAAATTGTTTCAGTTCTGTTCACTTCATTCTGTAACTATCCCTTTCACCATTTCTTATAGCCCAATTACATTTCATTGCAATTATATTTCATAATTTGTCTAATCATTCCCCACTTGAGAAACACTCCCATAGATTCAAGTTTGTTATAATGACAAAAAGAGCTTCTATAAGCATTCTTGTATATCTGAGTCCTTTCCCTCTTTCCTTGATCTCTTTATGGTAGCAGCCAGTAGCAATATCATTGGGTCAAATGTTACACACATTTAGCAATGCTGGGAAGCAAAATTCAAAGCTGCTTTCCAGAATGACTTGACTTATTCAAAGCCCCACCAACAAGTTCATTAGTGTACCTATTTCCCCACAACTCTTCCAACAATGATCATATTTTATTTTTGTCATCTTTGTCAACCTAATGGGTATGAGGTGGAACCTCAGAGTTCCTTTAACGTAAATTATTAGTGATGTAAGGAATCTTTTAACACAATTACTGATACCTTAATTTATTTTCCTTTAAGAATTTTCTAGGGAGTGGGTAGGTGGTGCAGTGAATAGAGCACCGACCTAGAGTTAGGAGGACCTGAGTTCAAATCTGACCTCAGACACTTGACACACTTACTAGCTGTGTGACCTTGGGCAAGTCATTTAACCCCAATTGCCTTGCTTTCCCCCCTCCAAAAAAAGAATCATCTATTCAAAAGGGAGTCTTCCTTAAAATATTAAGTAACATGTACCTAAAGCCATCAGCAAGTATTATATATAATGGGGATAAGCTAGATGCATTTCCAATAAGAGTGGGGGTGAAACAAGAATGTCCGCTATCATCCCTGTTATTCAATTTGGTACTAGAAATATTAGTTGTAGCAATAAGAGAAAAAAAGAAATGGAAGAATTAGAATAGGTAAAGAAGAGACTAAGCTATCACTCTTTGCAGATGATATGATGATATACTTAGAGAATCAAGTAAAAATCTACTTGAAATAATAAATAAATTTAGCAGAGTTTCAGGATATAAAATAAACCCACATAAATCCTTGGCATTCTTATACATTTCTAACAAAGTCCAACAGCAAGAAATAGAAAGAGAAATTCCACTTAAAGTTACTGTAGACTCTATAAAATATTTGGGGATCTACCTGCCAAAACAAACCCAGAAAATATATGAATACAATTACAAAACATTTTTTACACAAATAAAGTCAGATTTAGATAATTGAAAGAACATCAGTTGCTCATTGTTAGACCAAGCTAATATAACAAAAATAACAATTTTACCTAAATTAATTTACCTATTTAGTGTCATACCAATCAAACTACCAAAAAATTATTTTATAGAGCTAGAAAAAATAGTAACAAAATTCATCTGGAAAAACAAAAAGTCCAGAATATCAAGGGAATTGATGGAAAAAAAAATGCTAGGGAAGGTGGCCCAGCCATACCAGATTTTAAACTGTATTAAAAAGCAGCAGTCATCAAGACTACTTAGCACTGGTTGAAGAATAGAGTGGTAGGTCAGTGGAATAGAAAAATATAGTAGTCAATGACTACAGTAATCTACTGTGTGATAAACTCAGAAACGCCAGCTTCTGACGTGAGAAAGCACTATTTGACGAGAACTGCTGGGAAAACTGAAAAATGGTATGGCAGAAACTGGGCATAAACCAATATCTTATACCAAAATAAAAAGTCTAAATGCCTTCATGATTTAGATATAAATGCTGATACTGTAAACAACCTGGGAGAACAAGGAATAGTTCACCTTTCAGATTTATGGAGAAGGGAAGAATTTATGACCAAACAAGAGATAGAGAGTATTATGAAATACAAAATGAATAATTTTGATTACTTTAAATTGAAAAAGGTTTGTACAAACAAAGCCAATTTAACCAAGATTAGGAGGGAAGCAGAAAATTCACAAAGAATTTTTACAACCAGTATCTCTGATACAGGCCTCATTTCTAAAATATACAGAGAACTGAATACAAGGCATTCACCAATGGATAAATGGTCAAAGGATATGAACAGGTAATTTTCAGAGGAAGAAATTAAAGATATCTATAAGAATATGAAAAAATGCTCTAAATAACTATTGATTAGAGAAATGCAAATCAAAATAACTCTTAGGTACCATATCTCACTGGTCAAGTTGGCTAACATGACAAAACAGGGAAATGATAAATGCTAGAGAATATGTGGAAAAATTGGAACATTGATATAATGTTGGTAGAGTTGTGAACTGATCCAACCATTCTAGAGAGCACTCTGGAACTATGCCCAAAGGGCTATAAATAAGTGCATACCCAGCAATACCACTTCTAGGGCTGTATCCCAAAGAGATCATACAAGTGGGAAAAGGACCTGTATGTAGAAAAATATTTGTATTTGTAACAGCTCTTTTTGTGGTGGCAAAGAATTAGAAATCAAGGGGATGCCCATCAATTAGGGAATGACTGAACAAGTTGTGGTATATGAATATAATGGAATACTATTGTGCTATAAAAAAATGAGGAACAGATGGACTTCATAATAACCTGGAGAGACTTACATAAAGTGATGCTGAGTGAAGGAAGCAGAACCAGGAGAACTTTGTACACAATTACAGATACATTGTATCTGTGATGACTAACTTCGATAGACTAGGCTCCCCTCAGCAATACAAGGTTATAAGGTACCAAAAGACTAAAGATGGAAAAAGGTTATCCACATCCAGAAAAAAAAATTATGGAGTCTGAATGCAGCTTGAAGCAAACTACTTGCTCTCTCTCTTTTTTTCATTTTGTTTTGTTTCTTCTTCCTCATTACTCATTTCATTGGTTATAATTCTTCTTTCCAACTTGACTAATGTGAAGGTATATGTAGAACCTATGTCAAATTGCATGCCACCATGGGGGAGGGAAGAGAGAGAATGGAGGATAAAATTTGGAACTCAAAAACTTGTGGAGCTGAATATTGTAAAACTAATAGTAAATAATTTTTTAAATTTTCTTTTAAAAAAAGAAAAAAAAGAATTACCTATATCATTTATCTATTGGAGAATTTGGGTAGAGAAATCACTACATCACAGTTTAGGGTCTTTTTGAACCTGGTTTCAAATGCTATTTTTATAAATTTTAATCAGTTCCTTATGTATTGTAAATATAAGATTTCTATCAGGGAAACTTACTGGAAAGATTTTTAGATACTAAAAGAATTCTTAATGAAGACTACAGAATAATGTAAAATATGTTAGTAACATCTGCAGAACACATTTAATTCAACCTATAAAACTGAACAATTTTTCTCATTTTATTTTATGTTTCAATTTATAAGCCTATGCAAAGGGACTTTGAGACATGGGTTGCAAGTATTTTTATACACATGGGTCCTTTTCCTCTTTCTTTGATATCTTTTGGGTAGAGGCCCTAGAGAGAAATCACTATATCATGATTTAATGTCTTTTTGAACCTAGTTTCAAACGTTGCAAAACAATTTTCCAGTTAATTACTTTCCTTCTCATTTTAACCACATTGGTTGCGTTTGTGTAAAAACTTTTTAATTCTATAGAATCAAAGTTGTCCTGTATTTTATTCTGTGTATAAAGCAGTAGGACTGGAGTCAGGAAGACCTGAGTTCAAATATGAATCCTGATTCTCAGTAGCTGTATGACTCTGGACAAGTAATTTGCCTTCTGTCTCCCTCAGTTTCCTCAACTGTAAAGTGGGAATAATAATATCATTATAGGGTTGTTATGAAGCTTAAATATGATACTAGCTGTAAAGCCCTTAGCATAGTGCCTGGCACATGGTAAATCTTTAATAAATGCCTCTTTCCTTCCCCCTTCTCTGTCCATGGTTTGGTCATGAAGCCTTTCCCCATCCACAGTTGAGAAAGTTATTCCCTTCCTTGATCCTCTAATTTGTTTATTATGTGACCTTTACATCTATCATATATACAATTGAAACATATCTTTGTATATGGTATGAGATGCTGGTCTATAGATAGATTCTACTAGACTTTTACAATTTTCCCTGTAGTTTTGTGAAATAGTTAAGTCTTTATCCCAGTAGTTGGGATGTTTGAGTTTATTAAATACGAAGCTCTGTTTGTTTCCCGGTATTGTATATCTAATTTATTCCATTGATAAACAATCTATTTTTCAACCAGTACCAAATAAGTTTGAGCATTACTGTTTTGTAGTATACTTTAAGATCTGGTGCTAATCAGCTCCCTTCTTTCCCACTTTTTTTTTTTTACATTATTTCCCCTAAGATTAGTGACCTTTGTTCCTCCAGATTAATTTCATTATTAATTTTTTCTAGCTTAATAGAGTAAGTCTTTGGAATCTGGTTGATATGTAACCAAATAAGTAAAATAATTTAGTATTGACTTTTTTGTTTGTTGTTGTAGTCATACAGTTTCTAGCCAGGGTGACAGGCTCCCAAATATTTTATACATACTAGTAATAATATGCACAGTAATTTTGAGTGAAATTTCTCTTTCTATTTCTGTTAGGTGCTATTGGTAGTATACAGAAATGCTTGTGTTTTATGTGGATTTATTTTATATCCAGTGAATTTACTGAAGTTATTAATTGCTTCAATTGATTTTAGTTGACTTTTTTGCATTCTATAGGTAGACTTTCATATCATCTTTAAAAATGATAGTTTTTCCTAGAAAGACTTACATGAACAGACGCTGAGTGAAGAAAGCAAGACCAGGAGAATTTTATACACAGTAACATCAACGCTATGTGATGATCAGCTATGATAGACTTAGGTCTTTTCAGCAATGCAATGATCTAAGACAATTCCAAAAGACTTGTGATGGAAAATGCTATCCACATTCACAGAAAGGAACCATAGACTCGGAATACATTTAGAAGCATATTATTTTCACTTTTTGTTTGGGGGGGTGAGGGCGAAGAGAGAGAGACAGAGAGAGAGACAGAGAGACAGAGAGAGACAGAGAGAGACAGACAAAGAGAGAGAGAGAGAGAGAGAGAGAGAGAGAGAGAGAGAGAGAGAGAGAGAGAGAGGGAGGATATTTATTAAGTGATTACTTTGTGCCAATTGCTGTGCTTAACATCAAGAATTCCAGCAAGTAAAACAATCCCTACCCTCAAGAAGCTTATATTCTAATAAAGGAATAAATCTGAACAGCTGGCAGGAGGATGAAGAGACTAAAAAAAGTATTCCAGTGTCAGTGAAGCATGGTTCGGGTCCTTTCTAAAACGGTGGTCCCAGAAGAGAGACACTAATCAATAGAGAGTCTCAGAGGGCAGGCAGGCAGAAGGAAGAAGAATCTGGAGTTATCATGAGGATTTTATTATTTTTGTTATTAATATACATTACTAGTATGTTATTACAAATATGCTATTATGCTTATAATGTTTCTTATATTAGCAAATACTGAATTCCTGTTATAAATACAACCTGGTCACCATATAAAATCTTTTCAATACATTCAATTGTTTCTTTGCTAATATTTTATTTGATATTTTGTATTTATATTCATTAAGGATTTTGTTCACTGGATTTTTTTTCTCTGCTTTTTCTCACTTTAATTTACCAATCAAAACCAGTGAAGAAAATTAATATCATGCTATGTCATTTAATAATTAAAAGTACTTGGTAATCCATTCTTTCCCCCATTTTGTCACGACCTCATTTCTCTTGTGTTTAATGTGTTTAAAAACTGCAAAACTAAGTTTTTGTCCTTTACGGTATACTTAGATTAAGTTTTCTCTACATTGACCTTAAATGCAATCAATTCAGAATGTCTGCAATTAATGTTTAAAAATTTATGTTTCCATTGCAAAAACTTTGTAAAAGAAATGGTAAGAATTGAAAAATGCAATCCTCTTGATTTGGAAATTACAGAATATTAACTTTCTCCAAAACCAAAGTGTAAATAAACAGAAAAACAAAGAGAGTAAGTACAATTTAACTTGGAAAATTGCTTTATGTTACGCCTAAGAAAGACTTTAACTGTTATTTGAGTAGATCAGGCTTTTTGAAAGATGTTAACTAGGGCTGAGAGAACTGAGAACCCATCCCTGGCTGCCACCCTACTGCCTGTGCCTCAACAGGAATATAAACCACTTAAGGCCTACTGCCTCAAAATATTATGCTTTAAATTTTTTCTTTAATACTAAGAACATCTTAATGGATTTTTTGAGGGGTTTGTCCCACAGAGATAACAAGATGCTTTATCTCCTAGAGGATGTCAGAAATCTGATGAATCAAGCAATAATTCAACAGAGTTTAGTTGTTAAAGGAACTTGAGTTAAAATGAACCATACAACTTAGGGAGTAAAAGTTTAGTAAGCCATTGGTTTTGATTAACTTTTTGTTCTAAAGGAGAAATTCAGCTCTATAGTCTGGGATGTTACTGAAATATAGAGACTTTAGAAATTAAACAGGTAAGAGAAAGTTTGTTTTTTTTTTAAAGAATGTGAAAGAAATAAGAAAAGTTTAAGTAAGATTTTGGTTACCATTGAAGTAAGCAGGGGGAGGGGAACTCAAAGCTGCCTCCTGGAGCAATCCCCCAATCTCTCATCCTCCAGGCAAGTAGAGAATGGGGACAAGAATTTGGTCAGGCCCTTTGCGTGATTTGAAAGTAAATAGAGAAAAGTTATAGGGAGCTGAGAATGAATTGATAGCAATGAATTCTGAATCTTGAAGTTCCAACAGAAATGTTTTTGTGTTTTCAAATGTTGCAATTAGTAGTCATAAAACCCAGGTTTGATTGGGTTGAAATATGTCCCAAAACTAAATCAGAATGTGGTCTAAGTGTATTCCCTATTAGGATTGTTGTGATAGATAAGAACTTAATACAAGATTGCCATTTTAAAACATTTTAGCTGGTAAACAATATTAAAAAATTAAGATTTGAGATAATACTATTTGTATAAATAAAGTGTGATAGACTCTATTCTGGTTTTATTTTAAGGGGGAATGTGGCTTCCTAATAGAAGAATGGTCATAAATCAAAATCTCCTCTACTGTTTGGTACTAAGACAAACTGTTGACAAAAACCCTCGTAACATTCCAATCTCAGGAAATCTAATAGCTATGTGATCTTAAAACAAGTTGTGTTAGCTCAGTTTATTAATATGTAATGTGGATAAATTTGACCATTCATCATATTAGAAATACTATTAGAAAAGTGAACTCTTTATTCTTTTGGGTTATAGATGTAATTATTAAAAAATTAATGTAAATATGTTTAAAAACTATTTATTTAGAAGTCTAATAGATAATGGTGATAATTATTTGAAAATTTGGTATATATAGCAAGGATCCCTTAAAATGTCCTCATCTATGAAAAGCAATCTGTGGAGCAATCTAAAGTAAGGTAATTTAATTTTAATTGAGAATTAGAAAGTGCAAAGAGGAGAGACTCAATCTATACCCCTCCCCATCATACCATACAACCATAAGTGTTTTTAGTTTTTTTGCTTTTTTTCTTTTTTTTGAGGGCAATTGGGGTTAAGTAACTTGCCCAAGGTCACACAGCTAGGTTTTTTTTGTTTGTGTGCGTTAAGTGTCTGAGGCCGGATCCGAACTCAGGTCCTTCTGACTCTAGGGCCGACGCTCTACTCACTGCGCCACCTAGCTGCCCCAGCCATAAGTGTTTTTGAAGCCTTAACTTCTTAGCCAGCTAGAAATGAAGCTAGGTAAGTCTAGTAGTCAAGCCCACCTTTCTGGGTCCTTTGTGAGAAACTCTTTATGTAGAGTACTTAGAATTGGCCCTTCCTCATATTATACATCAAACACTATATAAATGTTTGCTATTATGATTAGATGTGACTATTATATAATACCTTGTTGTTGTTCAGTGGCTTAGTCGTGTCTGACTCTTCCTGACCCCACAGACCATAGCATACCAGGCCCTACTAACCTCCACTATTTCTCAAAATCTGTCCAAATTGATGCTTGTTGTTTCCATGACACTATCAATCTCATCCTTTGACATCCCCTTTTCCCTTCTGCCTTCAACTTTCCCCACATTAGGGTCTTTTCCAAGGATTCTTTTCTTCTCTCTATGTGGTCAAAGTATTTAAGCTTAAGTTTCAATATTTAACATTCCTGTGAAGATCCTGAATTAATTTCTATAAGTATTGACTGATTTGATCTCCTTGCTATGCAAGGGACTCTCAAAAGTCTTCTCTGACACCACGATTCAAAAGCATTAATTCTGCTACACTCAGCTTTCCTTATAGTCCAACTGTCACAGCCTTACTTTGCTACTTTAAAAAACATAGCTTTGACTATAAGGACTTTTGTTAGCAAGGTGATGACTCTGCTTTTTATTTAGTATACTGTCCAGATTTGTCATAGCTTTCCTTCCCAGAAACAAGCATCTTTAAAATTCAAGGCTGTAGTCTCTGTAGTGATCTTTGAACCCAAGAATATAAAATCTGACATTTTTTTCCATTTCTTCTCTCTGTGTTTACTAGGAAACGATGGGACCAGTTACCAAGATCTTCCGGGGGTTTTTGTTCTATGATAAGCTTCAAACCAATTTTTTCAATCTCTTTCACCCACATCAAGAGGCTTCTTAATTCCTCTTCACTTTTTGGCATCAGAGTGATATTATCTACATGATCAAAGACTGCTGACATTTCTTCCAAGGCATTTTGCATGAGACACTTTGCATATAAGTTAAATAAATAAGGTGATACTGATGGGATGCTTGTGCTCAGACCCCAATTCCAAGACCATATTTCTCCCTAGCCTCAAAACACTATCTCTGGCACCCCAGCCCAAGGACACTATGCCTAGCAATTACTCATGAGTGGGCCCCAGCAAAACTCTTATCTCCCTCCCTGGCATAATAACAAACCTCACCTATAGGAAATATTAGTTTGAATTGGCTTTGTATGGGCTCATAAGGATATTCAGTACCTATGGGATTATCTATACCAACTCCCTACCTTATCCTGGACTCCTCATTATGTGTATCCTAAACTTAAGACATATGTATTCTCCCTGCATTTATCTTGTCAAACAAGACATTGATTGGTGACAGATTGGGCAATCCTCAGTCATCCTTGACTGCTAGTTAACTTAGTGATGTAGCAGACCTAAAAACCACACCACCCTTTGGGCCGCCCGCCCCCCCCCCCCCCCCATTGGACTTTTCCTGGTGAACTCTGGGTAAAAAATACAAAAAGTACATGTTCCTTTAAGAAGTGACCATGCCCTAATCCCACTCTCTATCACATAGAATATTAGGCACATGTTTTACTATAGTTTATCCTATATAAACCTTACCTGTACTCCTCTAAAGCCATTGGTTCCTTTAAAATTTTTGCTCACTGAAAAGCATAAAAATAAACCTTTGCTAGCTTAAAGAATGCTTGAGTCTGTGAATTCTTTCCAGATGACCCTGTCCAGTACCCCGGTCCTTGAGGAGTCCCTGAACCCCTCCAAACTGCATCAATTATATACAGTCTTGCCTATTTATTTTCCAATCTTAAACCAATAAACTCTTTCATGTTTGGTTGTAACTGTTGCTTCTTGGCTATCATACAGCTTCTCAGGAGACAAGTAAGATGGTCTGGTACTCCCATTTCGTTGAGACTTGACACATTTTGTTGTGTTCCACACAATCAAAGGTTTTAGTGTAATGTAATACCTCAAGTCAGACCTGCACAACTTGGCAGTAGGTGGGGGCCAAAATTAAAACCAACTAAACTTCTTTGGGCCACTGATAGGTTAGACTAGAGACCAACTGGAGATGTTTGGTTGCTATGGGGTCATGTGATAGCTTCCCAAAATCCTTTGACAAGCTGAGAGCAGCCCGAGGGACATATGTTTTGCGGACCTGCCTTAAGTATTTCCTTATATAATGAAAATTGGGGATCATTGTATCGTCTCTCTTTTGTGTTCTGTGAAAATTCTCCAGGACTTAAGCCTGAGGAGGAAGGAACATGCCCCACAGCTTCAGACCACATTCCTCAGAGTCTTTTGTCTGGGCCAAAAATACTTTCCCAATCCTCCACCTAGAACATTAGAGTGAGAAATTTTAACAGCAATAGCTTGTAATATTTAACCCAGCATACTTTGAGCTAACCTAATCATAACGTTCTGAATCTAATTTGGTAGAATCTTATATGCATTTCCTGGTATTGTTAATGTACAATTAAGTGCAGGCTTATATCAAGAAACTTGATACAGCACTTAGAAAAAAAGGGTCTCATTTATAACTGTTAGGTTATAAACTCAGCTGGTTAAAGAGTTGTCTAAAAGTTGCTATTTCATTAAGGTTATAAAAATGGCTTCAAACATTTCTTTGTTGTTTTATCACTGTTTAAGTCTTGCCATTTGGGCATAGTTTTAAGTTTATATCAGCTCTGTTGGTGATATGGTATGCTTAAACCTGAGAGCTGTAAGGTTCAGAGATGGATGGATTCTTTCATACCCAGCTAAAATGGGAAAGTTTACAAATCAGCCTACATTAAGAAAATAAGTTCCACCTAATTTCATTTAGCTATATTAAAGCCATGTCTTAACATTGTAACAAAAGCTCTCATTTTCTGGAGGTTTGAAAGATAATCATCACTTAAACCTAAAAGTGCCCTGTGGCACTAATGCTGGTTTTATTGTATTTATTATATTTACTGGTTTTATAAGCCTCTCATTTTGTTTGTCCTTCACTTTCAAAGAGGACCTATGACTTCACAATGTTGGGGTAAAAAAATGGATGATGGGTGATATCTTGACTTGTGAGTGAAGTGGATTTAAGTGAAGCAAAATTGTGTAAAGTTGTCAACCTCACTCTTTCTCCCAGAGCCATTGGAGTCCAATGGCAGGACAAAAATCAAGACCACTAACAGTGGCCTGGGAGGCAGTGGCATCTCTGATGTCTGATGAAACTCTAAGCATTCCACAGCACCTTCTTTAGCTGCCTTCATAGCCACTAGAACAAATTGTTCTCATCTACGAAGTCTGCTGGGAATGGGGAGGGAGAGGGAGGAATCTTCACATGCTTGGGTAGACATCCTCCTAACTCAGTGATGGGCTTGAGGCCTATCAGTTGCCCTCAACCAATGTTACTAATAATGTGAAGAATATTCTCCTGGTTCTATTTACTTCACTCAGCATCAGTTCATATAAGTCTTTCCAGGTCTTTGTGAAATTCCCCTGTTCATCATTTAGAGCACAATAGCTAAATATTATTATGAAAGCCTGCTTCTTCCCTACTATTGCCTTCAACAACAATGCCCTTGATCAATGGTGGGGAATCTGCAGACTTGCAGATGGCCCTCTAGGTCCCCAAGTGCAGCCCTTTGCCTGAATCTAAACTTCACAAAATGAATCCTTTTACTAAGAGGTTCTCCATCCCTGCCCTTGACCAATATATGTACATTTAAAAAAAAATTATACATGGGAGAGTAAGCATATAGATTGATGGTCACTGATTTTTTCTTAGTCACCTCTACAAAATCTTACCCTGACACATTATCATGGGTGTTGAGGCAACTCTGTGCTCTCAAAAGTTATGTTTGTAAAGCATAAGCTCTGGTAGATTCTGTCATATTGAAAAAATTTTGAGAGTAGAAACAGCACTTCCAAGGTGCTGTCCCTCCAGACCCCTTCCAAACTATGTAAAAGCTGAAATTACAGTGATGTAAGCTGAAACTCCAATGATTGGTCAGTGTATACTTGAAACTGCAATTAGTGATTGGTCAGTATACATTTGAATTTCCTGCTAGCTCGAAATCCTAGGCTGGGACTTGCACCCACAGATTCATCAAGGGTAAGCAGGGGGTGGGAGTTCTGCCTGTTTACAGATTAAGCAAGGTGGAGTTCTCTGTTTTACAAATCAATGAAGGAAAGGTTGGGCTGCCTGTTTTACTACAAGGAAAGGGTGAGTGGATTTGTGTCTGACATTCAGGAAGGGCAAAGTGACAAATCAAAGAGGGAAGGGCAGAGTGGAGCTGGGTCCAACAGGACCTGAGAACAAATCTGGCGGCAGACACTTAACAGCTGTGTGACCCTAGGCAAGTCACTTAACCCCGTTTGCCTCAGTTTCCTCATCTGTAAAATGACCTGGAGAAGGAAATGGCAAATCACCTCAGCATCTTTGCCAAAGAAAAAGAACTGGACAAGACTGAACAAGAACAAGAACTGCCTTGAGGGCATGAAATTATGAGAACTGGGAGAAACCCTGTCTTCTTCAAGAACCTCAAGGATATCCCTGATCTGACAGAAGTTATTGTTGTCCCAGCTGTAAGTCACAATTCTAGGATAATATCTTCTTACCCCTATAAAGATGAAATTACAGTGGATTTGGTGACTGGATCATTGCATCACCTTTGAAAGGCAATTTCTGTAGAATGGTGGGGAAGGAAGCTAGATTATATTAGGACTGAGGAAAGAGTGAGTAGTGAAGACTTAGAGAGACAAGGTATAGTTAATTTTTTCAGGAAGGTTGAGTAGAGAAAAAAAGAGGTAGAACAGTAGCTGAGTGAGGTTAGAGGGTTTAGGAAAGTCCTTTTAGGATTGAGTGGCAAAAGAGAAAGACTGGTTATGTGAGAGAGCAACTGACTACAGGAGACCAGGAAAAAGTAGGAAGGAATGGAATTCAGAGCAGATAAAATTTAGCCTGAAGGAACAGAAATACCTCTTATAAGCCAATCCCAGTTCCACATTCCTCATCCCCTCCCCCACTCCCAAAGAGAAAAGGAAGAGCTGGTGATAATGCTCAGAAATTTTCAGTTTTCAGAGGAGAATTTAGTCATCCTTTCCACATCAGCATTTACTGTGTACAACACTCCCTTGGTTCTGCTCATTTCACTTTAAATCAGTTCATGCAAGTTTTCCCAGGTTTTTCTGAAACCATCGTGCTTGTCATTTCTTATAGCACAATATACGTATCCCTTCCACATCGTGGGGGTTAAGGATGCTGGAGCCCCCACAATGTGGAAAGTCCTAAAATTTTTTGGCCCTTTCTTTGTACCAGAGAAGAAGTCTGAATTTTTCTTTTTCTTTTATGGGGTGTCTATAGTACCTTATTGTAAAAATTGGTATGATATTATACAATGCTATACATATATTTTATGCATTTCTGAGTTTTTAAACTTTCCATGTCATCTGCTGGCCTTCTTGTGTTGTCTGAGACTTCCACAAAACTCCAAAAAAATTCCCATTTAATTTCTTATGCCAACCTGAGATATATCAAAACCTCAATGGAGAAAGTCATGATATGGAAGTAGTAGAGAAAACTGTCTTTATAAATGCTACTTATGAACCGAGGAGACTAGATTACCTGCTCTAAGTGTGAGGGATAGCAGTATAGTTAGGACTCTAGGAGAAAGGGAAAAAAATGAACCTATGAGAAGTGAAAATTTTCAAGCAGCTGTGGGGTCCCAGATGAAGTAATGCACCATTTATAGATGACTTCTAAAATCCCCCCTAGCTTTAGAAATCTATGATCCTATAATTTCATTTTTAAAAGCTTAGAATCTATTAACAGTACTTCCTCAGACTTCTGTATTCTAACAAAGAACATCAATAGGGGTGCACTAATCATTGATTTTTCCCTTCATTTAACTTTATCAGTTAAAAAGCATCAGTTTTGCTTTATATTGGCATTTATTTTCTCCTCTAGTTATATTTTATTCACTTCCCATTTGAGCTGATTTTCACCCATGTTTTTTACACTTTAGGTACTGTGTGAAAGAGATGTAAGCATAAAGTCCTAAAATGAAATAAAAGAAATTCATTTCTAAGGGGAAAAAAAGACACACACTTGTTTTGTCTTTAAACTTTAACCCAGTGAAAAGTGGATTTACCTCTCATTAGAGCATCTAGATAGCATTTGCTATCTAGAGTCACCAGGGGGGCTATCTCCTTCTTGTATAAATGTGAGCTTTGTTATCTTAGACTGATAACATCAACTTCTATACTACACACATATACGTGATGCAACAATATCCAGCATTTTAACAGCAAATTTAGGCCTTTCAAAAATCCATCTTTTTGTCAGCAGCACTTAGTTTGGTTATCTACACTGTTCAAATGCAGGTAAAACCTGCTGACCTTTCCACATTAGGCAAATCCTAGAAGAGCCCTCTCTTCAGAATTAACCTCTGCAATTGAAGAGATGCATTACAAAGTTTACAAAATATATTTAAGCTAATTAGTAGATTTTTAAATCAAGGCACTGGAATTTTAGGACTTTGGTGTTCAAAAGAGCACTTTCTAATTGAAATTCTTCTTCTATTATGCTAATAGTCACTCTCTTTTATTAAAGCTAAAACAGTGTGCCCTTGAAGGAGTTCAACTGAAGTTAATGATTGATGAAACCCGACTTTTGCCCTAAAGAAACTTAAATACAATCTTTCAAATAAAAGAGGTGTTAGGTCATAAAAACCAAAATGATACAGTTAATGATAGCAATTAATACAATTAATTAACAATTAATATCATTTTTTTAATAGATCAAACACAGCATGACATGCTTTTAGCAGTATATTTGCATTGAATGGATAAACATTTGCCTGTTCTCTTAAACAGACATTTAGTTAAGTGAGCACTAAAAAAAAAAACAGGGAGGGGAGGAAGGTTTGGAATGCAAAATAAGGTTTTTACCATATGAAAAACCTTTTTAACAAGCCATACACTTTTTCCACCTCCCACATTCTCCTTTGGAAAAAAAATAATAGTTTTAAATAAATTCATTTTAATATTTAATTTTATTTGATTGAAGGCCATTTTAAAAAAGATTTTAGACAAACTCTTATCCCAGTACTTTTAATTACTCTCTTGTACCTTTGCAAAGTTAATTAGGTAGGCTAGGGGTTTCAAGATTTTTCTTTTTTTCTTTTATTCTAAATTAAACACCCAATAAAGTGAGCATTTCCAAGTACACTGTAGAACAGAAAGAAAGGTTGCACATGGCAATTGAATCTCTACTATATAAAAACTTCCTTTTCTTTTCCAGATCTTTTTCTGTGGCCAATCTAGTCACTATGGGCCAACAACTCCTCCCTCAGTCCAAGTAAGCAGAAGGAAACTCAAGAAAGGAAAGAGAATAGTCCCCTACCCTGTTTAAGATAACTTGAGAATGATAGGAAGAAAAAAAAAGTGGGGTCTTGGAGAATTTTAAAAATTCAGCAAAAGAAACAAGAAATCAGATACCACAAGAACCTGCTACTCCCTGATACTCTATCAGCTTAACCCAGAAAAGCTGCTTCAAGGTTCTCAATGAGGGAAAAAGAAACGAGACAGTTTAGAATGAAGAGATAAAGTCCAAGGGTGAAGCCATGAGAAAAAAGATTAGACGACTATTTTCCTTTTGGAAAGATCTTGTTTTAAATACTAAAATTACTTCCACACAGTATGGAATTATTTTTAACACTTTCTATGAAGTTGAAGGGGCCAGCCCCTTAATTACCATTTTAGAGATAAGAATTTTGTGGCATTGGCTGTAAGTACACAATATGAAATGAGAAGATTTGTCAATTATTCCTTGAAGAGAGTCAAACTAGGAAGTTCAAATGCAAAGTGGAATTTTTTTCATAATGGCCAGAGAGACTGAAGATGTCTAAGACAGAGAGGATGATTGTGTTGGACAGAGGGAACAAACATTTGTTAATTCCCTACTGTGCACCATGCACTATACTAAGCTCTTTACAAATATTGTCTCATTTGGTTTTCACAAAAATCCTACAAGGTAGGTGCTAGGTTATTATTATCCCCATTTCACAGTCGAGGACACTGACTTCAAGCCAGAGGTTAAACGATTTGTCCAGGGTTACATAGACATTAAGTGTCTGAGGTCAAGTTTAATCATCGTAATAATAATTAACATTTATGTACTGCTTACTGTGTGCTGGGCACTGTGCTAAGTGCTCTTATGAATATGATCTGATCACCTCACAATGACCCGAAGAGATAGATGCTATTATTATCCCCATTTTACAGATGAGGAAAATGAGGCAAGTAGAGGTTAATTGACTTGCCCGACATCATATAGCTAGTAAGTGTCTGAGGCTGGATTTGAACTCAGGTCTCCTTGACTCCAGGTCCAAGAGCTTTAACTATTTTGCCGCTCAGTTGCCTTAGAAAGGATGAATAT
Organism: Gymnobelideus leadbeateri; assembly: GCA_011680675.1. Classification (NCBI taxonomy): domain Eukaryota; kingdom Metazoa; phylum Chordata; class Mammalia; order Diprotodontia; family Petauridae; genus Gymnobelideus; species Gymnobelideus leadbeateri. Next base: position 393,540 of record WOXC01004287.1, read on the forward strand.
TAGCCAAAATAAGACCAAGAAATGTTAGTCTGGATAAGAAGAGGAATTGAAAAACTCCCTATTAGTTATTGCTACTCTAGTTCAAGAAGGAGACTTCAGGAGCAGCTAGGTGAGTAAGAGCACCGGCCCCAGAGTCGGGAGGACCCAGTTCTGGCCTCAGAAAATGAGCACCCACACATAAATAATGACTGGCCATGTCACCTTGAGCAAGTTACTTAACCCCAATTGCTTAAAAAAAAAAAAAGAGAGACTTCACTTCTCTCCTGAACCACTAAAATCAACCCATAATTGGTCTCCCTGCTTCAAGTCTGTCCCTATTCCAAGCCATCTTCCACAAAGTTCCCTAAATGATTTTCCTAAAACATGAGTCTAAATAACTCAGTCCTCTACCCCAATAAATTAAGGTGGCTCCCAACTACCTAAAAGCACAGATACAAACTCCTGTGTTTGACATCTAAAGCCCTAATCTGGTCCTCACTAGCTGGAAAGATTTTTCCAGCTTAATTATACATTACTCCCTTTCATGTACTTGATGGTTCAATCAAACTTTTCTTCTTACTATTCCTCAAGTATCCCATGCCTGGGATGTACTTTCCCCTTACCTCTGCCTGTTAGAATCCTAACTTTCCTTCAGAGATTAACCCAAACAGTACCTGAAGCCTTCTGACCTCTCCAGGAAAGTCACCTTTTATCTGTAGTGATTACATTTTGCATATTCATACATATACACATACATATATACATACAAATATACACACACGCATATATATGCACATATATGTGTGCGCATGTCTGTGTATATATATATATATATATATATATATATACACAACTCCACCTACCATCACCACTTCATATAATATTACCTCCTTAAAGGCCAAGATTGATTTTTGCCTTGGTATCTTCAGTCACTAGTAGTTGCCCAGCATAGTAGGCAATGCCTGTTGAATTTGTTTTATTTTTATAGGTGTCATGAGTCTTGCATTCACTGTCTTAGGGATAAGGAGATAGTATGGAAGAAATATCTCTTCTTTGAGTTCATGTAGTAGGTAACTGATACTGAAACAAATCCACCACATTGAAGAAATTATAGAAGTAAAAACCTAGGTTTTATTATATTTAAGCATAGGTTCAGGCCTCTGAGAAAAAAAAAATATTAAAGAACCCCAATTAGGGGTTTTATAGGTCTTTTATAGACAAAATTATGTCAGAACATCAGAGAAATAATTCTTTTGCATACTGTAAACTTGTACATTCTTTTAGATTGTAAAAGTTAAAAAAGATTCATAATACCATGCTTTCTTCAATGTCATAAAAGTTGAACAAACTTTTTCAAGCAGAGTCTCATACATGCTCTAAGGAAACAAATCTAGTTAAACAGATAGGTAAACAAAGTCAGGTTTCAGGTTAATCTACCTGTAGAGGATTCACAATGGACTGATTGAGAGAAGAGATTTATATGCCCACAAAGTCAGTCTAGAACCCCTTCCTCAAGTAAAATTACTTTGGAAACCTCAGTTCCTCTTTTGACTTCATATCTGAGCAATGTTCAAGGCCTTAAGCAAAATTTCATGTCCAGTGGGACAAGTTTCAGCCAGATTAATAATCTCTTAATAAGGAGAAATGACCCTGAGTCCACTCCACCACCAAAAATAAAAATTAGTAAAATGAAATAGAAAATGTCCATAATAGAGAGAAAAGGATACCAGTAATCTAGACTCCTGAAGATCAGGGAACATGCCTTATGCATCTTTGCATACCCTAACATAATGCTATGCACATGGTAGCTGAACTATGAATATTTGTTGAAAGAACAAATGGATTCCTAATCCTTGCTGATAATCAACATAATTGTTAGGGGAATTCAGGGTAAAAGAAAAGATCTTGGAGGTGGGATTATTGTAGTGATAATGAAGAGGCAGATCCTTAGTGGAGAGTTAGACAGGGAGGGGGGCAGAGCCAAGATGGCAGAACGAAAACAGGAACTCCACTCGGCTCCGGGCTCCAATCACCTCAAATACCTATAAAATATGCCTCTAAACAACTTTAGAGCTACAGGATCCATAAAGTGACAGAGAGAAACAAATCTCCTGCTGAAGGCAGCCTGGCAGGCTGACAGGTAGGGTCTATCACACCACACTGGGGGCTGAGCACAGTTCCATATGAGCCCGAGGTCCCGGCCCCAGGGTGGCCCAACCAGAAGCACAGATCTGTCAGAGCAGACTTCAGGAGAGTGAATCACTAGCAGCTGTGGTGGTTTCCAGACTTCTCAACCCATAAACTCCAAAAAGAAAGTAAAAGGTTAGTGCGGAACTCTGTTAGAACCAGGTGACAGAAGAGCTCAGCAAGAGATGGTGGAGGCCCAGTGGCTGCAGCTGCTGTGGTGTGGCTGCTTCCAGAGCTCCTGGCCTGCAGATCATAGGAACACCAAGCAACCATTCAGAGGGTAATTGCTCTGGCTTTGACCTGCTTGGATTTAGATTATGGTCTTGGGTGGTGGTCCTGGGGTGTGTGGCCAGTGTACCAGAGCTTGTAGTGTCTGTAGAGAGGGTGCCCTCTTCAGGCCTCTGACAATATTTGCTAAAACCTCAGCAATTTGGCATGTAGCTCTCTCCATTTTGGAAGCAAAGTTCTACCATGACAAAGAGCTCAAAAGTCAAGTAATTGGCTAGCAAGATGAGCAAGCACAGGAAGCAAAATCAGACCATAGAATCCTTTTTTGTGGGGCAAAAAGGATCGAAACATGGAACCAAAAGACAACAAAGTCAAAACTCCTGCATCAAAAGCTTCCAAGAAAAATATAAACTAGTTATATGCCATGGAGGAATTAATGAAGTATTTTGAAAATCAAGTAAGAGAATTGGAGGAAAAATTGGGAAGAGAAAGAGAATGATGCAAGAAAACCATGAAAAGTGAGTCAACAGCCTGCTAAAGTAGACCCAAAAAAATACTGAAGAAAACAACACCTTAAAAAATAGACTAACTCAAATGGCAAAAGAGGCCCAAAAAGTCAATGAGGAGAAGATGCTTTAAAAAGTCAAATTGCCCAGATGGAAAAGGAATTTCAAAAACTCACTGAAGAGAATAATTCCTTCAAAATTAGATTAGAGCAAATGGAAGCTTTATGAGAAATCTTTATGAGAAATCAAGATACTATAAAACAGATCCAAACAAATGAAAAAATAGAAGGCAATGTAAAATATCTCATTAGAAAAACCACTGACCTGTAAAATAGATCTAGGAAAGATAATTTAAAAATTATTGGACTACCTGAAAGCCATCATCAAAAAAAGAGCCCGGGGTGGCTAGGTAGCACAGTGAGTAAGAGTGCCGGCCCTGGAGTCGGGATGACCCGGGATTGAAACCGGCCTCAGAAAATGAGCACCCACATATAAATAATGACTGGCCGTGTAACCTTGAGCAAGTTACTTAACCCCAATTGCTTTAAAAAAAAAAAAAAGATCCCAGAAATCATTCTTCAAGAAATTCTCAAGGATATTGCCCTGATATTCTAGAACCAGAGGGCAAAATAGAAATTGAAAGAATTCACCAATCACCTCTTGAAAAAGATCCCAAAAAGAAAACTCCTAGGAATATTATAGCCAAATCCGAGTTCTCAGGTCAAGGAGAAAATATTACAAGATCTCAGGAAGAAACAATTTGAGTATTGTGGAAACACAATCAGGATAGCACAAGATCTAGCAGCTTCTACATTAAGGGACTGAAGGACTTGGAATATGATATTCCAGAGGTTGAAGGAGCTAGGATTAAAACCAGGAATCACCTATCCAGAAAAACTGAGTGTAATACCTCAGGGGGAAAAATAGATATTCAATGAAATAGAGGACTTTCAAGCATTCTTGCTGTAAAGAACAGAGCTGAATAGAAAATTTGACTTTCATACACAAGAATCAAGAGAAGCATGAAAAGGTAAACAGGAAAGAGAAGTCATAAGGAACTTACTAAAGTTGAACTTTTCACCTTCCTACATGGAAAGACAATATTTGTAACTCATGAGACTTTTCTCAGTATTAAGATAGTTGAAGGGAATATACATATATATATTATATATACACATGTATATAATATATATTCCCTTTAACTATCTTAATGTATGTGTACATATACACATATGTATTTATAGGTATGTATATGTGTGTATATATGTATTTGTGTATATGTATACATAGAGGGCACAGGGTGAATTGAATATGAAGGGATGGTATCTAAAAAATAAAATTAAGAAGTGAGAGAGGAATATATCGGGAGAAGGAGAAAGGGAGAGATAAAATAGGGAAATTATCTCACATAAAGAGGCAATGGGAGGATATAAGAGAGGGGAATGGGAGGTAAGCAGTATGCTTGCCATCTTGGGGTGGGGGGTAGGGGAGAGATGGGGAGAAAGCTTGGAACTCAAATTCTTGTGGAAACAAATGTTGAAAACTAAAAATAAATAAATTCTGGGGAAAAAAGAAAAGGAAAAAAGGGGGTGTGTGTTTATGTATGTGTGAAATCATTCTATACATACTTCTATACTTCTGTTTAAGCAATCCAGTCACCATGGTTCACAATTCTGGAGTCATCTTGGATCCCTTTACACTCTCTGTCTTTCCAGATGTGCAATTAGCTGCCAAAGTTTGTGCATTGTACCATCAGATCTCTTGCATATACTCCTCAAAGGCAAGCACAGTTCAGTGATTTTTCTTTGCATCCGCTGATCCAGGCTCAATGTCTGGCACCCTGTAATCCTTAAATAAAACCTTGCTGATTGACACATCCCCTTCCCTCCACCACTATTTTAATTTAGTCTAATCTCTTATGGCTAGAGGATAGATGGGTCTAGAATCAGGAAGGCTCATCTTCATGACGTCAAATCTGGCCTCAGACACTTACTTGTTGTGTGACCCATGGCAAGTCACTTTTCCCTGTTTGCCTCTCTTTCCTCATCTGTAAAATGAGCTGGAGAAGGAAATATCTTTGCCAAGAAAACTTCAAGTGGGGCCAGGAAGAGTTGGACATGACTGATATAAAACAACTGAACACACTAACATCTCTTGCCTTTATTATTGTAGTGTAGTTACCTCCTAATTGGGGACTTTGACTCAAGTTTTTACTTGTCTCCAACCCATCCTTCACACAGGTGCCAAAATGATATGCCTAAATTCTGATCATGTCAGCTCCCTGCTCAAAAAGCACCAGCAGTTCCCTAGTCTCTAGGATCAAAGAAAAACTCTTCTATTTTCCAGGTAAAACCCTATATATACCATTTGGTTTTGATCTACCTTTCTAGGTTTGCTCCCTTAATTGCCTCTTCAATGTTGCCAAACTAGCTTGTATATTGATCCTGATGTATGATGTTCCATTTACCATCTGTTCTCTTTGCCCTCCTCACCTGCACCTCTAACAATACTTAATTTCCTTCAAAACCTAACTCAAGTGGAAACTTCTACATGAGGCTTTAAAATAAAACAAAACAGAACATCTCTGAAATACTGTTTTATTTTATGTTTATTTTATATAGGTTTTTGTGTGTTTGTGTTTATCTCTCAAGTTACTTTTATTATTCAGTATCTATCTTATATGTGTTTATGTTTGTTGCTGTTCATTCATTTCAATCATATCTGACTTGTGATTTCAAGCCAGTTACTTAATCTCTATGAGTCTTAGTTTCTTCATCTGGAAATCAAAGGAGTTGGATTAGATGGTCTGTAAGAGGTTCCTTCTAGTTCTAGACCTGCTCTCCTTTCCATCCTCCTCACCTTCAAAATCAGCTTCTGTTGTTCAGTCATGTCTAACATTTTGTGATCCCAACTGGGTCAATGCAATAAGGGAACTGTGCTAAACCCCAAGGTCTCACCTCACACACCCACACCCAAGCACAAACACAGACAACAACAACAACAAAAAGATCCCTGCCCTACAGAGATTACATTCTAATAGGGGAGCCAACATATAGACAACCATGTAAAGCAAGTTTTGGATTAGTGCAAAAAAACAATCCCCTGAATCATGGTGTTTGGGAGCCAGCTCAAACCGGCTATGTTGGGTGGCATTTACACATTGACTGCTACTAATTAGTGTATCTTTTATTTCTTTGTTGATTATCTAGACTTAAGAAAGTAAAGAAAATCTTAATAATGCAGATTAAACTCAAAAGTATCTTGCATACTTTTTTTTGTAGAGCTTAGAGTGGCTTTATTATTCTAATTTACATTGCACACTTCCACTGGGCTGCAACCAGTTACCATATTTTACATAATTATAACTTGAGTAGTACACATTTGAATAAACAAAATTACTTTCAGGGGATTCTGGGTTTTTTTTTTTTTGTATTAACAACACCTACAAGATATACACAGGGTAAATAGGGCATAATCTCTGAGGGAAGGCACTGGCCGCAGAAACAATCAGGAAAGGTCTCTAAAAGAATATTTATTGATCAAGGGACTTAAAGTGGGATCTTTTTTTAAAAATTACTTATTTAATTTTAATTTACAGAAGAAAACAAGCATTTCCATGACATAGTATAATAAAAAAGGTGATTGTACATAAAACTGCAAATCTATTATATACAATTTGCTATTTTTAAAAAATATATAACAAAGTTAGCTGTGTAAATTTCTTTTTGTTTTCCTCCCAGAGATGGCTACCATTAGACACAAATATGTATATACAACAGCATATATATGTAAAATCATTCTATACATATTTCTATTTACCAGCTCTTTCTCTGGATGCAGATAGCATCTTCCCTCATATTTCCTTCATATCTGAATATTTATAATAGTCAAAATGACTTAGTTGCTCAAAGTTGTTCTTAAAACAATATTGCTGTTATTGTATACAACGTTCTTTTGGTTCTGCTTATTTTGCTCTTCATTATTTCATTCAAGTCTGTCCATGTTTTCCTAAGATCATCGAGCTCAGCATTTCTTACAGCACAATAGTATTCCATCATAATCATATATTGAAACGTTCTCAATTCCTCAATTGATGGGCATTCCTACAAGTTCCAGTTCTTTGACACCACAAAGAGAACTGCTATAAATATTTTTTAAATTTTATTATTTATATATATTTTTAGTTTTCAAAATTTGCTTTTATAAGATTTTGAGTTCTAAATTTCCCCCCCTCCTGCCATCCCCCAAGACAGCATTCAATCTGATATATGTACGATCATATTAAACATATTTCCACATTAGTCATGTTATGAAAGAAGAATCAGAAAAAAGGGGAAAACCACGAGAAAGAAAACAAAAACAATCTACATTCAGATTCCATAGTTGTTTCTCTGAATGTGGATAGCATTTTCTATCACCAGTCTTGGAATTGTCTCCAATTGTTGCATCACTCAGAAGAGCTGTCTAACAAAGTCAGTTATCAAACAGTGTTGCTGTTACTGTGTACAGTGCCCTTCTCTGCTCAGTTCACTCAGCAACAAGTCATGCAAGTCTTTCCAGGTTTTGCTGGAGTTCCTGCTCACCATTTCTTATGGAACAATAGTATTCCATCATAATCATATACCAAAACTTGTTCAGCCATTCCCCAATTGACAGGCATCCCTGCAATTTCCAGCTCTTTGCCACAACAAAGAGAACTACTATAAATATTTTAAAACATACAAGTTATTTTCCTTTTCCCCTGTCATCTTTGCAAATAGCCCTATTAGTGGTATTGCTGGGTAAAAGTGGAGTCTTGAAGGAAGCTGGAGAAGCCAGAGATTGAGGTGATGTAGAAGAGCATTGCAGTAAAAAGGTTAGGAGTTCAAAAATAAACTATGATGTGCTGGGAAGAGCAAGACCAAGGTCATTGAATCATAAAGTACTAGGAAGGGAGCAAAGTGTAAAAAGAGTTGAAAGGTAGGAAAGGGCCAAGCTTTGAAGAAGAGTTTTAAAAGAGAATTTTATATGTGATCCTAGAGGAAACAGTGAGTCACTAGAGTTTACTGAGATGGGAATATCATGGCCAGACCTGTACTTTAGGTAGATCTTTTTTTTTTATAGCTATGCAAAACATTACCATAGTAGATATATTGTAAAAGGCTGCTTATAATTCCCTCCCACCCATCCCACCCCCCACCTGGTCCATTCCCTATTTTGATCCTGTCCCTCTTCGAAAGTGAGTACCTCCAACCTCCCCCCCCCCAGAATGCCCTCCTCTTCATCATCCCCCCTCCCATCCCCCTTTTCCCTCCTCTCCTGCAAGGTGAGATATCACATTTAGTATGTATGTCATTCCCTCCCTGAGCCAAATTCAATGAGAATATGGTTGTGTCTTTTTACCTTTCTGTTCTTCCCCTCCCCTGCAACCATTTCCCCTTGCCTCTTCTACATGAGATAGTTTACCCCACCCTGTCTCTCCCCATCTCCTCTTGCCACATTCCTCTCTCACCTCTTAACTTCACCCCTTAAGTATCATCCCTTCCCACCAAATTCAACCTGTGCCCTCTATCCATGTATACCTGTAAATATACATACACACATTCACATATGTATTCATATGCCCATATACCCTTCTTCAATTATTTTCATACTGAGAAAGGTTTCATCAGTCATAGTTATTGTTTTTCCATGTAGGAATGTAATAGTTCAAGTTTGATAAGATTCTTTTGATTTCTTTTCCCTGATTACCTTCTCAAGCATCTCTTGCTTCTTGTGTCTGAATGTCAAATTTTCTGTTCAACTCTGGTTTTTTCCTCAAGAATGCTTGAAAGTCCTCTATTCCACTGAATGACCATATTTTCCCCTGAAACAAAATACTCAGTTTTGCTGGGAATGTGATTCTTGGTTTTAATCCCAACTCCATTTCTCTCTGAAATATTATATTCCATGCCCTTCGATCCCTCAGTGTAGAAGCTGCCAGGTCCTGGGCTATTCTGATTGTGTTTCCACAATATTGAAATTGTTTCTTCCTGGCTGGTTGGAGTATTTTCTCCTTGATCTGGGAATTCTGGAATCTGGCTATAATATTCCTAGGAGGTTTCTTTTTGGGATCTTTTTCAGGAGGTGATCTGTGGATTCTTTCAACCTCTATTTTGCCCTCTGGATCTAAAACATCTGGGTAATTTTCCTTGAGAATTTCTTGAGGGATGATTTTTAGGTTTTTTTCTTTGATCATGGCTTTCAGGTAGTCCAATAATTTTAAAATTATCTTTCCTGGATCTATTTTCCAGGTCAGTGGTTTTTCCCATGAGATATTTCACATTGCCTTCTAATCTTTCATTTGTTTGGATCTGCTTAAGAGCATCTTGATTTCTCATAAAGTCACTAGCTTCCATTTGCTCCAGTCCAACTCTGAAGGAATGAATCTCCTCAGTGAGTTTTTGAGATTCTTTTTCCATCTGGCAAATTCAGCTTTTTAAGGCATTCTTCTCCTCATTGCCTTTTTGAGCCTCATTTGCCATTTGAGTTAGTCTATTTTTTAACATATTATTTTCCTTAGTCAGGCTGTTGACTTTCATTTCATACTTTTCCTGCATCCTTCTCATTTCTCTTCCCAATTTTTCTTTTAATTCTCTTATTTGGTTTTTAAAATCCTTCTTAAGGTCCTCTATGGCTTGTAACTTGCTCATATTTTCATTTGGGGCTTTTGGTGCAGGATTTCTGACCTCATGGTCCTCCTCCTGTTCCATGCTTTGATCCTCTTTGCCCCCAAAATAGGAGTCTAATGTTGCATTTTTCTGTTTATTTTGTTTCCGTTGCCTAGGCATGTTGCCACTTAATTACTTGACTTTTGGGCTTGTTGCCACAGTAGGACTCTGCCACCAGACAGCGGAACTTCCGTTCCAAACGTTGGGGTCTTCTCAACATCTGGAGGTATTAGTTGGGTGCCCTCTCTGAAGTCCCCACACACTCTGGCAAGCTGGACACACACCCCAAGACCTCTATCCCAGACCACAATCCAGATCCAGGGAGGTTAAAGCAAGAGCTATTACCCTCCAGACTGATTGTTGGATCCCCCTACAGTTCACAGGCCAGGAGTTAAAGCTGCAACTGAAGCTGCAAAATGGTGTGTGTGCCATGTCTCCTCAGCTGCTTTTCGCCCCCAGGGGAAGAAGTCGACACATTCCCAAATACTGGTCCCAAAGTCCATAGGGCACTAACCTCTCACCTTGTCATAGGCATATCTGTGTTGATAATTCTGGAAAAGCCACAGCTGCTGGTGTTCTGGGGTCCCTCCAGCTGGCTGCTGGACCAGCTGCCCTGGGGCTAAAACCTCAACTCACGTGGGTCTGGGCTAGACTCCCAGAGTGCTGTGCTGTTGGCTCCCAGAGCACTGTGCTGGCCACTCCCTGCAGGGCTGCTGGGCTGTCCTCAGTGGGAGGTTAGCTTCTCTGTGTTGTTCTGTGGGTGCTGGAGCTCCAGAAGTTGTTCAGAGTCCCCTTTTACATGATTTTGAAGTGGTGTGGGTTGGAGCGCTATGGAAGTGCTGTTTCTACTCTGCCATCTTGGCTCCTTAGCTGGATCTTTTTGACAGCTGAGTGAATGATGGGAAGTCCCTCAAGACAGAGAAGCAAACTAGCAAGTTACTACAATAGACCAGGCATGGAATGATGAGGACTTGCACCAGGGTGGTAGTTAAATGAATAGAAAGGACACATAGAAGAGATGCTGCAAAGGTAGAATCCACAGAACTTAGCAACAAACTGGAAATGTAGGGAGAGAATGCGAAGTCAAGGATGACACCTATATTATGAACCTGGGTGATGGGGGGATGATGGTGCCCCTCAACAGTTATAGGCAAGTTAAGAAGAAAGGAGAGTTTGAAGGGATAGATAATGTGTTCTGTTTGGGACACGTTGAAATTAAGATGTCTGTGAATATCTCATCGGTGTTACAGGGACAAGATGCCTAATAGGTAATCATAGTGGAGCTCAGCAGAGAACTTAGGGCTATATAAATCAATCTGAGAATTATCTGCATAGAGATAAGGGAGACAAATCCATGGGAATTGATGACATCACCAGGACTGAAAATAGGAGTAATAAATGGCTGTGAATTGATTGAAGAGGGATTAAATTAGTTCAGGCTAGCCATAAAATGCAGCACTAGGACTTTTTTCCCATGGATAGTCTATGAAACTACCAGAAGGCAGATTTTGGCTTAATATAAGGAAAAGTGTCTTAACAATTAGAGCCATCCAAAAAAGGAAAATAAGCTGCCCAAGTTGGTTAAGAGTTTCCCTGTTACTGGTATTCAGGGGTCAGATGATTTGTCAGTAATATTGGAGACATTAATGAATCAGGTAGTGGTTATACTAGAATGATTTCAGAGGTCCCTTCTAACTTGTCAATTCTCTGAGTCAGCTTAAGGAAATTATATGACTCAGAAGATAATGGGGCACAGAAATGCACTTTAGGGCCTCAGGCCATTTCCATTTGATAGCAGTTTGGTGAAATACTGTTACAGCAATTTTACTGATAAAGGGGAAGAGTGTATCTCAGTCTGCTACAAAACATCCACTATATTTCTATACTTCTGTTTGCTTCCATCATATTGACCTAACACTTCACAAATAGTTGGATATTTCTGTGGAGATTCAAAAATGAAGGATCTCCAAGGTGAGGAAGAACACATCCCATTCTGAAAAAAAAAAAAAAAAACCAAAAACATTATCTATCTATATAGAGAGGTGGGGGGAGGGAGAGGGAGAGGGAGATATCAGGAATTTTTAAACTTGAGTCTGTGAACTTTAATAACTATCTGGCTATCTCTATATATACATATATACATGTGTATATATGTGTGTTGTTCAATTATATCTGACTCTTGGTAATCCCATGGACCTGTGTCCATCGAGTTTTCTTGGCAAAGATACTGGAGTGGTTTGCCATTTCCTTCTCCAGTGGATCACTGATCCAAAGGCAAACAGGTTAAGTGATTTGTCTGAGGTTACATAGCTAGGGAGTTCCTGAGGCTAGATTTGAACGTAGGTCTTCCTTTCTCTAAGCCCAGTACTCCCTCTCCATTGTGCCATCTAGCTGCCTCATATATGTATGTGTGTGTGTGTGTATATATGTATAAATATACTATACACATAGACACAGATAACCTTCAATAGAATTGGTTTCCTTTGTAGTCCTATGTACTTTACTTTATTCCTTTAAAAGCATCATTCTAAAAAGGGGTACACCTGGTCACCTGGCTGCCATTACACAAAAAAAAGGTTAAGGACCCCTGGTAGAAAGCCTAAATTTTTTTTAAAGCAATTGGGGTTAAGTAACTTGCTCAAGGTTACACGGCTAGTCATTATTTATGTGTGGGTGCTCATTTTCTGAGGCCGGTTTCGATCCTGGGTCATCCCAACTCCGAGGCTGGAGCTCTTACTCACTGCGCCACCTAGCCGCCCCAAAAGCCTAATTTTTAAAGGCAATACAACATAGAAGTTAAGAATGCTAGACTTGGAAATAGGAAGACTCTGCCCATGTCACTAGCTATGTGAATGCACAAGAAACTTCACCAATATGCTCCTCAGTTTCCACAGCCACCTCTCCCTTAGGATTATTGTGAGGAAGGCGTCTTGTTATCCTTAAAGTACTATAAAATTTTAGCTGCTACTGTTATCAGATAGCATCTCTTGTTTCTTAGAGGATGAAGTCAGAATACAATGATGTCAAGTGTTTTATCATAAAACTACTTAGGTTACCAACGCCTTATTCAAGACTGAATTTGGTCCATGCTGATTACAATGTAAGTTTCAAGTAAGAAAGATCATTGAAATCTTTGCAGGCATATATGTGAGAACCAGATAACAAAAAAGCTAACAAAGAATATTAAAATATGACAGAATATATTTTAATAGTTAACATAAACTTATGTTAACTATTAATTATCTATATGTCACAATAACCTGGGTTAACTCTTGAAGGGACCCTGGCATCTTATTCAAGAATCCACCAGCTATAAGTTGTTGTAGTGTTGGAAAAGAGTTGAATTAGAAGTCATGGATTCAGTAGAGCTGAAGACTATTATTTGATTTATCATTTTATTATATGCAGGGCACTTCAAAATTTAATATATTTTAACAATTCGTACCATACCAAGGTGACTTGCAACCATGTATTCATAAGTCTTAAGTGCCCAATCTGATGTCCTTTCTTTAATCCTCCTCTTTTTTGATATCTCCAGCATTTGATACCATTGACCACTCCTCCTGCATACTCTCCCTCCTCTGTGGCTTTTCATAACACTCTTTTATCATTCCTGTGTGACAGCTCCTCCTCATTCTCCTTTGCTGCTTCATCATCCCATATCACATCTCCTACTTGTATATCTAAAGGCTCTGCTTCTTTTTCCTCTCTACTTGGTGACTTCATCAGCTATCATGTGCTTAACCATAATGTCTATCCAGGTGATTTTCATATAGAGGCGTAGTCTCTCTAGATCTCTCTGGAGATACAGTCTTACATATTTTGCTATTTATTGGATATTTAATAACAACAACATATCACATTAAGGTTTAGAAAGCACTTCATAAATATTCATTCATTTTATCCTCACAAAAACCCTGTGAGGTAGGACTATTATTATCCTGATTTGACAGATCAGGAAACTGAGTTAGACAGAAGTAAAGTGACTTGTCCAGGGTCACTCAGGGAATATGTCTGAGGCTGGATTTGAATTCAAGTCTTCTTGACTTCTGGTTAAGCACATTATCAACTGTACAACCTAACTGCCCCATATTACAAACCAGAGGTACCACAGATATATCAAATTTAACATGTGCAGAATCAGAACTCCTGATCTTTGCCCCCAAAGTCTTCTGAACTTCTCTACTTCTGTGGAGCACACCATCATCCTTCCCAATCCCATATAACCAATTACATGCCAACTCTTGTTTTTAACTCTTCTCTCCCATTATAACCTAGCAAGGCTTATGTTATACCCCAATAAAAGCGAGACAGAAGATCCCCAAGATTAAGTTTACAAAGTGGATTTTATTACCGCGGGACTGTTGGGGTACATGCCCAAATGAGACAGTGCTTTGGCACAGACATTGTGCCGGTTTTATAGAGGTTCCATAGCCAGGTTATGTAAGCTGAAATTACAGTGATGTAAGCTGAAACTACAGTGATTGATTAGTATACATTGGGGTACAACACAGACAAGGTTATAAATAGGACAAATTGGCAATAATCAACAGAAGGCTCTCCTATAGAAGGTGGGATTTTAGCAGGCACTTAAAGGAAGTCGGGAAGTGGGGGTGTGAAAGAAGGGAATGACAAGAACAGGAAACAGTTCAACTCTGAAAGACTCATGATGGAGAGAGATGTTTACATTCAGAGAAAGAACTAGAAAGAACAGTTTGAATGCAGATTGAGCAAACTACCTGCTCTCTTTCTTTTTCTTGTTTGGTTTTGTTTCCTCTTTCCCATTGTTCATTCCATCTGATACAATCCTTCTTTAAAACCTGACCCATGTCAAATGTGAAAATATCTGCGGATCCTATACTTGATTGTATGTCGCCAAAGGGGGGTGGAGTGGAGGGAGAGGACGAAAATTTGAAACTGAAAGAACTGTGGAACTGACTCTTATAAACTAAAAGTAAATGAACAAATTAATAAAGACCAAAAAATTAAAAAAAAAAAAGAGTGGGAAACAGTCGGTGAAAATGCCTGGAGTAGGGGAATAGAGAAACAAACAGCAAACCACTGAGGCAGTACAAATCAAGATGGAATCTGAACGCCAAAGGATTTTATATTTGATCTTTGAAATGACAGGAAGTGCAGTTTACTGAAGGGGGGAGGGGTGGGTCATGGCCTCCCTGTGCAAGGCAGGCTTAATGCTGATTGACTCGTTCTTAATTTGGGGTCCCCCAGCTTGTTTAATAAACATTGTTGTTGTGTTGTACCCCAATAAAGCGAGACAGAAGATCCTCGAGATTTAATTTAAAAAGTAGATTTTATTACTGTGGGAATGTCAGGGTGCATGGTCACCCAAATCAGACAGTGCTTTGGCACAGACATTGTGCTGATTTTATAGAGATTCCATAGCCAGGTTACATAATCTGAAATTACAGTGATATAAGCTGAAACTACAGTGATTGGTCAGTGTACATTTGAATTTCCCTCCTGTGCAAAACCCTAGGCTGGAACTCCTGCCCATTGATCAATCAAAGGAAAGGACGGGGTGGGAGTCATGCTTGTTTACAGATCAATTAAGGGAGGGGAAGGTGGAATTGTCTGTTTTACAAATGAAGGGAAGGGGAGGTTGGAGTTTACAAATCAATGAAGGGAAGGGGAAAGTGGAATTGTGAGCAACAGTTGAATCACTTCAGTCTTGTCTGACTCTTGACTCAATTTGGATTTTCTTGGCAAAGGTTCTCCAATTCATTTTATAGAGGAGGAAACTGAGGTAAACAGGATTCAGTGACTTGCCCAGGGTCACACAACTAGAATCGGAGATGGAACTTGAACTCATATCTTCCAGGCCAGTGCCTGGCAGACTCTGGTGCCTATGTGCATGGTCAGACCTTTGGCAATTTAATAATTTCATGACTAGTCTTCTGAATCCCTTTAGGGAAAAGTTACATAAACTCTGACACGTGGGGTGGGAGGGAGAGAAGAAACCATACGGATTTGTCAGTTTTTCAAGAACACTGCAGGCCCTTCATAAACCAAGCCAGTGCCAGAGCAAAGGACCAGGGAGCAAGGGTCTGCCCCCGCCCCCCAGCACATGTAAATACCCTCCTGCCCGGTGGCGTGGCCCCGCCCCGGGGGCGGAGCATGCCGAGGCCCCGCCCCCTGCAGGCCGCGGGGGAGGTGGTCACGCGAAGGGGGGCAGGCCGGCCGGGCCCCTCCCCCCCGGACGGCTGAGGGGCCGTTTCCTTCCCCAGCGGCCGAGGCGGAGCCCGGCTCCAGCCCCGCCCCTGCAGACTCCTTCTCCCGCCTCCTCCCGCTCAGGCTCCCGCCACCAGCAGAAGCAGCAGTCGCTGTCGCCGCTGTCGCCACCGCTGCTCCCCGCCATGCCCAACATCGTGCTGTTCAGCGGCAGCTCGCACCAGGACCTGTCCCAGAAAGTGGCGGACAGGCTGGGGCTGGAGCTGGGCAAGGTGGTCACCAAGAAATTCAGTAACCAGGAGACCAGGTGAGCGGAGCGGGCGGAGGAAGCACGGGGGCCGGGCGGCTATGAGCCCCAGGGTTGTGTCAGCCTGAGCTCCGGGGAGGATCGGGGCGGGGGCGATCACGCACGTCCCCAGGCGCAGAGCTGCGGGGGAGGAGGGATGTGTAGATGGGAGCCGTCCGGAGGCCTAGGACGCCCGGGGTGAATGAGACTCGGGGGGAGGCCCAGTAGGCGCGGGAGCCGCGGAGCGGGAAAGGACGCAGCGTGCCCGAGTCCTGAGGCCGGGCTGTCGCGGATGTCCCTCCCCCCAGCCTCGGTTGGAGGAGCCGCCTTCCGGGGGGCGGGGCCATCGCCGCCTCTTCCACCGGAGGGTGGGGCGGAGGCGTATGCGTGTGACGTCTGTAGCCGGGACAGAGGCTGGGCTTTCTCGTTATCGCGCTGACCTCGTGGGGAGGTGGGGATGGGGGTTGGGATGGCTGTGGGAGCTGGTCTCGAGCTTCCTGTGACGCGGCCTGCTTGGGCACCGGCTTCCGCCCCCGCTGTTGTAAACAGTATCCTGTCCACAGAATGTAACCCCCAGCCCCAGAAGCGCGTTTCACTCGCTGAGCTGGTGGGGTGGAGGACTGCCGGTGCGGAAAAGTAGCTTCCTGGCTGCCCCTGATGGCTCAGTTGTCAGATCTTGGAAGTCATAGAGGCATTGGCGCCCCCCATTAACGAACATATTCACCTTCCCTTTCCCATGGAGAACAAAAACAAAAACCTCAGGCATAAGGATGCGTAACCCGCACCAAGTGCATACCCACGTGGTCTGGGCCTGAAACCGTCCGTCTTAAGATCCTGAAACCTTCAGGCCTAAAGGCTGGCTTAGGGGGCCGGGTCTGTGAGTCACGTTTATTAAGCCTAAAAGCTGCGCTTTCCGTTCTGGGCCCTGGAGCGCCACCCCCCCCCCCCCCCAGGCTCCCTGTTAATGCCCGAACCCGAGGCAGCGGCGCTCGGGGGGCCCCAGCGCGGCGTGGGCTGTGTGTGTGAGGGCTTGGGGGCTCCTTGCAGGGGGAGCCAGAGAGCCAAGCCTATGGTATCTCGCGGCGGCCACGGGGCCTCGCTTTATAGCGGTTTTTCCCGGTTTCTTAGTCACCCCCTCACCGTCCGATGGACGCTGCTTTAGTTTCCAGGGCTTGGCACTACAAATACTACTGTACATCTGGGCCCTATTTCTCCCTCTTACCCGTGGTTGAATGGGTTTCCCAAATCCCTGGAGACCTGCCAGTCCGTACAGAGCTTTGAGGATCGCGGAGTGCTTCACAAACACAGATGTCCTCCGTGTAAGCCTGGCTGGTAGGAGCGCTATTAGCTCCATCTTCAGATTACTCTGATAGGTTGGTTGTGTTTCGGTAGCCTGTAACTCAGGGGGCTGTCAGCTCTTCTGAATTCCATCATCCAGGCTTTGTCTTCACACGTAAACTCCGCAGACTTTTCAGGCCTCTGCTTTGCCCGATATAATGGCCCCCCAGCATTTGGCACCTCCTCCCATACACCCCAGATTTCTTTCGATTATGTCTGGCCTGTTCTGATTCTAAATATCATGCCTTATATCAAGGCCTCAGCCCTCATTGTAACTCTTAACTCGAGTTCACCCCGTACCTCCAGGGTCTGTGAAATACTGCCATTTCTACCCTAGTGACATCTCTCATATATGTCCCCTTTTCTCTACTCATAAAACTCTAGTTATGGGCCATCATCATTTGTTACTTAGACTATTGCATGAGCCTTCTGGTTGGTTTTCCCTCTTCAAGTCTCTCCCCATTTCAAATCATCCTTCCTTCAATTGCCAAGGTGACTTCTAAAGCATAGACCTGACCATGTTACCTCCTACGCCCCAAGGCTAACCCTACTTAATGGGCTCTGTTGGCTCCCTGTTCCAGAACTAAATATAAAGTCTCCATTCAGCATTTAAGGCTCTTTATGACCTGAACCCTTCCTAACTTTCCAGTCTTGTTGCACTTTACTCCGTTCCATGCACTATTACAATCTAACATTGGCCTACTGGGAAGAGAGAGTGAATAATCATTTATATAGAGTTTACTATGTGCCAGGCACTCTTTAGAAATGTCTCATTTAATCCTCACAAAGCAACCCTGCAAGGTAGGTGCTGTTATTATCCCCATTTCACAGCTCAGGAAACTTAAGGTAAACAAAGGTTTGCCCTGGGTCAGATGACCAAAGTCAAATTTGAACTTAGGTCTTCTGATGCCAGTCCCAGGGCTGTAGCCACTGCACCACTTAAAGCCAACTACAGTTTCTTAAACAAGATTCTTCATGGCCTGTCTCTGTCTCCCTTATCTCTTTTTCCTTGGGAAGCCTTTCCAGTTGCTAGTTTCCCCTTCTCTGAGCTTCGATTCCCTTTAGTCTGTATCTGTCTTGTAAGCCCTTGTTGTTTCCATGTTATCTCTACCCCATTAGAATGTCAACTTCTTGAGCTCAGTAAAGAACAGTGGTTCCTTCCTTGGTATCCCCAGGATTTACCACAGTACCTGACTGACTTAAGTGTTCAGCAAATGCTTGTTTGTTTTGCCTTCTGCCTCTTATCCTTTCCCTCCAACCCTTGAGGGTGAGATCAGGATAACTCTAAAGGGACCATCTCATCCAAAGTGTAAAGGGTGACTAGGATTATAGGGTCTCCACCTCCTTTAGCTTCAAACCACTTTGCATATGTCAAAAATGGAAAGGGCAGGGTGGGTGAGAGTTGATAGACTCTTATTATTCATGACTTAAGAATGAAAGCCTCAGTTCAGATTCTATCTTGCACACTTAAGGAAACCTACTCAAAAAGATTGTCTAGAATGAGCCTGCTGGCATAAGATGGCTCTTAAGATCCTTGCCAGCTCTAAATATCCTATCCCTTTGAAAGCAGGCTGTCCTACCCAGGCCAGACATTCGCCTTTCCAGCAAGATATATCATAGAGGCTCATCTGTTTGATAGAACCAAGATATGTCCTCCGGTCCAGTTTGTAAAGAAACTTCAGTCACACAACATACATTCATTAACAAATTTGAAAATATCCTGGGTTCAAGGCCCACTTCTGATATTCACTGGCTTGTGGGCAAGTGTAGCTCAGATTAATGCTTCTGTGCAAACAAACCCTGCCCTCAAGCAGCTTACATTCTATTTTCCCCTCACCACCCAGTAACTTGTAAATGCATTTCTATAATAGGGACCTTCCATGGTTTCCAGTTGCTTTACAATTTAATTTTTGGAAATGATTCATTTGTATGATTGGATGCATCCTTGAATGACTGCCCAATGAGACTACAATATAGTTACACTAAAGTGAAACTGGATTATAATGATTAATGATGCACAGCCATTCAGATCAGGTTTGTGGGTTGTGCCTTTTTTTTTACTTAACATTTATTCTCTTTCCTTCCCACCTCCCCAACTCCTGTTGGAAAAGAAAAACCCAGAACCTTTATAGCTGGCTTTTTTTGATATTAGAAGAAGCACTTGTAATAGGGGTGTCCACTGAATAACAGATCTCAGCCTTGTATGGTTAGAAAGAGAAGTCCAGTCTGCCCTAGGTCATTGAAAATAGCAAGTTTGTTTTTCACTTGGTTCTGAGGACCCAGCCTTATTTCCCCTGGTTCCCACACCCTGAACTTTTTTTAACTGTTCTTCTAGTCTTGTCCCCTAACGTCCTTTTAAAAGTATTTACTTACATGTGTATATAATAGATCTCCACAAAAAGAATGCAAGCTGTCACTCTCCATGCACTGATTTCATTAAGTCACCCCAATTTCTTATTCTTTGCTCGTGTTTCCAGCCACCCACTTTATCTTTTCCTCCCTCTCTTGGCTTATACTTCCAGATTCTCAGTACTATCCTTTACCAAGTTAACTGCCCAGCCCTTTTTCTCTCTGACTCATAAAATGAGAGCTCCCAAAATGCCTAGCAACTTAAGATAGCTTTTGTCTTAAGTCAGAAAAGGAGACCAGTAATCTTTGATGGTGTTATTAATTATGCTTCTCTAAGCTTTTGCTTTTTCAGATAAGCCATTCAAGTTAGAATGCAGTTTAATGTAACTTTAGTTTGAAGGGGAGCCATTAGACTAGACTATTTTCCTAGATTTAACATTATATTTAAGAGTTTGAATGTATTTTTTTGAATATAACGAATAGTCCCTGCTCAGGGTTGGCATGATAAGCACAAAGGGGCAGTCTTCCAGTCAGGAAGTTCAACTAGTGCTTATGTATTTAATGCCAGGTACTTTACCAGGTTCTGAGGATGTAGACAGAAAATCATGCCTTCCCTCGTATTCTTTTTATGGGAATATATTATATACACATAGAAGTGAATACAAAGTAGATTAAATAATTTCTGGAGGAGGGTCAGTTTGTTGTTGACAGTGGTATTGCTGGATGAAAGTATACTCTTTCCTGAATTCTAAAGAAAAATTTTTTCCTCATTTAAAATGGGTTACTCCAGAAAACAGTTATGGGACTTGTGTTCTTTTGTAATGTGCACATCCCCATACATATTTAAGACTGATATTCAAAATACTATGTGAGAAATTTAATTTGAAAAAATTATGAAAGAAAATACTGGCTTTGAGTTTTAGTTAATGTACAGTCTGAAGCTGCTTATTGCTTGTGGCCACATTGTTGAGATTTAGAGATATTCTTTGCTTTTGTTTTGTTCCATCTTCCATCTATAATGGACTCCCCTCCTCATTTTCACCTCTTAGAATTTCTAACTTCAAGACTCAGCTCAAGCACCACTTTCTATTTGAAGCATTTCTTGAATCCCACCCCAACCCTCCCACCCCAACTCCCCCCCACCCCAGATGCTACTGTATTTGCTTTCAAAATGCCTCCCATTGAAAAAGAAAGAAAAACAAAACCCCTTTTACAAACTTGTATAGTCAAGCAAAACAAATTTCCACTTTGACCACATTCCTCCAAAATGTCCTTATTTGGCACTCTGAGTTGTTTTAACTCCTTTCATAGCATAATGCATTAATTAGGCTTCTGGAACTATGGTTGGTCAGAGTTCCTAAGTTTTTGACTTTACAGTATTGTTGTCTTTCTATATATTGTCCTCTTGGTTCTCTGCATAAAAACGTCTTCTCTGGTTTCTCTGAAACTATCCACTCCATCCTTTCTTGTAGCAGAATAGTATTACATCACAGAAATAAGGTACATTTTTTTCTCTATGAAATTATACTCTGTTTTGCTGGGTAAGTTACTCTAGATTGTAAGCTCCTATCCTTTGCTTTCCGGAATATTGTTTTCCAAGCTTTCTATTCCTTTTTAGTTGTGGCTCCTAAATCATGTGTGATCCTTGCTATGGTTCCACAGTACTTGAATTTTTTCTTTCTGGCTACTTGTAGGATTCTGTTTTTTTACCTGGAATCTCTGGGTTTTGGCTCTGATGTTTTATTTGGTCATTTCTTTCAAGAGGCGACGGTAGACTTTATTTCTACTTTGCTCTCAGGATATAAACAATGTGGCCATTTTTATGATTTCTTGAAAAATTGTTTAGCCCTTTTTTGGTCATGATTTTCAGGTAGTCCAATGATCCTTAAATTTTCTTTCAGATTTATTTTCCATGTCACTTGTTTTAACTCCAAGATACCTCAAATTTTCTTCTGTTTCAGCATTTTGACTTTGTGTCTTACTATCTCAGGAAGACATGAGCTTTTATTTGGTCCATTCTAATTTCTTTTTTTTTTTTTTTTGCCTTTTGGTGGGCAATTGGGGTTAAGTAACTTGCCCAAGGTCACGCGGCTAGATTTTTGTTTATGTGTGCGTTAAGTGTCTGAGGTCGGATCCGAACTCAGGTCCTTCTGACTCCAGGGCCAATGCTCTACTCACTGCGCCACCTAGCCGCCCCTCCATTCTAATTTCTAGGGAGTTTGATGTTGGGCAAGATTTTGTACCTCTTATAGCCAAGCTCTTAATTCCCTTTCCAATTGTTTCTTCCATTTCCTGATATTTTTCTCATTTCATTTGTAAAAAAACATTTTTAACTCTTTTTGGAGGGGGGAAGGTAGGACAATTTGGGTTAAGTGACTTACCCAAGGTCACATGACTAGTTTTTGTGTTAAGTGTCTGAGGCTGGATTTGGACTCAAGTCCTCCTGACTCCAGGGCTGGTGCTCTATTCACTTCGCCACCTAGCTGCCCCAAACATTTTTAATTCTTAAAAAAATCCTCTTGCTTGATCTCTTCCAGTAATTCTAGTTAAATTTATGCCCAGGCTGTTTTTTTTTCCCCTTTGAGGCTTTGCTTGTAGTTGTGGAGCCATTTTTTTCACTTGGGTTTGTGTCTCTGCCTCCAGTTTTTATGGTAGGGGGTTTGGTTGGTTGTCACTTCTTCTTGTCTAGACTGGTCCTGCTACTCCTTTCTTGGGTTGAGTGTTAGGTTATTCCAGAATATCCGTGTCAGCTCAGTCTAGAAATCTTTAAGGTTTTAGTGCTCCCACAAAGTGGTCTGATCCAGAGTAAGTCTGTTTGCTGCCCCCTGGTCTGAGCTCTGCTAGCTCTTGACCTGCGTTTGTGTCTGAACAATAGGCCTATGTGCTTGCGTCCTTTGGAGTTAATAGACTGCTGCTGGACTTAGCCACCGTCAGCCCCTAGCTCTGCTCCCATGGGCTTCAGACCCCACAGCTGCTACTTGCTTCTTTGCTTATTCCTTGCTCAGTACATAGCCTAGAGCCTGCCTCTGTAATGGCACCCTGGGCACAGGTCTTCTACTCAGTCTCCCCTCGATCTGTGACCCAGAACTAAGTGGTTAGTAACAGAGCTGCCAGTTGGCACCTGTTCCTGCCTCGTGCACTAGGTCTGAGATGCCCTTCTTTGGGTCTAGGACTTTGTGCCCAGGTGTGTAGTCTTGTTCCTCTTTCAGTCCCTGAGCTCTTTGTAGCTGGGTACCCCTGGCCAAACCGAATCCCCAGGATCCACAGACCTTTCTGTATGTCTTTATGTGCTGCTCTGTGCTTTAAAAAAAAAAAGAATGACTTTAAATTTCCTGAGTAGGATTCAGTCGGGTTGTTTTCTAGATGTTTGGAGGAGTTTTGTAGGAGGAATCTTGATATACTTCTTCCTTGGCTTAACCTCCTTTTCACTTCATCTCTCCTGTGTCCAGTGCTTGGCACAGAAGCTGTTAATGTGGTTGTAAGTGGTAGGTGCTTAAACATTGTTTATTGATGGATTGATCAATCACACCATAAAATATTGATGTTCATAACATTTTAGGATTAAAAGGGATCCCAGGTGTTACACCTCAGCTTATTGATTTAGAGTTCTGTAGTGAAATCCTGGCCTTCAGCGGAAGTCCCCATTGCAGTATCCCTGACTGATTATCTTATTGAAGACCTAATTCTGATTGGAGACTAGCTCCCAGGGTAGCCCATTTCCATTTGGGGACAACTCCTATTGTTAGGAAGTCTTTCTTGAAATCTGACTTCCAATAACTTGGATCCCTCAGTGCAATCTCTGTCCTTGTGACTGAGCAGCCTCATTTCCTTGAGAAGATGCTTTTATGGCAGTCTTGTAAAATAGATAGAGTGAAGTCTGGAAGACCTTGATTCAAATACTATCTGTGACCAGGGCAAAATTACTTTATTTATCTGAGCTTCAATTTTCTCACGTGCAAAATGGAGGAAATAATACCTGTGACACCTGCCTTAGTTGTGAGGATTAGAAGAAATAATATATGTAAAATATTTTAACATTTGCCAAGTATATGTAAATGTCTGCTATTCATATTCATAATGGCATGGGAAGAGAGTGTAAAGGGGACCCCTGAGACAGAAAAGTCTGAGAACTGCTCAATTTAAAAAGACTAGAAATTCTGGGGCCAAACCAGAACAAATCCAATGACTCTTACCTGTGACAGTTCTTTCAGATGCTTTTTTTCACAGTCCCCTAAAATTCCCAGGTATTTTTTAACATTCCAGTTTGACTGTAAGCTCCTTAAAGAAAGGAACTGTATTTCATTTTTTTTTGTGGCTCTTACATCTAGCAACAGGGATTTGCACATAGTAGGCACTTAATAACAAATTTTCATTTTCTCAGTTGTGTCCCACACTTCTATGACCCCATTTGGGATTTTCTTGGCAAAATTATTGAAGTTGTTTACCATTTCCTTTTCCAGCTCATTTTACACATGAGGAAACTGAGGCAAATAGAATTAAGTGACACAAAGCTATTAAATATATGGGGAATATGTGTCTTCCAGACTCTCAGGCCCCAGCTCTATCCACTGCACCACCTTGATGCCTTAATAAATAATACTCATTGAATTGAATGAATTGACTTTCAAGTCCCTGCTGGGCTTCAGTAGGGCTTACTTTTACTCCTAATTACCCCATCATCACAGCATTTCAAAAAAAATGGTTTGGATTCCAATTCTGCCATCCAGGACATCATTTCTCTGTTGGCTTTGTGACGGCTGTCTCTTCCTTTTTCACTTAGCCGTGTCTGGAAGGAGCTGACTGATGTTGTGCACTCTGTGCCCTCAGTCTGTCACTGGCCATTGAAGTAGGATGGCTTTTGTAGCTATCTTAGGGTCATTGTAATAATGTTTTAATAATGTTTGTGTGTAGTCAGCATCTGCTTAGCTACAGTGGATAACAATCTCTCTATCACCTAATCTAGATTAGATTGTGAAATCCTCAAAGGCTTCACCCCAGTGCCTGGCACATGGGTAGGGACTTAGAAATTATTGGAATCTTACTAAACTTGTGAAGGTTTTCTGAGAAGTAAGAGAAAAAGAGTAAAGGTCTTCTACTCCAAACATGTGCAATCTAATTTAGGTACACAGAACTATTATCATGGATTTGTAACCCTAAAATGAGAAGGGATCTTAAAACTTTAACACTGGTCCATCCCCCTCATTTTTTACACATCAGGAAACTGAAGCCCACTCTTCCCAAAGCAACCAAGGTTTATTGCTACTTCTTGCCCATAATTTTTTTATATCTAAATCAAGATTAGATTCTATGTGTGACTGATCATTTTATATACACAACACACACACACGTTATTTTTTTTTTTACTTTTTTTGGAGGGCAATTGGGGTTAAGTGACTTACCTAAGGTCACACGGCTAGTTTTTGTGTCAAGTGTCTGAGGCCGGATTAGAACTCAGGTCCTCCTGACTCCAGGGCCACTGCTCTATTCACTGCGCCACCTAGCTGTCCCTCATTTATATATTTTTAAAATTTTTTAAATGGTCATTATGGTTATGATGGAAATATCCTTTCTTCCTTGGATTAATGATATTGGAGTTCTTATTTAGGGATTCCAACATTGATTGATTGATTTGGGAAATTTCATTGGGGTTGGGTGTCCAGTATGTCCCCATGATGTCTAAATTTACTTCATCCCAGTACCAACATACAGGATAATATGTTCTCAAAGGAACTGAATTTAGCTCTTTGGATGCAAAAATATGGTGCATTAAGCAGAAAGACAGTCATACTGTCTCCAACTTGCTTCATGGTGTTCTAGGTACCCAGTAGGTCTCTGTTAGTGCACTACTAATTGCAAAAACCTTATACTCAGTATACTCCGTATATAAATATAATTCTATTTTTTAAATTAGTAATTTCATTTAAATTTAAAAGGTTGGGGTATGTTCAAAGTTTTAAGAAAGTTTGTGGGAACCATCTCTTAATTTCTTTTTGTCTCTGCTAAGCACCTAGCACAGTGCTTTGCAGATAGGAGGCTTTATAAATGCTTTTTGAATAGTATCCTAAAAGAATAAATTTTGTACAGTTTGTACAGTTGATTTCTGTCTAGGAAAAAAAATGTAAGTCAGCTTCTGACTCAAGAAGACCTGGATTCAGGTCCAGCTGCCAGCACAAACCTTCCCCGGACCTGTGCAAGTCATTTAATTAATAATCTCAGTGCTCCAACCCTGGCATGTCTATCTGCATTGATAGGCGTTTCCTTACCAGAAATTCCTTTGCCAATGAAATCAGAGGTAGGGAATAGGGAAGGTAATGAATGACCTGTTTGATTAAGGTGTTAACTTGTTATACTTCAAATTAATTGCATTTTTTCCTCTTTATAATTGGTCTCTATTATTTAATCAAACATTAAGAGCCTACTATCTATCTTTGTCCCCCTCCCCCCAAAAATATTGGAGAAGGAAATGGAAGTATCTTTGCTAAGAAAACCCAATGGAAAAAATAGACCACGGGCTCATGAAGGGTTGGACACACTAAACAATGAATTTAGCTTTTTTTTTTTTAAACAAATGCTTTATTAACTTCTGTTTTACATCATTCATTTCCGCCAGATTTTGAGTTACAATCATTTTCCCCCCATTATTCCCCTACCCAACCTCCAGAATAGTAGTCCCACAAGATATCACTTCCTCCAATCTGCTCTCTCCCATACCTTCTCCCATACCCCCATCGACTTTTCCATTAGAGGAAGGTGAATCTTTGTGTCCCAATGCCTGCGCATCTTATCTCCCTATTACAAGCAAAAGAGTATTAATAATAGTATTTATATATATTTGAAACATTTAATGTTGCGACCTCGAATTTCAGATCCATTTCCTTCCTCCCTTGTCACCCATTCCTTCTTGGGAGATAAGTAATTCAGTATATGTTGTACATGTCTAGCTATGCAAAACATTATCATAGTAGATATATTGTACAAGGCTGCTTAAAATTCCCTCCCACTCATCCCACCCCCCACCTGGTTCATTCCCTACATGATCCTGTCCCTCTTCTATAGTGGGTACTTCCAACCTCCCCTCCCCCAAAGGATGCCCTCCCATCCATCATCCCTCCTCTCATCCCCCTTCCCCCTATCCTGCTGCAGGTTGAGATATCCCATTTAGTATGTATGTCATTTTCTCCCTGAACCAAATTCAATGTGAATGTGGTTTTGCCTTTTTGGCCTTCCTTATTCTCCCCCTCCTTTGCAACCACTTCCCCTTGCTTCTTCTACATGAGATAGTTTACCCTACCCTGTCTCTCCCCATCTCCTCTTGCCACTTTCCTCTCTCACCTCATAATTTCATCCCTTGAGTATTCTCCTTTCCCAACAAATTCAGCCTATGCCCTCTATCCATATATAACTGTAACCATATACACACACATTCACATATGTATCCATATGACCACACCCCCTTCTTCCATTATTTTCATAGTGAGAAAGATATCATCAGTCACAGTTATTGCTTTTCCATATAGGAATGTAAATAGTTCAACTTTGATAAGTTCCTTTTGATTTCTTTTCCCTGATTACCTTCTCGGGCATCTCTTCCTTCTTGTGTCTGGATGTCAAATTTTCTATTCAATTCTGGTTTTTTCCTCAAGAATGCTTGAAAGTCCTCTATTCCACTGTATGACCATATTTTCCCCTGAAACAAAATACTCAGTTTTGCTGGGTAGGTGACCCTTGGGTTCATTCCCAGTTCTTTTGCCCTCTGGAATATCATATTCCATGCCCTTCGATCTCTCAGTGTAGAAGCTGCCAGGTCCTGGGCTATTCTGATTGTGTTTCCACAATATTGAAATTTGTTTCTTCCTGGCCGCTTGTAGTATTTTCTCCTTGATCTGGGGATTCTGGAACCTGGCTATAATATTCCTGGGAGTTTTCTTTTTAGGATCTTTTTCAGGAGGTGATCTGTGGATTCTTTCAGCCTCTATTTTGCCCTCTGGATCTAAAACATCAGGGCAGTTTTCCTTGAGAATTTCTTGAAGGGTGATTTCTGGGTTCTTTCCTTGATCATGGCTTTCAGGTAGTCCAATAATTTTTAAATTGTCTCTCCTGGATCTATTTTCCAGGTCAGTGGTTTTTCCCATGAGATATTTCACATTGCCTTCTAATCTTTCGTTTGTTTGGATCTGCTTAACAGCATCTTGATTCCTCATAAAGTCATTAGCTTCCATTTGCTCCAGTCTAACTCTGATGGAATGAATCTCCTCAGTGAACTTTTGAGATTCTTTTTCCATCTGGCAAATTCGACTTTTTAAGGCATTCTTCTCCTCATTACCCTTTTGGGCCTCCTTTGCCATTTGAGTTAGTCTATTTTTTAAGGTGTTGTTTTCCTCAGTCAGGCTGTTGACCCTCATTTCATACTTTTCCTGCATCCTTCTCATTTCTCTTTCCAATTTTTCCTCCACTTCTCTTATTTGATTTTAAAAGTCCTTCTTAAGGTCCTCTATGGCCTGCAACCCGCTCATGTTTTCCCCTGGGGCTTTTGGAGCAGGACTTCTGACCTCACAGTCCTTTTCCTGCTCTATGCCCCCAAAATAAGAGTCTAGGGTTGCATTTTTCTGTTTCCTTTGCCTTGGCATGTTGCCACTTAATTGCTTGACTTTTGGGCTTGTTACCACACTATGGCTTTAAGGCCAGATAGAGGAATTTTCGTCCGGAACGTGTGGGGGGCAACTTCTGTTTCTGGCAAGCTGTAAACCCACCCACAACTTCCACCCTAGATCACAATCCAGATCCAGGGAGGTTAAAGCAAGAGCGATTACCCCCCAAGACTGATGGCTGGATCTCCCCACGATTTGTAGGCTGGGAGCCGGAAATGCCTATGAAAACTACAAAATGGCGTGTCTCCTCAGCGGCTTCTAGCCCCCAGGGAGGGAGCTGACGCATTCCCCAAATACAGGTCCCAAAGTCCATAGGACACTAACCTCTTACTTTGTCCTAGGCATGTCTATGTTGATAATTCTGGAGTCGCCACAGCTCCTGGTGTTCTGGGGTTCCTCCAGCTGGCTGCTGGCCCTGCCGCCCTGGGGCTAAAACCTCGGCTCAGGCGGACCTGGGCTCGGCTCGGCTCCTGCACTCTGCGCTCTGCGCGCTGCCAGGTCCCAGACCTCTGCGCTGGTCCTTCCTGCAGGGCTGCTGGGCTGTCCTCAGCGGGAGGTTAGCTTCTTTGTGTCGTTCTGTGGGTGCTGGGGCTCCAGAAGTTGTTCAGAGTCCTTTTTTACATAGTTTGGGGGGAATCTGGGGGCAGAGAGGCTTGCATGAGCTGTTTCTACTCCGCCATCTTGGCTCCGCCCCCTGAATTTAGCTTTATAGCCCCTATGTCTTGAAAAGCTCCTAACACACCCCCGGGATAATCAGGTGCTTAAATTGTCAAGTGAATTTTCTTCATTATTACTTCATTTTTTGTCATACCAACAAGAAACTATATCACCATCACCCAGTTTGCATGCAACTAACAGTGTGTTAAAGTACTTAGATCAGAGCTAACCCTATACCAGAAGTCAGATGGCCTGGTTTTGGTTCTGCTTATTTAAGGTCTAGGCATCTTATACAATTTACTTAACTTCTGAGCCTCTGTTTCCTCATTTGGAAAAAAATAAAAATAAACCAAAAAAAAAAGAAAGAAAGAAAAACCAAAACAAGGAGTACTAATAATCCCCGACCTGCCTACTTGATAAGGTTGTCACAAAGATCTACTGACACAAGGGTTCTGAAAGCACTTTTGTAAACTACAGAATGCTGTGATACAAATGTACCATCATTATCATCAGAGGAAAAGGCAAAGAAAGACTCCGTTGGAGAAGACTACTTATAACAAAACAGAGCTACCTGTTAAAATTTGAGTGGCTCTACAGCTTGACTCTTTATATTGTTACCTCTGGATCATTTTGTTAAAAAAGTAAACACATAGATTGGTGTATATGAAAGGAATCGGTAAGTAAGCTGAGTTTTCTTTTTTTCATGGACATTATTTCTTTTTTTTTTTTTTAAAGCAATTGGGGTTAAGTAACTTGCTCAAGGTTACACGGCTAGGTTTTTGTTTGTATGGCTTAAGTGTCAGAGGCCGGCTCCGAACTCAGGTCCTTCTGATTCCAGGGCCGGCGCTCTATTCACTGCGCCACCTAGCCGCCCCCCATGGACATTATTTCTTGATAGAGGACAATTGCTGTATGCCCTCATTACTTCTATCTTCGTCCATGTTACTCATTTCTGTAGTTACCAAGTCAATAACTAAGGTGATGCCTTAAGTTGCTGCTTTCTTAGTTATTGACTAAGGAATTTTTGGCAGCTTAAAATTGCCTGGGTATTGACATTGTTCCTTATAAGTACTAAGATATGACTGGAAAAAATGCCTCTATTAGTTCTTAATTAGGAACTCTTTTTCTTTTTCTGACACTTTGCTCTGTTTCGGTGGTTATTATTAAGTAGGTTCCTTTTCTAGATAGAATGAATACTGCGTGCTTATTATAGTGCTGTATTTAATAATAGCAAGAACCTTACCTACCTTATCTCTTCTGTTCCTATGAACAACTTAGGTGAGTTGTGGCTCGATTTCCATTTTTACATTAGTTCTTTTGCCTTTTTTTTTTTTGTGCTTAATATAGTGCTTAATACAATGTATTAATGCATAGTAGGCATTTAATAATAATTAGGGTTCAGAGTGGTGAAGTGATTTGCTCAGAGTCATATAACCAATGAGACCCCTGTTAGGTGTCCCTAACTGCCTGGCTTGTGTACTGATCCTTGATCCATGCTTCCCTGGTGAATTTATCGAACGTAAACAAATAGCAATATTAACTCTAAGACTAGGAGAAGGATCACATTTATAGGGATGAAACCATATGTGATGGATTCATTTTGTCCTTAATCTCATAAATGTTCATTAATATGACCATTTGAGGAATTCCTAAGAGCAAAATTTTTTTATTAATAAAATAACATTGATCTTTCCTTTTAGTGTAGAAATTGGTGAAAGTGTGAGAGGAGAAGATGTCTACATCATCCAGAGTGGCTGTGGGGAAATTAATGATAACTTGATGGAGCTTCTCATTATGATCAATGCCTGCAAGATTGCGTCATCATCCAGGGTGACTGCAGTGATCCCATGTTTTCCGTATGCAAGACAAGATAAAAAAGACAAGGTAGGTGACAGATTTGGTACATTCCAAATGCCACTTCAGGTTTTCTCTTGCACAAATTTCATCAAATCTAACCATTGCAAACTGTTTTGGAGCAGTTAGAACAGATGGACTGTTTTTGGTTTCTTCTGGCCTTTTTCAAATTTTTTTTGCATTTTTTTTTTGAAGATCTCTGCATCATCCTATCATTAAACATTACATTACATTAATATTTGTAGAAAGTGAAAAGAAACAGGCTATTTATTTGTACTCCTTCAAAAGTGAATTTTTTGTTTTTTTTTTTTTTTTGCTTTTTGGAGGGCAATTGGGGTTAAGTAACTTGCCCAAGGTCACACGGCTAGGTTTTTGTTTGTGTGTGCCTTAAGTGTCTGAGGCTGGATCCGAACTCAGGTCGTTCTGACTCCAGGGCCGGCACTCTACTCACTGTGCCACCTAGCCGCCCCTCAAAAGTGAATTTTAGTAAGCAGTTTTAAAAAAATTCCCTTACCTCTTTTTCTTTCCCTAAAAAGAGACTTAAAAATGACTGAACAGCAAATTAACAAGGAACTCATTATTTATCAAGGCATCCTGGTGCATTGTTAGACTGCTCTAAATTGTCTGAAAGTTATTACTTATTGTGAACCAAACTCCTTTATCTCCCTCTGGCTTCCACCCATTGGTTCTAGTTCTTCAGAATAACACTGGGTCTGTTCTCTCATCCACATGTTAATTTAAAAATATGAAAATAGTTATAAATATGTTACCATTTGCCTTTCTCTGGGCTAAACATCCTTAGCTCTTTAAATACTGCTAACAACATTGTTTCAAGACCTTCCCACCTTCCAAGTCACCCTCCCAGTCACCCTCCAGTGAAGCTTCTGGTTTGCCCATATCCCCTCTCTCTTAGAAGGTACTGAATGCAATGTTCCTTCCACACTCTCCGACCATGAACATGGAGTGATTAGTGTCTCCTTTGATGCAGTTTTGTTCAATCCAAATTCAGTAACTTATATTTATCCCTGCCAAATTTCATCTCGGTTTTTATCCAGTCACCCCAAACTGTAGATTATTTGCAGTCTTGTGTTAACCGTGCTTTTCAGCTTTGAGGCATCTGTAAGTTACCTTATTATTCCTTCTGTGTCTTCCTTCATGCAGGCCCTCCCTTCCCCTGCTGTCATTAATTGTGTAACAGAGTGGCTCTAGGCCTCTCCCCCAGAACCAGGATTGCTGTATCAGGGGCTATTCTGGGGGTTACCTCAGGGGAGCTTTTGTCCCTGCTTCTCTCTACTTGAGTCTCCACC
Source organism: Gymnobelideus leadbeateri (assembly GCA_011680675.1). NCBI lineage: Eukaryota > Metazoa > Chordata > Mammalia > Diprotodontia > Petauridae > Gymnobelideus > Gymnobelideus leadbeateri. The sequence goes on from WOXC01004287.1 coordinate 425,757, forward strand.
AGCAGGGCTCCCTTGTTAGCTGGCTGCTGTCAGTGACTAGTAGCTTAGTTCCATTTAGCCACTTAGTATCTACTAGCTTTTTAAAAAAATACTTCAAAGATATAGAGCAAACTCTGCCTCCTTGTCCCTTCTCCCAACTGAACCCTTCAGGACATGCTCTCCCTTGCTCCCCCTAGGGGTGTGGTGGAGTAGGCTCAAAATTATCTCAGTTCCTAAATAGCATTGATTTATGTCCAGGTGTGCCAAGACTGCTAAATGAGCCTGTCTCAGCTATCACTGACTTGGACCCTGAAGGCTTCTTCCAAAGTTCATTCCTTGCTCTTAGAGGCATTGATTCTGCACACCTGGAATCAAGAATGATCAGGAGTTGAGGCAGACTCCATTGCCTTCATGACCTGGGGACACTGATAGTTCTGCTGACTTCATATCTGAACTCACCAAGATTCTAAGGAGCCATCTGTTCCTTTTAAACTCATAGTGTCATTGGCTCAATTCCCTTCACCAGGCACTGTCAGTCAGCTCCTCAAGACCTCTGTGAGTCAAAAAGTAGCTAAAATCTGGCAGACCTCTTTTGAAGGCCTCCACAACCCAAAGCCTTCTCTTCCACATGTGATTAACTAACCAGATCCAGTTCTGTAACATAGCATTAACTTCCTTTTCACATCAGCACCCGAGGAGATGCCTTTTGAGATTCTCTGGGCACAAGCCAGTCCTCAGTTAGACCTGTCTAAAAGGCAGCTATTCCATATAACTGTCATGGAAAAAATTTCACCAATAGCAAGTTTTAAACAGTGTAAAAACAATGTGTTCATTGTGGTTTGGTTGCTGGGAAGCTTGTTTAGCCATATACACTATCTTATACTCTCTATCTGAAATGGTCAGAAATAATGGGGTTTTGTGTATATTTAGTGCTGTAATAGATGTAACATGTTTTAATATGTAACATAAAAAGAACACATCTGTGGACATGGCATATTTTAAAAAGACTCATTTAACCAAATAAGCATTTGTTCAGCAAGATAGCATGGTATGTTATTAAAAGAATACAGATTTTTTTTTTTGTAAAGCTTACTGCTTATTTTGGTTCTAATTATACTTTGAATCTTAGAATTTTTTGCTTAAGAAAGTTTTGTGTTTGAATGCTTTGGGTTTTATCACTCCTGGATGATTAGAACACCTTAATTTTATTGGCCCCTTTTCCTCTATAAAGCTAAATTTTAAAATAAAGTCAGTTTTTTGTATCCCAATTTAAATTTGGGCAGAGGGGATTGTACAAAGCAAGTAAAATTTCAAGGTCAAGATGCTCCCAGAGTAATATTAGGGTTTTCACATCATCAATTATAAGATTATATAAAGAGATCATGCTTATTTTTAAGTCAGTGCTATATATCTCATTATACTTAATTTCCAAGGCCTACTCAACAATCTTCAATTTTGCTGTGGTTTCATGACACTGTGACTCAAAATTCCATGGGCTTTTGATTGAGGCTTATCATTTAGTTATCTGGAAACAAAGTTCTCAGTCAACAGATTTTCTTTAGCCTGCTTGTATGGGACATTGTGCTAGATTCTTTAGGAGGTACCGGGAGATACAGTAAGTACCCTTTACGCTGACAAGAGTTTAGAACCTCATTCAGAAGATATCTCCCTTATGAAATTGTAGATGAGACAACAGGTCAAGAATTGTCAGAAAAGGGAAGTTAATTATAATTGTCTAGTAAGTGATAGAGTTAATGTTATATAATTCAGAGAAGAGAGAGGTAATTTCTACCCCAGGTAAGGGTGAAGTCCAAAGGACAGAGTTTTGTTTTTGGGGGAATGAGTAGTGATGTTAGACATTCTTGGCTGGAGAATGTCATGAGCACTAGGGTGATGAAGGACAAAGTAGGAGACATTTTCTGTCAGTAAGTTCAGCAGAAACAGTGAAGAGGAATGGTTAGAAATAAGGATAGCGGGAGCCAAGATGGCGGAGTAGAAACAGCATGTCCAAGGCACTCTCCCCCCAGATTACCTCCAAACTATGTAAAAGGGGACTCTGAACAACTTCTGGAGCCCTAGCACCCACAGAACAACACAGAGAAGCTAACCTCCCGCTGAGGACAGCCCAGCAGCCCTGCAGGAAGGATCAGCACAGTGCTCTGGGAGCTGGCAGCGCAGCACGCAGCTTGCGGATAGCAGAGCCCAGGGCGGCCGGGCCAGCAGCTGGCTGGAGGGACCCCAGGACACCAGCAGATATGGCGATTCCAGAATTATCAACACAGACATGCCTAGGACATAGTGAGAGGCTAGTGCCCTGTGGACTTTTGGACCAGTATTTGGGGAACGCATTGGCTTCCTCCCCTGGGGGCTAGAAGCTGCTGAGGAGACACGCCATTTTGTAGTTTTCAATGGCAGCTCCAGCTCCTGGCCTGCGAACTGTAGGGTGATCCAGCAATCAGTCTTGGGGGGTAATCGCTCTTGCTTTAACCTCCCTGGATCTGGATTGTGGTCTGGGGTGGAGGTCGTGGGGTGGGTATCCAGCTTGCCAGAAATGGAAGTTGTCCCCCCACACATTAGGGACAGAAGCTCCCCTGTCTGGTGGCAGAGTCCTACTGTGGCAACAAGCCCAAAAGTCAAGTAATTAAGTGGCAACATGCCAAGGCAAAGGAAACAAATTAAACAGAAAAATTCAACATTAGATTACTATTTTGCGGGCAAAGAGGATCAAAGCATAGAACAGGAGGAGGACTGTAAGGTCAGAAATTCTGCTCCAAGAGCCCCAAAGGAAAATATGAACGGGTTACAGGCCATAGAGGACCTTAAGAAGGACTTTAAAAATCAAATAAGAGAGTGGAGGAAAAATTGGAAAGAGAAATGAGAAGGATGCAGGAAAAGTATGAAATGAGGGTTAACAGCCTGACTGAGGAAAACAACAGCTTAAAAAATAGACTAACTCAAATGGCAAAGGAGACCCAAAAGGGCAATGAGGAGAAGAATGCCTTAAAAAACCAAATTTGCCAGATGGAAAAAGAATCTCAAAAGTTCACTGAGGAGATTCATTCCTTCAGAGTTAGACTGGAGCAAATGGAAGCTAATGACTTTATGAGAAATCAAGATGCTGTTAAGCAGATCCAAACAAATGAAAGATTAGAAGGCAATGTGAAATATCTCATGGGAAAAACCACTGACCTGGAAAATAGATCCAGGAGAGACAATTTAAAAATTATTGGACTACCTGAAAGCCATGATCAAAGAAAGAACCTAGAAATCACCCTTCAAGAAATTCTGAAGGAAAATTGCCCTGATGTTTTAGATCCAGAGGGCAAAATAGAGGTTGAAAGAATCCACCAATCACCTCCTGAAAAAGATCCCAAAAAGAAAACTCCCAGGAATATTATAGCCAGGTTCCAGAATCCCCAGATCAAGGAGAAAATACTACAAGCAGCCAGGAAGAAACAATTTCAATATTGTAGAAACACAATCAGAATAGCCCAGGACCTGGCAGCTTCTACATGAGGGATCGAAGGGCATGGAATATGATATTCCAGAGGGCAAAAGAGCTGGGAATGAACCCAAGGGTCACCTACCCAGCAAAACTGAGTATTTTGTTTCAGGGGTAAATATGGTCATTCAGTGGAATAGAGGACTTTCAAGCATTCTTGAGGAAAAATCCAGAATTAAATAGAAAATTTGACATCCAGATATGAGAAGCAAGAGATGCCTGAGAAGGTAATCAGGGAAAAGAAATCAAAAGGAACTTATCAAAGTTGACCTATTTACATTCCTACATGGAAAAACAATAACTGTGACTGATGAAACCTTTCTCAGTATGAAAATAATGGAAAAGGGGGTGTGGTCATATGAATACATATGTGAATGTGTGTATATATGTTTACAGTTATATATGGATAGAGGGCATAGGTTGAATTTGTTGGGAAGGGAGGATACTCAAGGGGTGAAATTATGAGGTGAGAGAGGAAAGTGGCAAGAGGAGATGGGGAGAGACAGGGTGGGGTAAACTATCTCATGTAGAAGAAGCAAGGGGAAGTGACTGCATGGGAGGGGAAGAATAGGAAGGCAAAAAGGCAAAACCACATTCTCATTGAATTTGGTTCAGGGAGAGAATGACATACATACTAAATGGGATATCTCAACCTGCAGCAGAATAGGGGGAAGGGGGATGAGAGGAGGGATGATGGATGGGAGGGCATCCTTGGGGGGAGGGGAGGTTGGAAGTACCCACTATAGAAGAGGGACAGGATCAAGTAGGGAATGGACCAGGTGGGGGGTGGGATGAGTGGGAGGGAATCATAAGCAGCCTTGTACAATATATCTTCTATGGTAATGTTTTGCATAACTAGACATGTACAACATATACTGAATTACTTATCTTCCCAGAGGGAATGGGTGACAAAGGAGGAAGGGAATGGATTTGAAATTTGAGGTCTTAAAATTAAATGTTTCAAATATATATAAATACTATTATTAATACTGTTTTGCTTGTAATTGGGAGATAAGATGTGCAGGCATTGGGACACAAAGATTCACCTTCCTCTAATGGAAAAGTCGACGGGGGTATGGGGGAAGGTATGGGAGAGAGCACATTGGAGGAAGCGATATCTTGTGGGACTTCTATTCTGGGAAGGTGGGTAGGGGAATAATGGGGGGAAAATGACTGTAACTCAAAATCTGGCGGAAATGAATGATGTAAAACAGAAGTTAATAAAGCATTTGTTTAATAAGAAAAAAAAAAAGAAATAAGGATAGCGTGGAGGAAGACTGAACCAGCACCATGCATACTTTGGATTTTAGGGTAAGGAGTATTTGTATCTTATCTTGCGCAGTTGAGAACTGATGAAGGATTTCGAGACAGTGTTATAAAGTTAGTATTTTAGGGAAGATTTGCGGTATTCTCTTAATCTAAAAGGAAAATACCCCTAACTTTATTTATTTTTTTAATTAATTTATTAGTTTAGTTTTAGTTAACAAGATTCAATTCCACAGTTCCTTGATTTTCAAATTTCCTTTACCTCCCTCCCCCCACCCTCCACGACAGCATATAGTCCAGTATAGGATCTCCAAATACATTCATATTAGACATTATTCCAATTACAAAGGCGTATTGTACTAGGTGGGATGAAAGATGGTAAAGAAGAAATAAAACCGAACAATGAAAAGAAAAAGATCAAGTAGTTTGCTTCCATCAGGATTCAAGCTCAGTTCTTTCTAGTTATTTCTCTGGATGTCGCATTTCTTTCCTTCATGAATCTTTTGACTTATATCACTGCATTGCTGAAAAGAGTCCAGTCTGTCATAGTTGGTCATCACACATATGAAGTGTCTATGATTGTATACAGATTTCTTCTGATTCTACTCTTCTTGCTCAGCATCAGTTTGTATAAGCCTCTCCAGAATACCCCTAACTTTAACATGGCCTCTTGGTCTTCTCCTTATTCCTCCCCCCCCCCCAAAAGAAAATATACATAACTGATATAAAGCTAAAAAGATATATAAACTAAGTATGTGACCTTGTCACTTTGACTCTTTAGTTTCCTCATCTAAAAATGAGGGGTTTGGAGTGGAAGGTCACTTCCAGCCCTATGATTCTAAAGCTGTAATTCATGCACAAAAGGCTTTTAAAAGCTTTAATATTTCCTTAAGCCTAATTTACCATTAGTTTTTAGTCTTTACATTTTTCTGTCATTATAATTCCCTCAACTTTAGTTTCTTTTAAATCAAATTTGTTATTTTTCATTCTGTCTGTAGATCTTGAAATAGATTTTTTTTTTTACACTTGTGCTATCTGCAGCTTCTGAGTTTGAATCCTTGCCATTTTATCTGAATCCATTTACTCCTGGTTTCCATCTTTTGCCACTAGATGGTACTTGTGTGTGAATTTAAGCCCAACTTCTCATTTTTAACTATTGAGATTGGGTGGGGTGGGAGGGAGGCAGTCTCATGTTCAATAGGTTGTTTCTGAGAACAAGATTTGATTTGTATGTGAGCAAAATAATTTCATTTATTAGGAATTCAATTCTTGAAGGAATTTGAAAAATTCCTTCACTGTTCAACAGTATTTCTAAACTTAATTCTATAGTGAATGGAGAAACCCAGTTTGAAGTAATTTTAAATATAATTTAGTCCTTTAAATGATATGATCTTAATTCTTTTTATATTCTGTCTTTTCATAAGGACAGCTATTAAAAACTTTGTAATTGCATATTCTTATTTATGGTGTTTTGTCAGTTTTTTTAAGGATTAATATAATTAGTAATCTTTTTCTGATTTTGATATCACCCATAGCTGCTTCTGAGATCTAAATTACTTGTAGTTTTTTAATCTATTTTGTCCTAAAACGTTTATAAAAATCTTATAATCTTTTGTCTGAACCTCATTTTTTTTACCTTTTTTTTTTTTGCATGGGCAATTGGGGTTAATTGACATGGCTAGTTTTTTGTGTTAAGTGTCTGGAGCCGGTTTTGAACTCAGGTCCTCCTGACTCCAGGGCTGGTGCTCTATTCACTGCGCCACCTAGCTGCCCCTGAGCCTCATATTTTAATAAAGAATCCATTGCTGTGCATAAACAACCATCTCTTTTTAGATGCCTGGCAATTTAGAGCTGAAAGGGACTTCACCACCACCTCCTTTCATTGCTACCTCAGGAATCCCAGGATAATCCCCATCATCTATCTCTGCCCCTACTGTAAAGCTTTTGAGTATCTATGGATAAAATCATCAAACTGAGCTGACTTCACCCACTCCCAATTCATTACATGACCAGCTTGGTTCTAGATGCTGCTCAGCAGTCTGTCTAATCTACCTTTATGAATTTCAAATCTCACATCCCACAGCACCTGCTGCAGATCTTTATACTTCTACCCCCATCCCCTTTTCACCCTCCTTCCACTTAGAACAGATGATTTGGCCTTGCACTTTTGAGAAAAGATTGTGACCATTTGACCTGAGCTCTCTGTGCTCCTTTCCTTATTCTTCAGAATTTTCTGAGCATTGTTACCAACTGTTTCTCCCTTTCTCCCCTTACAGAAAAATAATTCTGAACTGAATCCTTCTCTCTGCAGTCTTGGTCTCATTTCATCTTGCCTTCTCTGTGACCTTACTTCAGCAGTCATCCCTTCTCTCTTTGGTATTCTCATTCTTATATCCTGTCCGGTTACAGCTCTTGAAAGTTAAGCAGGAATTAGCACCTATTTGGTTAAAACATCAAGCTCTGTACTTAGGGCTGGGGGATACAGATACCAGCAGAACGAGAAGCTGATCTCTGCCGCCAAGGAAGTGACATTCTGTTTTTTTTGTTTTTTGATTTTTCTTTTGCTTTTTGGAGGGCAGTTGGGGTTAAGTGACTTGCCCAAGGTCACACGGCTAGGTTTTTGTTTGTGTGTGTTAAGTGTCTGAGGTCGGATCCGAACTCAGGTCCTTCTGACTCCAGGGCCAACGCTCTACTCACTGCGCCACCTAGCGGCCCCCTTTTTTTGTTTTTTGTTTTTTTTTTTTTGGAAGTGACATTCTGACAGGCAGAAAGAAGGGGGGGTGTGTGGGTGCAGATTTTTGCCATCAACTTTGTTTCCTGCTATTAATCTGCTTAAATGCTGTGTGTGTGTGTGTGTGTGTGTGTGTGTGTGTGTGTGTGTGTGTGTTCATATGTGTGCATATGCATGCTGAACCCCTCTGGCACTCTGTTGAAACCTATGGACCCCTTTTCAGAATAATACTTAAAATAGAGGAAAATATAAGATTACAAAGGGAACCAATTATTGACATATAGTTAGCAAAATTATAAAAACAATAAACTTCAAGTATCCAAGCTTAAGAATCTTTGCTCCACTTAAATTACTTATTACTGATCTAGTCACTTAATGGGTTTTTCCTCATTTTCTTTGAACTTCTTTCTACTGCCTGTGAACCTTGTCCTCTTTCAGCTTTAAAGGTAATATACTTTATGTGTTCTCTCATCCCTCTAATCACTGCTTTTTTAGCTCTTCCTATTACTAACTTCTTAATTATGATGTGTCATAAGGGTCTGTCTTCCCTTGGGCCTCTTTTGTTTTCTCTGGGCAAGCTTGCTCCCACTTCTGTGACAATAACCTCTAAATCTGAATCTCCAGCCCTGTCCTCTTTTCTAAGCTCACATCTTTAGCTAGATCCAGGCCAACAACACTTACATATTCCCCATGTGCCTGAAAACCAACATCCCTACACCCAGGTTTGTTGTCTTTCTCCCAAAACTTAGTCCTTGCTAGCTCCTGTGTATGACACCACCATTGACCTAGTCTTCCGTGTTTCATGCCATCTTTGGCTCTTCCCTTTTATCCAGTCAGATGCCACGTCCTGTCCGTTCTCTCTCTGAAGGATCTTACCCACTCGTCCAACAACTTCTCTCTTATTCTCACCAAGCCCTCACTACTCTTTCCAGTTTGGCTGCATTGCAGAAGACAGGAGGAGAGTAATGGTCCAATCAGGGATAAATAAGATTCACCATCTAATTGGTCAACAAGCATCTTTTAAATACCTACTTTGTACCAGGTGCTGGGGCTATAAAGAAACAGTTCCTTCAAGGAATTTACACTGGGGGAAGAGGGGAGTACCAACAAGTAGTACTTGTATCTACTTACATGTGTAAGTAGATACAAAATTAATAGAGATGGTTCTTCAACTTTCTACGCCGTCTCTGCCTCAAACAACATCTAGATGTACAACCCATGAAATAACAGAGAACCCAGAAATACCAGTTTCTGCTATGAATGTCTTCTATGAATGACATGTATCAAATCCATTAAATATTTTTGTCAAATCAATTCTAGAGTATTAGATTCAGACTCATCTTTTAGATTTGCAGAGAATAAAAAAACAGTGACTATACAGAAATTCTCTTGCACTGATATTGGAACAGAAGAATGGAATAGGAACTGTAGACAAAATACAAATTTCATAAACTTAACCCATTTCCTAAAATAATTGCCATTTCTTCTCGCTCACATCCTTTGCACTTTGAGCCACAGCACTGCCAGCTAGGTGGAAGTTGAATTCTTCACAGCTGCAGCCTATGTGTTTGTGTTACCACAGATAACTAAAGAAACTCAGTTTTCCATGAGACCAAGTTGTAGTACCAATTTCACAAGTATCATATCACTAGTTACTTCAGCAGTCTTCGCCAGCTCTACTTACTCACATTTTCTATTTTTCTTTTAGAAATGTGGATGTCTTTTGCTTTTTTACAAGTCGCCCCCCTACCCAACCCACTTTTATTTGTAACAAAGAATATTGTTTAAAAAAGAAATAGAAAGAAATCACTTAAATAAAAACCAACCAACATATTAAACAAATGCTTTATTAACTTCTGTTTTACATCATTCATTTCCGCCAGATTTTGAGTTACAATCATTTTCCCCCCATTATTCCCCTACCCAACCTCCCAGAACAGTAATCCCACAAGATATCGCCTCCTCCAATCTGCTCTCTCCCATACCTTCTCCCACACCCCCATCGACTTTTCCATTAGAGGAAGGTGAGTCTTTGCATCCCAATGCCTGCACATCTTATCTCCCTATTACAAGCAAAAGAGTATTAATAATAGTATTTATATATATTTGAAACATTTAATGTTAATACCTCAAATTTCAGATCCATTTCCTTCCTCCCTTGTCACCCATTCCCTCTGGGGAGATAAGTAATTCAGTATATATTGTACATGTCTAGCTATGCAAAACATTATCATAGTAGATATATTGTACAAGGCTGCTTATAATTCCCTCCCACTCATCCCACCCCCCACCTGGTCCATTCCCTACATGATCCTGTCCCTCTTCCATAGTGGGTACTTCCAACCTCCCCTCCCCCCAAGGATGCCCTCCCATCCATCATCCCTCCTCTCATCCCCCTTCCCCTATCCTGCTGCAGGTTGAGATATCCCATTTAGTATGTATGTCATTTTCTCCCTGAACCAAATTCAATGTGAATGTGGTTTTGCCTTTTTAGCCTTCCTTATTCTCCCCCTCTTTTGCAACCACTTCTCCTTGCTTCTTCTGCATGGGATAGTTTACACTACCCTGTCTCTCCCCATCTCCTCTTGCCACTTTCCTCTCTCACCTCATAATTTCATCCCTTGAGTACTCTCCCTTCCCAACAAATTCAACTTATGCCCTCTATCCATATATAACTGTAACCATATACACACACATTCACATATGTATTCATATGACCACACCCCCTTCTTCCATTATTTTCATAGTGAGAAAGATATCATTAGTCACAGTTATTGCTTTTCCATATAGGAATGTAAATAGTTCAACTTTGATAAGTTCCTTTTGATTTCTTTTCCCTGATCACCTTCTCAGGCATCTCTTGCTTCTTGTGTCTGGATGTCAAATTTTCTATTCAATTCTGGTTTTTTCCTCAAAAATGCTTGAAAGTCCTCTATTCCACTAAATGACCATATTTTCCCCTGAAACAAAATACTCAGTTTTGCTGGGTAGGTGACCCTTGGGTTCATTCCTAGTTCTTTTGCCCTCTGGAATATCATATTCCATGCCCTTCAATCCCTCAGTGTAGAAGCTGCCAGGTCCTGGGCTATTCTGATTGTGTTTCCACAATATTGAAATTGTTTCTTCCTGGCCACTTGTAGTATTTTCTCCTTGATCTGGGGATTCTGGAATCTGGCTATAATATTCCTGGGAGTTTTCTTTTTGGGATCTTTTTCAGGAGGTGATCGTGGATTCTTTCAACCTCTATGTTGCCCTCTGGATCTAAAACATCAGGGCAATTTTCCTTGAGAATTTCTTGAAGGGTGATTTCTAGGTACTTTCTTTGATCATGGCTTTCAGGTAGTCCAATAATTTTTAAATTGTCTCTCCTGGATCTATTTTCCAGGTCAGTGGTTTTTCCCATGAGATATTTCACATTGCTTTCTAATCTTTCATTTGTTTGGATTTGCTTAACAGCATCTTGATTTCTCATAAAGTCATTAGCTTCCATTTGCTCCAGTCTAACTCTGAAGCAATGAATCTCCTCAGTGAACTTCTGAGATTCTTTTTCCATCTGGCAAATTCGACTTTTTAAGGCATTCTTCTCCTCATTGCCCTTTTGGGCCTCCTTTGCCATCTGAGTTAGTCTATTTTTTAAGGTGTTGTTTTCCTCAGTCAGGCTGTTGACCCTCATTTCATACTTTTCCTGCATCCTTCTCATTTCTCTTTCCAATTTTTTCCTCCACTTCTCTTATTTGATTTTTAAAGTCCTTCTTAAGGTCCTCTATGGCCTGCAACCCGCTCATGTTTTCCCCTGGGGCTTTTGGAGCAGGACTTCTGACCTCACAGTCCTTTTCCCGCTCTATGCCCCCAAAATAGGAGTCTAGGGTTGCATTTTTCTGTTTCCTTTGCCTTGGCATGTTGCCACTTAATTACTTGACTTTTGGGCTTGTTGCCACACTATGGCTTTAAGGCCAGACAGAGGAATTTTCGTCCCGAACGTGTGGGGGGCAACTTCCGTTTCTGGCAAGCTGTAAACCCACCCACGACTTCCACCCTAGATTACAATCCAGATCCAGGGAGGTTAAAGCAAGAGCGATTACCCCCCAAGACTGATCGCTGGATCTCCCTACAAATTTGCAGGCTGGGAGCCGGAGCTGCCTCTGAAAACTACAAAATGGCGTTTGTCCTCAGCGGCTTCTAGCCCCCAGGGGAGGGAGCCGACGCATTCCCTAATACCAGTCCCATAGTCCATAGGACACTAACCTCTTACTTTGTCCCAGGCAAGTCTATGTTGATAATTCTGGAGTCGCCACAGCTGCTGGTGTTCTGGGGTTCCTCCAGCTGGCTGCTGGCCCTGCTGCCCTGGGGCTAAAACCTCGGCTCATGCGAACCTGGGCTCGGCTCACCTCGGCTCCTGCGCTCTGCGCGCTGCCGTCCTTCCTGCAGGGCTGCTGGGCTGTCCTCAGCGGGAGTTTAGCTTCTCTGTGTCGTTCTGTGGGTGCTGGGGCTCCAGAGGTTGTTAAGAGTCCCCTTTTACATCGTTTGGGGTGAATGTGGGGGCAGAGTGGCTTGGATGAGCTGTTTCTACTCCGCCATCTTGGCTCCGCCCCCTATGAATCTTTTTCTTTATGTAGCTTCCTTGGATTACTTCCTTCCCCAATTCCCACTTGTGTTAGTCACCCTCAACCAACCAACATATTAAGCAAATATTAACAGTATTCTGTACCCTTGTTCCTTAACCTCTACAAAGAATGAAGTGTAATTTCTCAACTCTTTTCCAGGAATATCTTTTTTGTTATAATTACATAGCATTCAATTGGGAGTAGGGGGTAGGGTTGTCCTTTCTATATTGTTTTCCTGGTTGTGCTTAATTCACTTTGCCTCCATTTATTTATCTTCTGGTGGATTTTCACATTCCTATTCATCCTTTCTTAGGGTAGAGGAATATTCCTTTACATTTGGTACACCACAGTTTGCTTAGCCATGTGTTGACAGGCAGCTGTATCACTTCTTGTCCTTTGCTCCTCAGCATTTATGAGATCTTTCTCACAGTTTATTTCCCATGAGAAGCTATCTACACAGGTCACCGTACTTTCTTTTCAGCTTTTTGTAATCTGACTTTTGACCTCATCACTCAACTGAAGCTGCTTTCTCCAAAGTTACTAGTGATTTCTTAATTGCCAGTTCTGATGACCTTTTTCTCAGGCCTCTTCTGCGTTCAGCACTGATCCTACTCTCCTCAGAATGTTCTCTTTTCCAGATTTTTGTAGTCTTGCTCCTCTGGTTTTCCTCCTACCTGACTGGCTACAAACTGTAGATAGATTCCCATTTCTCTTCAGGGTACCCACTCTTCTTCCAGTCTCTCTGGCTTGTAATGTTAATCCTTTACTTTCTTGCTCTTTCACCCCATATATCCAGTTAGTCGCCAGATCTCGGCCCTAGGCACTCTACTCCAGTCCGTTCTCCACATAGCCACAAAAGTGATTTTCTTTAAGTACAGCTCATTCTTCAATGTAATAAACTCTAGTGATTACTCCCTGTTGGCTCTAAAATGGTTTATAAACTCTGTTCAGCTTCGCAAGCCCTTTACATCTTGTTCCCTTTCAGATTCATTTTACATTGCTTTCTTTCCTGAACTCTGTGGTCCAGACAAACCTGCTTACTCTCTGTTCCTCACATAGTACTATTTTTGTGCCTTTGTACTGGTTATCTCATGCTCTGAATATATTTCCTTTTCTGACGGCCTCCTAGAATCCCTCATCTTGAAAGGCAGCTTAAACACCAGCCTTTTATGCAAGGCTGATTCTCCCCATTCACCCCCTTTCCATTTGCTAGTGCCCTCCTTACCTAACTGCTATGATGTCTTCCAAAAAGTGCTGCCACCACCTCCGAGGCCTCTACTCTAATTCTGCCCCTTGTTTCTTACATCCTTCTGGAAAGGAATGAATGGCTACATGGACTAGCAAGAGTCATTACTTAGTATTTTTTCCCATATGCCCATCAGCTATCCAATGATAGCATTTCATCATAGTTTTTCTCATCTTTACAATGAGAAGGTTAGATTAAGTGATTCCTATGTGATCTGTACTCATTGGCATTGAGTTAAAGCTGCTTAAGGAATATACAATTATGGACATCAGAAATTGGACCTTAAGTTGGAAACTTTTGAGTAGAAAAGTCTTTGTTTTTTTTAACTACAGTGTCTTAGGGTTTCATAGTAAAATATTTAAAGTTCCTGATACAAATTTTAGTTAACAGAATGATGGTACCATATACTCTCTCTTTTTTTTTTTAATCATTTGGGGTTAAGTAACTTGCTCAGTGTTACATGGCTAGTTATTTATGTGTGGGTGCTAAGTAACTGAGGCCAGAACCGATTCCGGGTCCTCCCGACTCCGGGGCCTGTGCTCTTACTGCGCCACCTAGCCACCCCATATACCCTTTTTACAAATATTATATATCTGGTTTCCTATAACCTTTTTTTTTTTTTTTGCTTTTCTAACCCTGTACTTTAGTCTGATTTTAATCTTTACAGTTGAAAAATGTAGTGGAGTCATTTCTAATTCCCTTTCACTATTGTGTGATATACTTTTTTTTAATTAGAGTCGTGCTCCAATTTCTGCAAAACTTGTGGCTAATATGCTTTCAGTGGCCGGGGCTGATCATATCATCACAATGGATCTCCATGCTTCTCAGATACAGGTACAGTCTGTGCACTGACATAGCACTAATGGTACTAACATGAGTATCTCCCTACTGCTTAATAGGCTGTTGGAAGTTCAGATTCTTTTTTTTTTTTTTAAACAATTGTTGCTCTGCAAGGAAAATGAATGGATGGGACTCTTATTTGAGGTCTTTATGTAAGATCCTTTTTACCTCAAACATTCTATGAATCTTTTCTCCTTTGGAGATTAGAATTTTAACTTTGAAAGTTAAATTCTTTCTCCATCACTTTAGAATGGATATAAATAGCTTGTTAATAAAAAAATTAAGAACCACTGTTCATCTGTATAATATACTTCAAAAGCCTGATACCAAAAGGCTTGTGATTTTCATTAGTGTTAGTATTTCCTCTGCTGGTGGAAGCCACAGGCCTCTCTATTAATCACCAACCTTTTGATGGTGGGACTTTTTGAACTTCTAGGTTAGTCTGCCTTCTAAAGGCACATTATTTATCAAGGGATTTGACTGCGTTTGGGACCTTACAGAGACATCAATAAATGATGTTTTATTCAAATGAAGTGATTTTGGGGCCACCTGTAAGTGAAGATGAAGCATCAGAATAGTATGTGAATGGGAGACGAATTCTTAATGTCTTTTCATCTGAAAATGTGCTTTCATCAGTGTAAGGAACTCCTTGCACAGATATCGATCTCTCCAGTGCTCCTTATAGCCTTAGAGAGTTGCCTCCATCCTAAGAGGGTATGTGGTCACTTCCTGGTCCATTGTTTTGAACTGTGCGTCTTCCTGTGTTCAAGACCTGTCCCTTCCACAATGCCGTGCTGCCTTTCTTTAATAAGAGGTGATTTACAGAGAATCTTGGGTCCTATTAACTGCTTTAATCTTTTTTACTATCATCACAGGGTTTTTTTGATATTCCAGTGGATAACTTGTATGCAGAACCTGCAGTCTTGCAATGGATTCGAGAAAATATTGCAGAATGGAGGAATTGTATCATTGTATCCCCAGATGCTGGTGGAGCTAAAAGGTACTGTGGAAGGGTTATACACAACTTTCTGGAGTGAATTTTTAAAAGTTGTTTTTCACATTGTCACAGTAATGTAAATAGACTTGTATGAATTACAATTCTTTTATTTATTTTATAAGTTTTTATTGTTGTCTTTTGATTGTTACATCATCATAGTTTTCTCTACTATAACTTCCCCTATATCTTCCAAAGAGCCATCCCCTATAACACAAGTATTTCTTTTTAAAAGACAAAAAAAAAAAAAAAACAAGAAGACTACAGGATCAAAACACTGGATAATTCTGAAAACATACATACTACCTGTGGACTTCCCACCTCTATGAAGGGATGAATTGGCGGTGTCCTCTTATATTTTTCTTCTTTTGAGTCATACTTGATATTTAAGCTGCAATTCTTTACTAAAAAGCTGTAGTACTTGTTATGTAATTGCTCATTTTAAAAATCATTCTTAGCTGATGCTTTGTTGTCTTAGTTTTAAACTTCTCAATTTCTTTTTTTTTTGTTTGTTTTTGTTTGGGGTTTTTTTGCCTTTTTTTTTTTTTGAAGGGCAATTGGGGTTAAGTAACTTGCCCAAGGTCACATGGCTAGGTTTTTGTTTGTGTGTGCGTTAAGTGTCTGAGGCCAGAACCAAACTCAGGTCCTTCTGACTCCAGGGCCAACGCTCTACTCACTGTACCACCTAGCCGCCCATAAACTTCTCAATTTCTCATTGGATTTGCCTGTTTTTCCCTCATTTACTTCCATCTGAAAAAAGTTTCCTCTTATTTAGTTAAGCACTTGCTTTTAAGTTACACACTTGAGCATTGCAGTTTTATAAGCACACTGTAACATAAGCTGGCTTAGGGAAAGAGCTCTGATTTGGGGTCAAGGTCTTGGAAAAGTCTAAAACTCTCTGGGACTCAGTTTCTCAACTGTAAAATGGAGGCATTGGATTAAATGATCCTTATGGACCCTTTCATTCTAAATTTATGAATTAACTTTTTTTTTTTTAATTAAACAAATGCTTTATTAACTTCTGGTTTACATCATTCATTTCCACCAGATTATGAGTTACATTTTCCCCCCATTTTTTCCCTACCCACCACCCCCGAATAGTAGTCCCACTAGATATATATCCCCTCATCTAATCTGCTCTTTCCCATATCTTCTCCCATACCCCCTTCGACTTTGCCATTAGGGCAAGGTGAATCTCTGAACCCCACTGCCAGGACATCTTATGAAACATTTAATTTTAAAACTTCGATTTTCAGATCCATTCCCTTTCTCCCTTGTCACCCACTCCCTCTGAGAAGATAAGCAATTCAGTATGTGTTGTACATGTATATCTATGCAAAACATTACCATAGTAGATATATTGTAAAAGACTGCTTATATTTCCCTCCCACCTGTCTCACCTCCCACCTGGTCCATTCCCTACTTTGATCCTGTCCCTCTTTGATAGTGGGTACTTCTAACCTCCCCTCTCCCCAGAATGCCCTCCCCTTCATCATCCCCCCTCTCATCTCCCTTTCCCCTACTCTGGTGAGGGTAAGATATTCCATTTAGTATGTATGTGATTCTCTCCTTGAGCCAACTTCAATGAGAATATGCTTTTGCCTTTTTGCCTTCCTGTTCTTCCCCTCCCTGCAACTACTTCCCCTTGCCTCTTCTACATGAGATAGTTTGCCCTACCCTGTCTCTCTCCATCTCCTCTTGCCACTTTCCTCTCTCACCTCTTGACTTCACCCCTTAAGAATCATCCCTTCCTTGGGGTGGCTAGGTGGCGCAGCGAGCAGAGAGCCAGCCCTGGAGCCAGAAGGACCTGAGCTCAGATCCGGCCCCAGACACCCAACACACAAACAAAAACCCAGCCTCGTGAACCTGGGCAAGTCACCCAACCCCAATTGCCCTCCAAAAATAAAATAATCATCCCTTCCCATCAAATTCAACCTGTAACCTCTATCCATGTATATCTGTGAACATATGCCATGTACCCTTCTTCAATTATTTTCATAATGAGAAAGGTTTCATCAAACACAGTTATTGTTTTTCCATGTAGGACTGTAAATAGTCCAACTTTGATAAGTTCCTTTTGATTTCTTTTCCTTGATTGCCTTCTCAAGCATCTCTTGCTTCTTGTGTCTGAATGTCAAATTTTCTATTCAACTCTGGTTTTTTCATCAAGAATGCTTGAAAGTCCTCTATTCCACTGAATGACCATATTTTCACCTGAAACAAGATACTCAGTTTTGCTGGGTAGGTGACCCTTGGGTTCATTCCCAGCTCTTTGCCCTCTGGAATATCATATTCCATGCCCTTCTATCCCTCAATGTAGAAGCTGCCAGGTCCTGTGCTATTCTGATTGTGTTTCCACAATATTGAAATTGTTTTTTCCTGGCTGCTTGTAGTATTTTCTCCTTGATCTGGGAGTTCTGGAACCTGGCTATAATATTCCTGGGAGTTTTCTTTTTGGGATCTTTTTCAGGAGGTGATCTGTGGATTCTTTCAACCTCTATTTTGCCCTCTGGGTCTAAAACATCAGGGCAATTTTCCTTGAGAATTTCTTGAAGGGTGATTTCTAGGTTCTTTCTTTGATCATGGCTTTCAGGTAGTCCAATAATTTTTAAATTGTCTCTCCTGGATCTATTTTCCAGGTCAGTGGTTTTTCCCATGAGATATTTCACATTGCCTTCTATTCTTTCATTTGTTTGGATCTGCTTAACAGCATCTTGATTTCTCATAAAGTCATTAGCTTCCATTTGCTCCAGTCTAACTCTGAAGGAATGAATCTCCTCAGTGAGCTTTTGAGATTCTTTTTCCATCTGGCAAATTCGGCTTTTTAAGGCATTCTTCTCCTCATTGCCTTTCTGAGCCTCTTTTGCCATTTGAGTTAGTCTATTTTTTAAGGTGTTATTTTCCTCAGTCAGGCTGTTGACTGTCATTTCATACTTTTCTTGCATCTTTTTCATTTCTCTTCCCAAATTTTCCCCCACTTCTCTTATCTGCTTCTTAAGGTCCTCTATGGCCTGTAGCCAGCTTGTATTTTCATTTGGGGCTTTTGGTGCAGGAGTTC